>JBANSL010000017.1:26884134-27391634 GCA_037127255.1 Persicaria tinctoria
ATTATAGACCGTGCTGAAGATCCTACTAGCCCTATTATTCTTGGTAGACCATTTCTAGCTACTGCAGATGCCAAGATTAGTGTCAAACATCGACTGCTCACCTTCACAATAGGCGACCACGGGATCAAGCAAACAACAGAGGAAGGCACCAGAACTCTACTCGACATCGACAAAGACTCCTCGATATCGACCAAGCTTCTACTCGATGTCGACCAAACTTCCCCGACATCGACTTCCCCTGCTGAGCACCAGACTTGCCAAGAGCCTAAGTATGGGGTCCCTGTACTCGATATCAACCAGTCTTACTCGATATCGACCAGCCCTAAGCCCGAAAATTTCTGTTTTGGACCCGAAAAGGTAAGTTCAGGTATGAGTTCTACTCCTCCTCAGTCCATTAAGAAATTTATAAATAATTTAAGGGGAGGTAAGGCCCCGTGGCGAAAGAATCTGGGGAGAATGAGAGCTGGAAAGAAAAAGAAGGGAGAAAAGAAAGAGCCAAGCACAAGCGGGCCCCACATTGACGGTCATTAAGCACAAACGGAGAAGTCGGCCTAGTGACTCTAAAATCTAGAGCATGTATATAAAACCTTTTGAATTTTTGGGACTTTGGAACTTTTGATTTTGGTTTTGGTTTTTTGTTCTTTAGTTTAGAATATTTCATGTGGAAAGTCTTGTCTTTGTGTGAAATCTAACACTTTTAGGATCGCGAAAGGTGGAATAAGAAGTCCTTGAAAGATAGTCGAAATCGACTAGGCCAGTCGAGAACGACCAAGAGGAGCAGCCCAGTTTTACTCGATATCGAGTAGGCCAACTCGATATCGACCAAGTCAGAAGGCTCCTCGACTTCAGCATTCCACTCGATGCTGACAGCTTACTTGATATCGAGTACAGTACTCGATATCGACCAATCTAGTTCCTCGACAAGCCCTATTTTGCCTTCCTCGACGCATTATTCGGTGAGTTCCTTCCTTTACTCTTGTTTTTATTTTTATACAGTGGGGACACTGTATATTTTAAGTATGAGGTGGGGGAAGAGCTCATTATCATTATTATATTTTTTATTCTTGTTTTTGGTTTTACATGGTGAAATTTTGAGTAAAATTTTAAATTTTTGTGCATAATTGCTAAAACTCAAAATTATATGAGACATCTCCCATTGCTTGTAAATTGTTCAAAGAAATAGTGTCATGGAAGCTTTAATTGAGCTATCCTGCCTTAGATGAGCTCATCATGAGGGTCAACTATTTCAGCACATGTCATGATGCTACGTATTGGATGGAGATTCCGATCACGGGCGAGGTGTTTGCCACGCTTCACCATCGTCCTTTGGTGATTTTGTCACAGATGATGCCAATGTTGCGCCTACCTCTGTACACTACTGGGGGTCCGTCAGTACCGGCCTATGAGGAGCTAGATGGAATAGCTTTAGTCGGCAACAGCAACCACTTCGTTCCGGTACGTTTTGTATTTCATATTCATTCAATCGTTACTGTTTTGTTTCTCTCTTTTAATGTCAATATTCACCTTTTTTTCACATATTTGGTTGTTGCCTGGTTAACCTCTACCTCCAGTCTACGTTACATGGACACGGCATCACGATCGCACGGTCAACGGTTGGGAAGAGCAGTTTGCGGCGAGGATTGCATGATATAGAGCTTACCGCCGTCGTGATGGTGGCCGTCCCCTGTCCTATTAGCACTTTCCACTTTCTCGTGTCCTTTTTCGAACTCCACATGTTGAATTTGATTCTATCTTTGTCTGTGCCATATCACAAACTATGTTATATGCCATTTTTCGACAAACGTTTTTTTTCATCCTTGACATTTATCATACTTTCGTTTTCAAATATTCTTATGCTATTTCCGATTGTTTGACCATAATGCATCCATGTCCTCCTGAATCAATTCGTGGATTGTCCGGCTATGTTATCTTTCCTCTAATGACAAATAACGTAGCGCACATTTATGACATTTCTTCTAATGGCAAATAACGTCATCGGACCCCACCGCATACGTATGCGGTGGCCTTGAGAACTCAACCGGTCCTGCCCGGTCCTTCAGCATGTAACCCAAACTCAGGTTATCCGAAACCCACCGTATAGGTATGCGGTGTGGTTCAAACGGAACGGACAGACCCACCGTATTGTATCGCCTCGACCCACCGCATAGATATGCGGTGGGTCCATTGACCGTCATTAAAACCACCGCATAGCTATGCGGTAATTAACGGTGGAAATAGTAAAAATTAGCGATGGAGATATCGTTTCCGATTTGTGATACATACGATACGATAGACCAACCAAAAACAAAAATATATTTAGCCCCAATTACTTAAGGCTACGAAGTATCTCTCGGAGATATGATTTCAGCGCAGGCCTTCTCCGGCCCCAACCATCTTTCCCTCTTTCCTCGCTCACCACCTCCGCCTCGCCGCCTTCCTCTCTCCTCCCGCCATCAACCTTCCGTCACCTCCCTTTCCGCAACGGTATCTGCCTCCGCCGCCGCCGCCGAACGGGATCGGCTCCTTCAGCGCCTCTCTGCCTCCGCTGTCCTCTTCCTAGGCCTCGGCGCGCTCTCCTGGACGTCTTTCGGCTCCGTCCATGCCGCCGCCGCCTCCAACGTGCCTGTACGCGTCGGTGACCGGGAAGCGGCGCAGGAGGAGTCTATCCCTCAAGGTGACATTTCTCCTACTCTGGATTTCCTCCAATTTCCTTCCCTCATTCTTTCTGAATCCAATTGGCTAGCTTAGGAAACTAACTCTTGACTAGCAGATTACATTGTTGGATTTGTGCGCGAGGGAGAGATTGAGAGTTTACAAGTTTCTGTTTCCGGTTAAAATTTGAAGTGAGGTGAGAAGGAGAACGCAGGGTTTAGCAATTTTCTGTTTTTGGTGGAAGCATATATGATTCAGCTGAGGTATGGAGGAAAGATAACGAGCGTTTTCTCGATGTCCTATTAGGTGAGGGAAGATCTGTTAATCAAACGGCCAATCAGCACATTTGCATGAGTCTAGATATTCTTGTTCCTTTAGTGGAAATATAATGCATTACAATGGAATGATGTTAGGTATCTATAGATATTCTTCATGTGATTCATCAGTTAGTGTTTTGATGTGTTGTAGTTATCTTATAATTTGGATGGATTTGGCCTTTTTAAAAATTAAAAAAAAAATGTTATACAATTCTTTGATGCAGATAAAGAATCCGAAAGGACTGGTGAAGATGGTCTTGAAGATGAAGAGTTGAGAGAGGCTTTTGAAAAATGGAAGTCTAAGACTTTTTCCTTGACCGTGCCTCTTAGAATTGTTTCTCTACGAAGCTCTGTGCCTCCCTCCTGGATCAAGGTCTGTTGAATTTGTTGTATTGCCTTGAATGTGAATTATTCAGATGTTAAATTTGAATCTTTCAGGTGTTAGTAGAGATATTTCTGATGATGCCAACTTTGTGCTAACCAAAGAAGCTCCAAGTCTCCAACTTTCTAGTTTCCATTTTCTTACATTGTTTGTTGAACCTTTAAAGATTTTGTTTCTGATCTTCTTTCTTAATTAACTGCGTTACCTAGAATTGAAGAGAGTGGTTAAAATTCTCACTTTGCATGTGCATGTTTTTTTGCTATGATACAATGGGTTTCTCTGACTCCGTGATTTTCAACATATAGGACTTTGTTCAATGTCAAGGAAAGAGATCCAAGTTACAATTAGAAGCTCGTGGTAGTCTTGAGGCCATATTTTCTGAGATTTCTGCTGCTTTAAGCAAAGGCAAGGCGAATCGTAAATCTGCGGCTGTTGCCGATCTTGTCACAATAGGTGATTCCTGGTTGAATGTGGCAATCAACAAGTCTATGATTGAGCCCATACAAGCGGTAAAAAACCAAGAATGGTTTATGAGTTTGCCTGAAAAATGGAAGGTAAGAACAATGTACACTTTGTTGAGTCCTTTGACATTCTTAAATGGAGCCTCAAGAGTGAAGACTGTCCATTTATAATTAATACCTATAGACAGTGCAGGAAAACTAGGCTAACACCTTCACTCTTATTACCTTATTCGGATTAAAAATATTTACTCCCCACTTTTGTGCTTGCTTTGAAGTGGAACATTCTAGAGCTATGACGTTTGTGCCGATTATTCATCTCAAGTATAGAATGCTGAAAGAAGGTGGGAGTTATGGGAGATGATTCATCTAAAATAAAGTTCTGAAGTTGTAAGGAAAAGTTGTATAGAAACTTGAATATTGAACAACTTTATGAACTTGGCTCTTGGATGGGATGTGTTCTGATGTAGTTCCAGGTGCACTTGTGCAGGAATAGCGAAGGGACTATGGATCCTAAAGGTAAAATTTGGGCTGTTCCATATCGTTGGGGAAGCATGGTTATAATGTACAAGAAAAGCAAGTTGAAAAAGCATGGAATAGCTCCAATACAGGTATGTTGCAGCTGATACTTTAAGCATTAACAAACCTTTCTTCACTGGGTTATATGAATGTGCTTTTTCCCTGCGAAATCATGTATATTCACGCTTGCAGTTATATCTAAGAATAAACTTTATATATGCGATTGAATGATTGGTTGATTCTCATTAAGCAAACATGGGGGCTTTGTCCCCATAATTGCAGCTCAAAGGCTGTGGTAGCACATATAATTGTAAACTAATAGAAAAGGAAATGTTTGTACTTCGTTTATATTGCTTTCACACGTGTATATTAAATATTTGTGCAGGATTGGGCAGATCTTTGGCGCCCTGAGCTCGCTGGGAGAATTTCAATGATTGATTCTCCTAGAGAGGTGGTTGGAGCAGTGCTAAAATACATGGGAGCTTCATACAACTCAAAGAATATTGACAAAGAAGTACCTGGTGGGATCAATGCTGTCCAGCATAATCTAGCAGCGCTTGCAAAACAGGTACAAGGATGAGGATGAGAACTTGGCAAGTGTTTTGAATGAATAGTTTTAAATAATATCTTAGAACACAAAATCACCGTTTGATGGGCAATTTAAATTTCAAACCATCAATTCCACTTTCCCATTTGGACTAGAAATTTCAAAGTTAATGGTGACCAGGCAAAACCTGATCTTTGGAATGCTATAGCATTCATGATTTTGTCTACAAGTTTTATGTAGCTCAAGCTGTCTTACAGTTCAGTCACTTGCTTTCTAAATATTTTGATGGTTGCGTGCAGGTCCGTTTGTTTGATAGTGATCAATATCTAAAAGCTTTCACTGTAGGTGATCTTTGGATTGCTGTTGGATGGAGTAATGACGTTCTTCCTGCTGCAAAACGGACAACGGATGTTGCAGTGGTTGTGCCAAAATCTGGAGCTAGTTTATGGGCTGATCTCTGGGTAGGTTCTACATTGCCCTTGGCAGACTGTTGACATTAAGTTGATCTGACGTCCTGGTATATGCTTTCTCATAGTTTGAACTCCATATGAACAAATACTGCTATTGACACCTGAACTCATTCAACATATCGTCAGTAATATTGTCATTAAGAAACAGTTAAGTTACACAAAACAACTCTTTATAATGAAGATTGGGATTCTACCAATCTTCATGCCTCTTTATAATGGCTGTAGCCTGTGGGTTTATGAAATGTGGACTAAATCAAGGTTTTTTTTGTTTGTTTTTTTTTTTTTTTTGCATTTGACCATTTTCAGCAATTAATTATATAATCCAGCAAAAGGCCATTTTTCAAAAAATACTGTAAAGATCTGATCTGTTGTCACTCTACTCTACTGCCATACAATGCAGGCGATTCCAGCTGTCTCTAGATTCGCAACAGAACAAATAGGAGGGAGAATAAGAGGCCCATCCCCACTCATCCACCAATGGTTCGACTTCTGCTTGCAACCAGCTAGGGAAGTTCCCTTCAAGCAAGAGGTAGTCCCCGGCGCATCTCCATTGTGGTTGGGACACACCCCTTGTAAAGAGGAGTTGAGAGAACACACCAGGGGTGCACCGGATCTGGAAACAAACCTAGTTGCTGGGATACCACCCCCAGAGATTTTGGCCAACTGCGAGTTTTTGCTGCCGCTGTCGGAAGATACACTCTCTGAGTACCGGCAGTTGATTTCTCGGTTGCAGAATCGGTCTCATGGGTTGGCTCAGAAAA
Organism: Persicaria tinctoria; assembly: GCA_037127255.1. Taxonomy (NCBI): domain Eukaryota; kingdom Viridiplantae; phylum Streptophyta; class Magnoliopsida; order Caryophyllales; family Polygonaceae; genus Persicaria; species Persicaria tinctoria. Next base: position 26,890,241 of record JBANSL010000017.1, read on the forward strand.
TCCATCAACTTATTCTTACCACAATATCCATTGCACGGATGAAGTTGTCCAAAAAAAACCCATGAATCTCAGGATTGAGAAGCATCCATGTAGATATATCCATTCCGATCTAGTAAAAGGACTTGGAGAGCTGTTCCTTGACTTAATCCTATCCATATTTTTGTCAAGTAATTATGAGGAATTTAAATATCAACAAGTGAGCTTTTTTGGTAATAAATAGGTCAATTGAATAGTAGAGAGAAAAAACAACTTAAAACTCTATAGTAAAATAAGTTTTTTTAGTCATTTATTTTCCATTCATTTAGCTACTATTACTCTTCTTCTACTACAATTGTTAAAGAAGGGTTCATTAAGTGTAAATTTTTATACTATAAAATTAAATAAAATTGAAAGTTTAGCTTTAATAAAAGAATTATTAAATAAAATGAAGAAACTTATTAGAATAATCAATAATTGAAATTTTAGTTTCAATAAAAGAATTATTAAATAAAATCAAGAAACTCATTAAAATAATCAATTGAGTAAATTGGAGAAGAATTAAAAGAATAAAATAAGGTAAAAACTAAAAGAATAAAATAATATTATTTATATTTTAGATAACATAAGAAGAAAATTAAAAAAAATAATAGTATTATTCATATTTTAGTAAAAAAAATAATTAGAAAAATGTTATATATCTACATAGCAAATGGACAAAGAAAGATTAATTTAATTTAATCAAGAAAATAAGTTAACAATGGATAAAAATATAATATTTATATTTATATATATATATTTGTGGAGAGAAGTTAATCTGAACCATTGAACTTAAAATTATCTACGGCCCAAAATGCAACTGAGGTCCAAATCACTGTTACATATTGGCAACAATCTGAGGTGAGATGTGGGCCATTGGATTATGTTTTTATAAAACTTTGTCCGGCCCGGATGATTTGCTTTGCTCTTTACTATTTTACCCTCAAAAGTTTGCATTTTAAAATGTTTACTAGTACTTTTCCCGTACCTTGTACGGGTGAATATTTTTATAGAAATTTACCGCTTTAGTTCTTCCTCATACCATGAATATATTTCATTGAAATTGAAATTGTTGTCATGATATCAATTGCATTTAAATAAAAAAGAAGTTACATCTCTCAAATTGGAAACTTCTTCTTGATTGATGACCTAAGAGTCTAAGACGCATTACACAATGCACACTTGTAATTAAAGGGTTGTCTGTCATCTTTATAATCGTTGATCTTCTTAGTTTCCCCTTTAGACTTTTCCTCATTTACAGGACTATAGAAATGAGAGCATAACCATCAACCAAACACTCCTAAGCTAAGGTTTGAGTAAGCAATCTTAATTTTTTTAATAAAACAATCACTACATATTAAATTACTTAGGAAAATAAAATGCCCCCGTTGTGCATAAATAGTCAAAAGAGAAGAGCAATAAACATTGCATGCACATAGCCAATAGAGAATACATTTACACATATCAAACACCAAATGCCTCCTTTTTAGGCCTTTCGGGTTAGCTAGTAACCTTACCAATAATATATATATTACGTTACAAACATGGTTGTTTTGCAAGATCTTGGTTTATCTTTGGTTGACTCCTCTACTTAATTCGTAGGTCATCAACTCTCTATCTTTCGAACCCACCTCGCCGAGCTTAACACCCTTTGGACTTTTTTACAAATCAATCATTACATTATGGATGTCACTCAAAAAGAAAAAAAAGAAAGGGTAGTCATCAATCAGCAGATGAATCAGCCTTATGGAATGTCCATCATCCACAACTTGATAAAAGCTTATGTTTTTTTTTACTAAATCTATGTGGTTGTTAGAACCCAAAGGTCTGATAGGAGGGTGAGCTATGGAACTCGATAATGGAAGAATTAGAATAAGGAGGAAGAGAATGAGAGTTCAAAGAGAAGAGAGGAGGAAGATAGAAGTGTTTTGTAATTCATTCATAATCATTATCGGTGCAACCGAGAGGCTCTTATAAGCCTTGTATAGGCTTAGCCCCGTATACAATGGATCTTAGCTCACTTTCTCTAACCCAATCCATACACATATATCCTAACAAAACTCCCTCCCTCGTAAAACTATGTCTACAAAGCTTTGTTTACAATTTAAAAAAAAATACTACAAACTCAAAATAAAATCAGTTTGACAATGTCTTCCATCCTTACTTAACTGTTGGAAGAAGGCAAGTTGACCCTTACTTAAGTTTTCATGTCCTGCTTCATCAATTCACCCTTACTTAACTGTTGAAAGAAGGCAAGTTGACCCAATTTCCATAATTGTTTGCTAGCCTTTGTCGTTATCCATTCTCCTAAAATAGTTAGCCTGACAATGTCCCTAGTTGTACAAGCTTGCAGTATCACGTCCAACCGTACGAGAGCCATTTAGCTTGAGCAAAATCAGCAATAATTATCCAATATCACAAGCCAATTGGCGGTGATGAATTGGTAAACCCTTGAGTATTTTGCCCCAAGTTATCCTATCTTATATGAAAATGCTCCAATATCACAAACAAAATCCATTAATACTTCCCAATACCAACATCTATTCAATAACTGCTCTTGTAAACTTGCCCCAATCTCTTGAAGTATCACTTCCTGTCACTTTCTTTTTTATAATGAAAATCAACGACAACAACTATAGAAAGCACTTCCCATGACAACTTAGCTAGGCAACTATATATAAAAAAATTAGACCATCTTCATGACAACGTCAATCATTTTAGGCAATAAAAATCAGTATGAAGACCTGAGGTTGCTTCCCTCATCTTTCCAACAAAGTGAATCCAAGAATTGAAGATAATTGTCATCATATTATTTCCGATGAAATATCAGTTGAAACCTTCCTAACTCTCAACAAAACCATAACATCAACATTAACAACTTTTATTTATAGCTCCTGACCTCCCGCATCAAAGACAAAATTCCTTACTAAAATCAATTGTCCATCAATAGCTCGACAATCAGCACCACGATCAACGAACTAATTCCAACCCAGCATTCCGCATGGATCAAACATCCATGTTTCAACCCTTTCCATTTATGCACCAATGAGTTTAAGAGCACCATAAAATTCAACATGTTGCCTATCATATTACTTAAACCCGCTACATATTACTAAAACTAATTGTTTTGAATGCAGATTGGTTCATATGGGTGCAGTGAAATATATCATGGTTGTAAAAAAATCCTAACACATAACTTTAATTTTTCACCCTGAAAAATGACAACAGCTTGTCAAAAGCTGAAGATTTTTATTGAATTTATGTGGTAAACAACATACAATGGTCAAAGTTGCAGACCACAAACACACCCCTAACATATTACTTAAATTAATTGATTGAAATGCAGGTTGTTTCATAGGGGTACAATGAAATATTTCATGGCTGTGAAACAATCATAACATGAACCTTTAATTTTTCATTGTGAAAAATGATCTAGTCTTGACAAAAGTTGATTTTTTTTTATTAAATATATGTGGTGATAAACATAATAAATCATATGATGCCAACCAAGCTCGATTTCTAGTTCCTAGTCATTTCAAATTAGTTTTATAGCATTCATCAGAAAAAATCCACAAAACTAACTTTGAATGACTTGGAACTTGAAATCATGCATAAAACTCGTCTAATATTCTTATTGTCAAGAGATTGAGATAGATTTGAAGCTGATAATGTACTTATGTACTCAGTAGATATATATGAATGAATTCATCAAGCGAACAAAGATGAAGATAGAAGAAACATTCAATATACCTTACCATGTCCGGATGATCTTCACTTCCAAGCATTAAAAGAAAAGCAATTATAAAATAGAAGGACATGAACTCTTTTGAACATGCGAATAGCTTCATTTCCAAAATATCATTATGCCAACTTTATCATTATTACTGATACATACTAAAAGCCAAAATTTCATTTATAGAAAAAAACAATTTCAACCAAAGGAGACCTCATCTTATCATGAAATGAAATTGTATCCTCACCTCTACCGGAATCGCAATGAGGGTCATAGAGATTGCACCTCAGACTTGTCTACGATATCATTATCTGGATACCAAAAATCCATAAAAGGATAAGTGAATTGGTGATATTATGTAGACATCGAAAGATGGGTAAAATGAGAACATGAGCAAAAAACTTACTTGTTGCCAAAAATTATCTTTGCTCGACTTACTTTTTTGACATATTTTCTAGAAATGACAAAGGGAAACAAAAGTTGCCCTCGTCTAGGATTTCTAATATAAGCCATGCATCAAAATAGAGAAAATATAAGCAATACCTTAAAATATAAATAAGAATTGTTAGAAATATTGAACTCACAAATAACTTATACTCCAGGGCTGCTAGAAATTTAAGACCTACATCAAATTAGATAAATTCATGGAGTATGATCAAGACCTTACATATAATATATCTCTGAATAAAGTTTGGCAATTCAGGCTCCATGCAAAATATAAGCTAATATAAATTTCAGTGTAATTAAATATTCCGAACAACCACAAGAGACCAGGGAGAAGTCTAGGATAATCACATTTTTTGCATTAGTAACCCCCTAAAATAGTAACCCCTAAAATTTGATCAAATCAACACAAAAGAACAATACCCATCGGATTCGCAACTAATTGGACAGCATTAATTCACAAACCGCCTTAATAGATCTGATCAGAACTACGACTTGATTACTATGGGGGATTCATTGTAAAGAAATCACCAATATGAGAAAACGTTATAGGCTCAAATCCAAAATAACCCTATTTTTCGACCCAATCAAACACCAAACTTTAGCTCTATCGATGGTTTAGGAATCTAGCTATGAGCGTAATTTCTTATTTTGTGAAAAGATGGACATGTGGCTCAATTTTTACTGAAGACATCGCTTCTAAATTAATAAGTATTATGGGTGGATTAACTTCATTTTTATTCAATATTCAAAATTATAGATTCATTTTTGTGATGGTTTTAAGGTGTTGCGTGTTACCATGAAGTCCAAATATTTCAAAGTTAACCTCCATTTGACGATTTCTTTTCAGATGTTTATATAACTAACTTCATTTTTATTCAATATTCAAAACTGATGGAGAAAAAAAATTGAATTTGATTTCTCCATCAAATTAAAGGTTGTAAAACAAAAAATTAAATAGTAACACAACATAGAAAGTAAAAGAAATGGGAATTGGATTTGCATAAATAACCTAATTGAGAAAGAATAATCAACCCAAAGTATATATAAATGAATTGAATTTGCATATACGCAGATTTTCCACACAAAGCACATGATAAGTCACTGAGATCTTTGAGTCTATACCAGATTCATTAATCATTCGTTTTAAAATCTTTACCTCAGCATCCATGCAGATTGACCTATTTGCTAAAGAATTAGATATTTGCTTCTCTATAGTACATTCACAACATTTGAGAAAATTTTATTCAAGCAATTTATTCTCATAAAAACGATTTTCAATTTCCAATTTTAGGCATGAAGGAATCAGAGCATAATAAATAAGTTATATAGAAATATCAACAGCACAAGCAAACAATAACACAACACCTCATTCCAATTAACAAAGAATTTACAACAATTGATCTCTTTATATGAATTTCTTTGCTATGAAATTGATAAATTTCTCTTTTATTTCATAAAAGAGGAAATCAAAAGGAATATATTCATAACTCACTTGTCACGTTGTAACTACCTAGGAGTCTAGCACTTGCAAGTTATGTAATCTTTTATATTGTAATTCAAGTCTAATCCTTATCTGGAATTTAATTTTGAGCTTGAAGCAATGTATCATAAAATTTTATAGTTGGACCAATACCATTGGATGGGGTGCTGCAAAAATTTTCTGAAGACTGGTAAGTACCTAGCACTAACACACTGTTTGCTCCCCTTTTTTTGTTTTCTAAATTTTAATTCCTTGTTGTTAATGATGATAAAAATGTGCTCATCCTTCCTCAATTTTGAGCATGCCTTTGTGGGTGTGTATGACACTACAACTCAATTATGATCTTATAATAATTTCAATGCTTGCATATTTGTCTGTTATTTTGTTAATATGCATAATTGAACACTTTTATGACATATTGATAAGTAATTTTCATTGGTCTATATAGACAATGCTTGTAGTTGGGCGATGTATTCTGTATGCCGAATCAATAACCTTTTGAAGGTAAGCAAATAAATTTTGTAGGTAATTAAAGAATTCTCTATAAATTTAGATGAATCAACCCAAAATAAGCCTATAAGCATTTTATCGAACACCTTGTGTGCAATATATTAATCAAAATCCTCCAAATTAATCAAAGGGAGAACAAAGACGTTTTACCTCGATTTGACGTATTCCACATTCGATTGCAATTGATTGCCACCTCCGGCCACCAATTTAGCCATCCCGACTGATCACCAATCAAACACAAACCTTGACCAACCAAAAAATCATAAAGTTCAACACTGTTTTGTCATACTTGAAATTGTTTTAATGGTTGTGTGATTTCGAGAATATAAGCTAAAGGAACCAATTGGGAGAATGAAGAGAGTAGAGAATCAATCGACGTAATCTGAAAGAAATTTCATAGTTCAACACTGTCTTTTAATAAAACCCGAACATGGGCTTAATTTGTGTGATTTCGAGAATAAGCAACCATTCACAAAGAGGTTCTTAATGAAGTAGGGAATTGACTTAGGGTTTACAATTAGGAGAATGGAGAGAATAAAGAGAAAGAGAGATTACCAGTGCAACTAAGAGAGAAAGGCGCATCTAGCCATCGCCAACTGCATCGCCACCCCAATCACCCTTCTCCTACCGCCGATCGATTGCGCCCCGCCTCAACGACGACAACGATCAGAAAATTTATCAATTCTGAGAATTGAAGAAAGAAGCTAGTATGAGAAAGAAGATGGTTGTGAGGAAGAAAGTAAACGTGGTTTAGAATTTCAATTTCAGTTTTTGGTATTGGCAAGTAATAGAACGTGAGGGGAGAAGGTGAAAAATGTATTTCTTATCTTTTCTCAAAGAGGACACGTGGCGCAAATTTTTACAAAGACATTGCTTCTGGTTTTATAAGTATAAGGGGTGGATTTTTTTATTTCGATGGCCCTTTATGTAATTTCATCTAATTACTCTCCCCCAGCCGCGCCTCTCTCTCGTTTAGCAGATCCTTCTCCGGAAATCACATCTCGTCGGAGTGTTCGCCGGCTTCGCCGCCACTGGTTGTATGGTGTATTCAACAGTTCGCTGCCTTCTGTCGATGCCTCGATTCTTCACCTTCAGTTCCAGTCCTCCAATTTAGAGGCTTCATTTCCTCTTTTATTTTCGGGTCTATAGAAGAAGACAAGGGTGCGAGAGGATGAATCAAAATTTGTAGGGATTTGTTCGCGCAATCGCCTCACTGATCGCCATTGTAAGTAGTTCTTACCTGCTCACCGATTGCCTCTTTCCGTTCCGCAATTTCTCAATTTCAGTGTTGTTTTTTGGTTTCTCGATTGCTTCTTTCCTATTTTGCATTCTATTCGACCGATTCTCCCGTTTTGTATGCTTTATTTGCGTTTTCTCAATTTCTGTTTGAAATGTTTGATTTATTTCAGCACTGTCGAGTTTTTTAGGGTTTGTGGAACCTCTTTGAATCATCCGTCCCAGGCAACTGAACTTCATTTCTATCTTGATTTTGTAATCAATTCCTAATTGACAAGAACGTCTTTGAATTACTTTTCCCTTATTAATCAGCTTAGGGATTTTTGTTCGTAGCTTATAGTTAGTGGATATCCATAACAATATATGGTTAAATTTGATATTACCTATAGTTTTGATTTTTTAGTTTAATGAATTGATTTTAATTGAGATTAGGAATCCCATTGATTGATAGTAGTTATGAACTTATGCATTGGAGGTTAGATATTGCAACTTGGTGGTTGTTTACTTTTATGCCTTCAAGGTGTTTGTAGAAATGTTGAGAGATTTTGGGTTGATTGGGTCGATATAGGTTTACATTTTTAGTTTTGAATTTTTACTTTACTGAATTGATTTTCATTGAGATTAGGAATCCCATCGATTGAGAGTAGTGTATAGGTTGTCAGTTGTTTTTGTTGTGACATCTATGTATACTGGACAAACCTGCAAAAAGATGAGGTATGTGCCCAGGGTTAGATTGTTTGACAAACGGCCAAAGGCAGAAATCAAGAATGTGTTCAAAAGAATTAACTCACCTAAACACTTTACCTTTCATCTGAAATAGAAATATCTTGCAAATGAATTGTTAGAGGTCTAAGACAGGGTCGGATTATCAAAATACTTTGGGCGGTTCAAACATCAAAACTTCCCAACCCTCTTCAATTCGTGTGTCAATTCAACATTTGTTTTCCTCATTTGCAGCTATCGCTCGTACTGTGGGTCATCTATCTAAGAGTGCAGAGGTGATGAAACTTGTTAATAATCTTATGAAAGCTCCAGAAATAGCAGTGACAATGCAAGAATTCAGCAAGGAAATGACCAAGGTATCTTTGTTCGAAACCTTATGAGCTCTTTCATTTCAAGATAAGGATCAGTGATCAAGATATACACTTATATATGCTGATGTGCCATAATATGTGTTGTCATATCATACATACACCTCAAGGCAAGTATGAGAGTAAAGTAGTTTATTTGGCTCAGAATTTTCATTTTTACCCAAGAAGTGATTGTCCCATATCGTCCAGCATTATTAAGATTTAAGATGTGTGCAGTAAATACAAAAACGTAGAAAGAGGGAAAAAATAACTTGATGGAATCCACACTGGTTTGCAAATTGGCATATTGTTGACAAGAACTTGATGCTCCTATCTATATGACATCATACTATACATCTCAAAACCAGCATGAGAATAGCTAATAAACAATTCGTATCTTAATCTACATTTTTTACGCTTTCATGCGTATAGCTAATTGGAAATTTATGATCTGACGGAAATTCTTAGTCACCCTCCTACTCCCTGCCTCTCTTAGCATGCTCTTCTTGTTCCAAATCACATTCCTATATATCATAGGTAATTTCTGATTCAAAACATAATATTCCTTCTATTTATTTTGGTCTTTCTTCTGGCTGCTTTGCTTTATTTTAGGCTTAACAATCTCCATTTCTATTCGATATACAACTCATTTTTACCTGTTCGAGATGGTGACAGATTTCAACACCTTGTTAGTTTCTCATTGCCACTGAATCCAGGTAAAGGAACTAAGTTTTCATCAATATATTTCCAATTTCTTCCCTATTTTCATCCTCTTTTACCTCAGCTGTCAATTCGAGTTTATAAACTGGGTTTATTCTTCAATTTCTCATCATATGCTTAGGAACACCACTATTTAAGGGCTGCTGTATCTCTGTTAGATAATTCTTAGTCTACCACAATTTTTCAAAACATGGAACCGAAGTTATCACAAGTATTAACTCAATCTTATTATGATGGGAAGTAAGAAAGTTGATATTTTTTGAAATTTCAATCCTTCCAGTTATTTTGAGAATTAACTTCACAAGTACTAACGCAATCATAATACTTAAACTAACCATATCATCTTTTTCTCAGATTGCCCACTACGGCAATGACGGCGCTTGCAACGGAAAGTCTAACATATGACAAAGCCGTTACCCCATAAGCCGATCTTTTCTTTCTTCGGGTATTTACTTTAGTATGATAAAAATAATAGATTACCAGATGTACTAATTTCTAAACATGGACTGTGTTTACTTAAATTTTGAATTTTATTTTCTTCAACAGATGTTCATGAACATTAGCAAGCCAAGACTGGACAAAGACCAGCAGCTAAATCTGCACAGATGGGTTGTAAGTAACTACTCCTTCCCTTGAATTCAATCTTTACATTCTACATATACAAGGGGCCAACCCTTCTTCAGGCTCTTGATCAGATCCATTAGCTGAACAGGCCCTCACACAATCCCCTCCATCTCCCAGTCCAGGACGAGCATGAACCAGGCAATATCAACACAACACCATTGCAAAGTAGACATGGAAAAAGGAGAAAACAGAGTACCCACCCCTTGGGCGTTTTGCATCACATAAACAATAACAGATCACTCCAGACCCTTCCACTTTGAAATCAACCCAAAATTTCTCTTAAGCATTTCTACAAACACCTTGAAGGCATAAAAGTAAACAAGCACCAAGTTGCAATATCTAAACCCCAATTTAAACAATCATCTATCATAAATGAATAACTACTCTCAATTCCCTCTCATCTTCCCATCTCTATTTATGACCTTCAACTTACAAATTGATTTTACCCATTTCAATTTGGATTAAGATTTCAAAATAAAACCTTAGAAATCTCACCAGCGCTATCTCTCTCATTTTCCCAGCTGCTAGCTTGCAAACCTATTGATCTCAACTGGGTTGGCCTTTATTTCAATTGGGTTTGGCTCATCCAACACCGCAACAGCAGCTGGAGAGGGTTAGCCAGAAGCACCTTTGGAGGCAGCTTTAAATAGCCTGTCTTACTCCATATTCCTACAGTCCTTGCATGAAGCTGCAGTGAAGAAGGTAGACTTGATTCAGAATGGGACATCTGCAATTGTTGACAGGATGATCAAGACATTTGCCAATTTTCGGATGTTGATATTTAGAGGGAAGAAGAATGTGGAATATGCATGGGGATGAATACCAAAATAGTCTTGCCAAACTGCAACCTTTTTATGTGCCTCAAATGCTACCGAGAATGGTATTTATCCTTTGTCCTTCTACTTATGTTTTTTCTTGCTGCCTTCAATAAAACTTTAACATCTCCCTTTCCACTTGCTATCATAACCATCTATCATGAATCTTCTAGCTTTCTTGATTCTGTTTTACTTGCAAATTTTATCTCTCTGCATTTGGCCATTCAGATATACACTTAGCAAATTCTGACATGGTTTTAAATAAATCAGTATACTTCTTGCGTTATCTCCGTTCTTTTCAGACAATAGATTTGATTTTTTTTTTTTTCTCTAATGTGTCTCTCCAGAATGTTTCCAGCTCTTATACGTTGGCCAAAGTTGAAAAACAACCAGGAGACGAGCACCATCACGAAGTTACCAAGTTGCCAAATCAAACTTCTGCTCCTCAAGAACTTTATATTATTTTATTCTAATATTTTAGCACTCCATTTATTTATGAGCAATTTTACTTTTTATAATGAAATGTACAATTTTCATTCAATGGGTAAAAAGTTACATCACACTATATCTAACTACAATAGAAAACTATTCATGGAGATATTCTTAAGAATATTTTGTCAATTAAAAAAAGAAGAGATTTTTATGGCTCTGGGTTAATGACATATCACAGTCATTTCTCCTATTTTCAACTCATTTCTTCAAGTGAATAGTAATCCTGATGTATTGCTTGCATATATCACAATCTATTGGGGTTTTTTTTTTCTTGCAGGCTCAGCAGTTGAACAAAGATATATTTGAGACCATCTACTACCATGCCCTGAAATATTAATTTCAAATGAAATATTAAGGGCCATATGAGACATATCAAGGCAGTCCTGTGAGCAAGGTATACAATTTCTCATGTTTGTATACTGATTGGTGTCGGGTATTGCAAGTATATGGAAATTAAACATTATCTACTTGCACCTGCTAACTGTTTTTCAATTGGAGCAAATTATTCAGCCAGATATGTGGGGAATTACCCCTTCTGACAGGTGGGATTGGGGTTCACCGAGGGAGATCATATCAGTTCATGGAGGTAGGAACCCGTTGCTTGTAGCCCCGATGCCTGCTACTTCAAGGAGTCAGATTCTTGTAAACAACGACTGCTTTTAGCCATACACTTCCAACATTTACAGTCGCAGAGTGCTCAGGTTTGCTATGTCATGTTATTTATAACTCTTCAAAACTTTGCCTAATAATAATGAATCCTAGCATTTTCAAAGGTTACTGCAGCGGTAAATTTGTTGTGGTTAACAAATATCTTCTCCTTGACTTGACTGAGATGGATCTCTGGTCTCCAGCTTTGAAGAACAGGATCGTATACGAGGAGGGTCTGTTCAGCAAATACCCAAACTTCCTGCAGATCTTAAAGCAGCCTATAAGTATGGGTCTTTAAATCTGGTTCTTTTTCTTCCTCCTGGAATTCCTTTGGCTGAATTTGGATACTTGTACTCAGGACTGTCTGGGAGATAAAACAAAGGACCTTGGTTGATATGACGGTGGATCGTGGGTGCTACATTGATCAAAGCCAGCGCCTAAATATGCACATGGACCAACCCAACTTCGGTTAACTTACTTCTCTACACTTCCATGCCTGGTCTAACATCTGCATTATTAAAAATCATCATCTACTCAATAGCCAAAAAATGGTAATTTCCATCAACTAATGGAAATGATTCATCAATTATCCCGCGGAAGCTAAATGGAGACAAGGCTGCATCGTCTGGATTGCATTTCGATTGATTTACAAGAATCTTAAACTCTCTCTTAATATGCAAGAACTTCAAGAAGTGCCCTTTATACACCCACCAGGCACCAGATTACGCCGCTGTTAATGTATTTATGTATCCACAAACTTATCTTTGAGGTCTGGAGATATTGACTCTCTATGTACATATGAAAATTATTAATGGAATTAATCAGATTGTAAACTTGTTTCTTTCATTTCTGTTCTTATCCCGGATTGCATATGAAAAAGCGAAAGCTTGTCTTCTAATAAACTCAACGTGTGTTTGAAATTGCAATCCTGATTCCCAAGTATCGGATGTTATTTAGAGAAATAACACATCCTTTCTGGGACCTGAAGTATTCCCAGTCCCTGATTGATCTATATCATCTAACAATACCTCAATATCCCATCTGCTCTTTCTTCTTGAAGCTATTCTGATTACACCAAATTTTATTCCCTTATGTGCAACCACAAGGTACTTAGTTACACCGTACATGTGTTGCACTTTCAAGTGTTTATCTATAACTGAATGTTGTTATCTGAATATGAAATAAGCGCCATTCAGATTTCTGCTTGCTGCTGAATAGCTGTCCTTCATCTGAACCAGAAAGTGGTTATGATCACTGAGAACTTGAACCCATCCAAGGGGGAAAACACTCACTATTCGGGTGTAAAGGATCAGCTCGAGGAAGCTGAAAGGGGTACTGCGAAGCTGCTAGGTGCCAACAGCAAATTGGTGCCAACCGTTCACAGCAAGAGTTATCTACAACTAAAAATAACTCCTCCAAAGCCTTGTACTGTACCGGGACATCTGCCAACGCTTCTCCACCTCCTGCTCTTCAGTTAATGTTACAGGACAGTCAAGAGAAGTAAACTAAACACACTGAGTTTTTAGTACTCTTCGGTTAAGGACTTGTTTTAACTTCATTTTTCATCTCTTACAGTTTTTATTCTGAGTTTGTGATAGACAAAACTAACGAAGAGCAAAGCCAAGCCCCCACAACTACTGATTACACAAGGAACTGACTGAACAATTTCAGGAATCAAAGGAAAATTATCCCAATTGACTTCATCAGATGCTTAGTCCTCTCAACTGTTAAAGTCATTAGAGTTTAATTAATACGTTCATTTAAATGAAAAGAACTAACATATATAAGTGATATGTTTTGATATGTTAACAGATAGCTTTCAATTAAGAACATATATATATCACTATAAGATTAAACATACATTTGGGAATGACATAAAAACAAAATAAAACGCACATAAAACCACAACCCTTAGCCTCTCAAATTGACCAATACACAAATGATGAAACCTTGTGTTTTTGCCCTTGTTGTATTTATACACCATGAAGTTGCAGCATGCTTCCACAGACTCTCCTACTGTCAAATAAATCCACTCCTGGCCCACTGACTCGATGAACCACGACCTATCTAGCTTCTTCATCACCTCACCACCTGAGTTTGCCAAAACCAGCTGCATACATGGATCAGGAGAGTCAAGCTTTAAACACTAATTTCCCTCCCTTAGGACTTGCAACACCTCCAAGCAAGCTATAAGATGCCGAAAAGACCATTGATTATTTCAAAGTTAAGTCAGACAGATCGATTGATGAAAGAGTGCAACTCATGAATGAAACTCACTATGCATTTCCATGGCACTTCCGCTCCAACAAAAACAAAATTCTTTATTATTTACTTTATTTCTCAATACAAAAAATACAGAAATTACCCATTTGAGACATGAACTATAGCACCTTATTTCATGGTATACCAACCTCAATAAGAGTGTCCTTATCCAACTGGTTTGAATGTAAAAAGTGCTTTGCTTGATTTCAGGTTTCCTTGGGTGTCTACGATTTCAGGAGTACAACACTTCAAGATGAATACTTTCAATCGTCAATCAACAACTTATCATGACACTCCATTTGATGGACTTTGCTTGGAAAGTCCTTAACGCCATCATTCTGAGTCTTATTGGTTTGACCAAGCACAAGATCAGTCCTCACCGGGCTCTCAGGAGAGGTTTGCAGACGGTCCACATGCCGCATTCGAAGTGTGTCGATGTTTATATAGTACACTATGGATTCTGTTACCAACCATTAATAAAAAGGCCTTGCTTTCATCACACTCATTGAGCCTATAACTTGTTCAACACCAATTCTGTGGAAAGATTTATCTACAGCTCCAAACTTGCGCATGACATAAAAATATAATCAATGAAAGCTCCATCAACAAGTAAAAAATCACTCCTAGATCTTACTATCATACTAAAATTACAAATTCCATGTAACCTCCTTTAACACCCAACATTATCTGTTGCAACCAAATAAGCATGAATAATATATACTTGCTCAAAAAAGCTAAAATTTGGAATTTAAGCATATTATAGCCTATAAAGCTAACTAATTAACCTAAACACCAAACTAAAAGAAAATTAATTTCTGGCCATTCACCATCAGAATAACTTCATGTGGAAAATACATTCACAATTCATATATTCAAAGAATACTAAAAGTTCAACTCTTTCAAGAGAAAAGGAAATTTGGCACCCAAAACAAGCGGTCAAAACATATCATGACCCTGAATGACTGAAAAAGGCAAAGGTCAAAACAAAGAGGTGGCAAATTTTAAATGGACAATCATATATCAATCTTCACAATCTCATGTGGCCCTCAAAAAAGATTCAAACTTTTACCTAAAAAATGAACACAAATTGGGCACATCCCAGGCTGGAAAGAGATGCACAGATGACAAAAGAGTGTGCACAAAGGCAAAAGGGAGGCTTGATGGAACCTGTACCAAAAAAAATCTGAAACCTGAACTTGAAAATTACAAGACAAACTCTAACAAACATGCATCTTGCACTGCAATTATCCTAAATGTAAAATGCACTCTCTAGCTGTTCTTTTCTTATCTCTTCCTTTCCAACAAGCTATTAAAACAAGCATTGATGTATGCAATTCTAAGATAATCAGTAATACTAGCATTACAAGTAGTTAACAGATTTGCACTAAAAAATCACAAGTCACACCACAATAATGAACAGGAATATATGGATCTTCAATTGTCCATCAGATTAACTTCACACTAATTTTGAATGATGCAACAGAAGGTCACACAAATTATGAACACTGGAAGGAACAATCTGAAAAATGGCAATGTATTACCATGTAATGAATCATGAATGCATTAGCTTTGGACAAAAAAATACAGAATATTTCACGTATACAATTGAAATAAAGGCATACTCTGGGGATCTCAGAGTATCTCTAAAACCTTAAGTAGTGGTAAGCAACCAATCCTTCAATAACACCAAGACAGGCACCGACGAGGACATGAAACACAAAACCCCGGCCAAGCACAACCCTAGAAGCCGAGGTCAACATTGCCCAAATACACATACAATAAGCAAAAACATTGACAATCTTACCGATATCATCAACATCTCCAATCCACCGATCTACAATCTCCCCCTTTCTCAGCTTCACCGGCTCCAAGCCGACGATAAACTCAGCAATTGATAGGTAAGATCAAGAATACGGTGAACGCTATGCACATTCCTTTGTTGGAGACGGGGCGAGTGTGCCGACCGAGGTTCTTGATGTGGAGGAAGAGTCCGACGACAACCGCGAGGAAGAAAGAGTAGAGGTGGTGGGAGTGGAGTGATATTGGGAAGAGGAACATAGCGACTGACACCGGGAACCATAATAGACCGCCGTCGGAGAGATCAAGAAGCTTCAGTAGGCGACGTGGGATCACGGCGGCCGTCAGCTTGTGGATGTGGACGGACAAATTTGTATCCAGAACTACGTCGTGCAACACACGGCCTTCTACCTAGTATTTATATATGCAGCAAAAAATTGAAATAATAAAATAAATATGTTTTTCAAACTCACTTTTTTTTTTTTTTTTTATCCTTTCCGGTTCAAGTGGGCTTAGCCCACTCTACATCTGGATCGGGGATCGGGTTACTGTATGTTCATTTTAAGGGGTTGACCCTCCCACTCACAAGTGCCTCCATGTTTCCACTTGTGAGTGGGAGGGTCAACCCCTTAAAAAACTCACTTTCTAATGAGTACTAAATAAACTTATTTTTAAAATAAACCATTAAAAATTACATAATTTTTAAGTAATTAAGCCCGTGCGTAGCACGGGATCGTCCAAATTTTTTTTTTTTGACGCAAGATAAGAATTAGGTCGGGTCGGCCGCAACAGAGGCCCTTCTTAGCGCGTCCTTCCGGACAAGAACAAGCAGTTCTGGATCATCCTCCTAGCTGACGTCGGTAGGGGATGCATGGGCACTACGAGCAAGGTAGCCAGCCACCGCATTAGATTCCCTGAAAACATGACGAATAGCAATATAAGTAAAGGACGAAATATCAGACAGAATATCAGCTTGTAGCATCTCTATTGGCCAGGGGCATTTCCAATCCCCAAGAAGAGTTTTTATAACCAGTAAGTTGTCTCCTTCGATCAGAAGTTTCGAAAGCTGTAGCTCCTTTTCTCGTAGCAAGCCCATCTTGAGACCGAGATTCTCGGCATAGATCACTGATATATGAGTGCAAACCGATCTGCCAGCCGAGACTACCAAACCAGCAGAGTCACGGATGACAAACCCATACGAAGATTTGCCACTCGAGAGGACCGAGCCATCAAAATTGAGCTTATAGCAATTTTGTGGGGATTTATCCCACTTCCCAGATCGATCCTGGATCCGGCTAAGATGCGAAGAACCCTTTGTACCGTTATGCTGTATATAGATGTGAATCCGAGGGTTAGAGTTCATTGTGTTCGTCGGGTCATCGTCTAAGACTTTTGACTATTCCCATCGTAGTATGGAGTAGCAATATCTCGTTGATAGATACCTTGTTGGTGTGCTAAAAAACGAGTTGATTTCTAAAGAACCACAAGGCCCACCATGCCGAGGCTAGCGCAGCAAACTGTTTGGGTCCAATCGCACATTTTATCTTGGTGAGTGGAATCACATTGCTCATGCCAACAACGGTTGTAATATGCCTCGGGATGTGTAGTCGCAGCTCTTTTAGCAAACCTGTAGTCATAGGGCAGTGTAAAAGAAGGTGATCACCTGATTCGTTTGTGTTTCCACAGAAAGCGCAACCCGCAGGTATAGCCATATGTGCTTTTAGCAATCTGATTTTAGTCGGTAGACCATCACGAGCGATTTTCCATAAGAAGTGTCGCACTTTAGGGGGCACATCGAGAGACCAGATCCAACCGCAATCGAAGTCTGGCAACCCGACGTTCTTTGAAAAGAAGGAGTTGGCTGAAGCAGTGGAGAACCAACCATTTTTACTGGGTCCCCAATACAGACGATCTGTGACTGGATTAGTCGGCAGAGTTATACCAATAATGTGGTCGATAATATCTTTTTCCAGAACATTCGTCAATGAGGCATAAAAGCGACTTATGTTCCACTGACAATTGGTGATGAAGTGAGCGACCGAAATACCTTTGAGATTATCTGGAATGGGGTTAACCGTCTTGGAACTTAACGGTTCTTGGAAGGCCCAATTATGGGACCAGAAATCAATGGTTTCCCCGTTTTCGACCCTCCACTGAAGGGCCGGGAGGAACAGATGCCTGATGGACATAAGGCGGGACCATTGCCATGCGATTTGGCATTGTTTGTTATAACTGGGAAGATCACAACCTTTCAGGTATTTTTGTGAGATAACACGGACCCAGATATTGTCTGGTTCAGAGATTATTTTCCAAAGGAGCTTCATCTGGAGAGCTATATTCATAGACTCAGCCTTATGAATTCCCAAACCACCCTTCATTGTGTCTGAACAGATTTTGTCCCAACTAATCAGCGGTGGTGCTGAAGAAGTTTTGTTCCAAAAGAATTGACGATACACTTTATCCAGCTCATGCAGAATGTGGGTCGGCAGCAAGAACGCTTGCATAAGAAAAATTGGTTTAGCACTAAGATTTGCTTTGATGAGCACACGTCGCCCTTCAGCAGATAGATTCGAGGCTTTCCATTTCGTAAGTTGGTTTTTGGTTTTGAGAACCACATCAGCGAATGTATCCTTGTTGGTCTTCTCGTTGACTACCGGGCAACCCAAATATTTGTCAAAATTGTTTGCGTGAGGAATGCCGAGAACTGCAATAGTAGACGTTATGGCTGTAGTAGTCGTGTTAGGAGATGCTTGGAAGCTAGATTTATGCAGATTCACCTTTTGACCTGAGATTAGACAGTATCTGTCCAAAGTTGACAGCACCGAGGTGCATGCCGATTGGGAAGCTTTACAGAAAATTAGAATATCATCCGCAAATGCTAGGAAGGGAACTTTGATACCCGGGCGACCGAAGGTGATACCAAGGTCCCGACTAGTTAGCGCTTGGTTATGCAGGGTACTTGCTAGTACCTCAAAAGCTAGAACAAAAAGAAAAGGGGAGAGGGGGTCTCCTTGCCTTAAACCTCTTGTGGGTTGAAACACCGTAGTTAGTTCGTCATTTACGAGAACCGAGTAGGATACAGTAGAAACACATTCCTTAATTATGTTAATAAAGAGTTCATTGAACCCAAACTTAGCTAAGACTTGGAATAGAAAAGACCACTCGATACGATCATAAGCCTTTTTCATATCTAACTTAAGAGCAACCATACCCACTTTGCCTTTCTTTAGCTGAAACGAATGCAGTGCTTCATGAGCGATCAGAATATTGTCTTGTATAGCTCTTCCTTTCGTAAAAGCTCCTTGTAGAGGGTGTATTAGTTTATCGAAAACTATGGTTAAACGTGCTGAAATTACTTTAGCTATGATTTTAAAGATTGTTGAACATAAATTGATAGGCCTGTAGTGGTTTACTGCAGTTGGGTCCTCACACTTTGAGAGTAGAGTAATGAATGTATGGTTTGTTTGTCGTAGAAGCCTACCGCTGATGAAAAAAGCTTTGAAAGCTTTAATTACAAAAGGGCCCACTGTAGGCCAGAACTTTTGGTAGAAACCAACTAGGAAGCCATCAGGACCCGGAGCCTTATCCGGACTCATTGAAAATACGGCCGATTTAATCTCATTGTTGGTTACAGAAGCAGAGAGCATGTCATTGTCTGCTTGAGAAACTAGCGTTGGAATGACCGCTAAATCTGTCACGCACAAATTCTTGTTGGATTGAATGAAAGTCAGCTGTGTGCTCCCCACCTGGAAGTAGGATAGATTTGATCATCTTTCTGCCTCGTTTAGCAATCGCGATTTTATGAAAATATCCCGAGTTGGAGTCATTTAGTTTGGTATGTTTTACCTTAGCCCGCTGGCTCCAGTAGCGACGGTAAAAGTCAAGCATACGTTCTCTCTTATTGAGTAATTGTTTGAGTATCTGAACATCTTTGTTATTATAGTTTGAGACGAGTAAGGTTTGTAACTGCATAAGCTTTTGATCCGTGACCAGAATTTGGTTATGGATATTACGTACAATATTCTTATGCCAGGTTTTGGAAAGTTTTTTAAGAATTTTAGCCTTCTGCAGCAGTTTAAACATTAGCGAGCCTTGTGGATTTGTTCTCCAAGCTTGTTAAACTAAGTTTCTGTAATCGGCCCTTGAGGCCCAAGCCATTTCAAACTTGAAAGGTCTATTTCTTGGTTGAATGTTGTGGCGAAAGTTAGTGGAAATAGGAGCATGGTCAGACCTAGTAAAAGGATGAATCTGTGTGCAAATGGAGTCGAAGATGGTAAGCATGTCTGTGTGGATAAGTAAACAATCAAGTTTTTCCAAACAGGTGATCACCTCTTTTGACTTGCGCTGCCAAGTAAACTGGCCACCATAAAAAGGTACTTCTAGGAGTGATAATTTATTCTTCAAGTCTAGTAATCGAGTAAAACGTGATGTCGCTGGATAGGCTCCGCCAAGTCTGTCAGCTGGGGAAGCTATTTCGTTCAGGTCTCCCATGATGCAGAATGGGATCAGTAGTGACTATATATATAGGGAGATTCTTTCCCAGAAGACTTGTTTGCGGCGCTCATCTGGTGGGGCGTAGACCACCAGAACAGCAAAACACCATTTAGTAGTGTAATCCGAGTAGTTAAAATGAATGAAACGGTGATGTACCGAAATTAGTTCAATGGAACCTTGTGAGGCTGGGATATCTTTCCACAAAAGGCAAATACCCCCAGAGAAACCTATAGCCGGGTCAAATGCAACATTTGAGAAACCGCACTTACGCAGAGTACTTTATGTAGGAACCTTATCAGTTTTAGTCTCTAAAAGGGCCAGAACGTTGATATTATTATTTTGACAGAAAATATCTGCATTAGTCCAGAAGTTACGGCTCCGGATGCCGAGTGAGTTCCAAGTGCATATATTCATAAAAACCTTTGAAGGCGAACTGTTTGTACTAATCTAGGACCGATTTGCTCTGTCTGAATAAAACTAACCAAAGAAAGGATAGTTCGATTGATGAAAATATTTAGTCCAAATTCAATGGTGATCCAAGCTAATGTGTCTAAGCAATGTTTGGAAGAAATATATCGAAGAGAAACCATGTTCTTGAATATATAAAAGTTTGTATTGGACACCAAATAGGGCATTGAAGCGCCAAGTCTACTTAGGAAGCAGCTCAAGGTGGTAGCGAGGTGGTCTTGTGTGACCTTTATGTGTAAGAAGTCTACAAATAGGGGGGGGACCCCAAGATCTGTATATCTAAAATTGGTGGAAAGTGTAAACTGAATTAGGAAAACAGACAAGATTACAAGCATATAGGAGGGCAAAACAAGCATCTCCCAATCGAAACAAGAAATACAATTGAAAGGTATGAAACTAACAGGATATAAGTAATTACAGTTCGAACAAGACCCAACCCAAATAAATAAAACAACATCCAAGAAGGGATTTCTAGCAAAGGCTGTTAACCGAGGACGAGGAAGGCGTCTAGGCAACTCAGCAGTGAGAAGCAACAAAGGAAGAGACGAGCAGCAGCAGGTATCTCCTTTGCAAGTCGACAGTGAGAAGCAGAAAGAGGCGAGACGAGCTGCTGCAGGCCCCCCCCCCCCCCCCCCCCCCCCCCCCCCGCGGAGCAAGCACCCAGCACCAGGAAGCAATAGTGTTGACAGGGCCTAAAAGCTGCGATGCAACCACCAGAAGTAGCGTGCACCTCAACTTTAAGTCTGAGAACGCCAGTATAGAGCCCCGAGAAGAGCAGCAATAGGCACACCCCAGGCCTTCACGAAAGCAGCAACAGAAATGCTTCATCAGGACTGAAGCAAACCTGCACAAAAAAACATAAAACCGAGAGTACCTCGAACGCAAATGAATGACAGTAGAAATCAAGGATGAGCAGACATTGTAATGAAAGCAAGCATGAGCAAACAGAAACTTAGTTTGATTGAAACTATTGACGAAAACCAACATAGAAAGGTCAATATAAATACAACGATAAGTAAGCTTATCAAAAACTATAGAGCTTGAAGAAAAGTAATTACACAATTGCAACTGGGAATTGGGGGGGGTACTTGTGCAATTCATTCGAATGAAGAAGCGATATGAACGAGAATGGACTTGGATTCAAAACAAAGCAAGCGAGGATGTATAAATACCGACGATTGGTACAATGATAAACCAAGATTGAATTAGGCCAAGTGCGGTAAACATTTAATATGCAAGGCCTTTGGTCCACGGCATAGAAACTATCCCAGAGGGCCAAAGATGCAAATAAAGGTACAAAACAGCTAGCGATACGACCAAGAAAACAAACGTAACTGCCAAACTTAGACGAGCCGCGACATTTGTAAAATGGACAGGTAGATGAATACGAAGCCATCGTAATAGCGTAGCAGCTTGGTAGAAACTCATCATTAAAAAGCAGCTGGGCACGAGCATAAATGACAAGCCTGCAGTGCACCACAACACAAAGCACCACACCAAACCAAGCACAATTGTAAGGGGGCAAAGCAGATTGCCAAAGAGATACACATGTAGAAAAATTAGATGCCAGAGCACCATCATACAGACGGTGAATCAGAGCTGTGGTGGAAGAATAGCCAAAAGGAACAGTGTAATGCAAGTATTGATCAAAACCAATCGATCTGAGGATCATAATAAAACACAGTTTGTTAAGAGGTGTTGGAATGGATTCCTCTGCCGATCGCTTGCGAATACCCGGAGAGGGCGTTAATACCTCCACCGATTGAGGCAGATTAGGAATTGTAATTAATTCAGGCGGGCCTTGTGAGTAAGCTAGAAGTTCCATAACGCCATAAGAGCAAGAACACAAAGAACAGTAAAAGATTCAAGATAGTAAGAAATCACAGTAGGAATGAATCTTGCAAAAATGGGATTGAAATCTCAAATCCCTAGTTCAGGGAATGAGTAGAATGATTGCTGGTAGGCAATCAGATGCTTTGAAGTTGAGATGGTACTCAAGTAAAGATTAGGGAGAGAGAGTATACTTACAGAGTGGATTGAAGGCCGGTTGGAGAGAGAGTAACACACCGGCGAGCAAGGCAGGCCGAGCCACCCACACCACCAGCTGAAGCGACAGCAACCGCCTGGACACCTCCAGCCAACCCCACCCCACATAAATGCCCCTTTTCGGAGCCTAATTAACCACTCAAGAGGCGGATCTCGCCAATAATCGCACGAATCGGGAGTTGCCACCTCCCCAATTTGAGCCTTTCGCAGGCGACGAACAGCAGGCGCATAGAGGGGGCGAGGGGTGAGATTCCGATTCGACAGAGTTTGTGTGAGTGGAGATAAGACAAGGCAAGTGGGGGTTGCAGAGGGGTCGGCCTTCGGCAGTTGCAGGTGAGCGTGACGGAGGGCAACTGAGATGGTGCAGATAGGCTTGGCGGCCAAAGGTAGAGGAAGAGGGAGGCGCATGCCTGTGAGTTCCTTTCGAGACATTTTAAACGGGATCGTCCACTAGTATAACAATATAAAGTTAGCTTTTTACCGATAAATGCTAGGGTAATTAGTTTCAAAACCTTTTTTTGAGTGAAAGATCAAACATTCTATTTCATAAATCCTTCATGATTAGAAAAAAAAAATGTATTTAGATTCACGACAGTAAAAATATATCTATTTAGATTAATAATATACCCCTCTAAAAGTCAATTAGAAGTTGTACATGTCGAAAAAGTTTTTTTTATAAATAATAATAAGAGTGAATGGTAGTAAATAACCCTTGACTCGAAAAACTTTGCTAGACTAACCCCTGCAAAACAAAATTTGCAAAAGGTCATCACCTCAAGAGAAGGGTAGTAAGGGGCGGAATTGAAGGACAAGGAGAGGAAGAAATCGAAAAAACAAGGCGACATGGATGTGGGTGGCGATGGCTCTGGCGAGCGGAATTGATGCTGCCAACGATGCGACCCCAAACTTTCGTCAAAATTGAAGGCCGATTTCGAAGCCGGGGTACACAATTCCGACGTAATTGAAGGCAATTGCTAAGAGTCTAAGGCAGTTGTTGCTCGTGTTCTTCAATTGGGGATCGTCGTTCGTCACTGGATCAAGGGTTTCACCGTCGAAGAAGGGCGGTCACACTGTGGTCAGGACGCCGTTTGTTTGGATCAGCCTTTCTCCGGAAGGTGAGGTGATTAGCTACCTGGATCCTCATTACGGGATCCAGTCGGTTGATGATGCAGATGGCGCGGAGAAGGATCTGGTCCCGGTCAGCGTGAGTTGCATGGGCAAATGTCATGTCTTTGTGGAAGAAAGTAGACAACTAGATATTGCCAGTGGTAGTAATTCGAGCAATTCAAGCTCTCCTGATACACTGAAGTCTGGAAACGGGTGGCTGAGGAGTGGAAGCTCCTTGAATTTGAGCGCTGAAGAATTAAACGACGTTGAGTTTGAGACTTTGATTGGATCTCCTCCGGATCGTTTGATGTCTGAGATGCATCAGCACCTTGTGAACAAGACGAGTTCGAGGGCTGATTTTACATTTATGCAAAAATGCTCACCTTTCTGCAAAGGATACATCAATGTTTTTCTATGTTGATCTGTGTATCAATGGAGAATGTGAACATATTTGAAAAGTTGGAGGTGTTGTATATTTGTATATCTATCTGATCACAATTATATGTGTATTTGTTTTGATCATTGCAGCTGATTGATGGTGGTGCTAGTGTTGCTACATACAATGGAGGCAGAGCTCCTGTAGCTGCTGCTCCTAGCAGAGGTGCTGCTCCTAACAGAGGTGCTACTGCCAAAGCTCCTAAAGAGGAGAGAAGAAGCTAGAGGAGGAGGAAAGTGAAGACCAAGATATGGGTTTCTCACTCTTTGATTAGTTTGGTGGTTTGAGTGCCTGATTTCTTGTTACTGGATGACGATGCTTTACTATTTTGCTAGATGATGTAATTTTGTTGTTAAGAAATTTAGAGGTTTCCTCGTTTTAATAGTGAAATGTAAAAGTTCTAGATCAATTTTTTCTTCTCTAAATTGCACTTGATCTTTGTCAATGCTTTCACTTTGAAGTGCGGCTACTGCAATTAGAGTGTCCTCAATCTCTTTAACCGTATTGATGAAGAGTCTAGCCATCTTGTTATGGTATATGTATTTGCCTACTCTAGCTAATTTCGCTTTTGAAACTAATTCAAACTACTGTGAATTTCTATGCCTTCCCACTTGTATTGTTGATCTCCTAGGGACACCTGGGGTGATCTTTGACACTATTTATATACAGTAATAAATAAAGAGCTCTAGCCCAACTTATTTTGACCAAAAACAAACATATAGTAGTTAACACCTTTTGTTTCATATCATAGGTGACATGTCAAATATATTACCTGTCATGTATGCTCGCACCTTTTATCTCGTACCGTATACTAACACAATACCTTATTTCTTAACCGCAATTTCATCTTTACCGTATACTAATACAATACCTTATTTATTAGCCGCATTTTCATCTTTTTGGAACCAGTTCTTGGGTCCCAAACACGAACCCCCTGTATGATCGTGTCAAGTAAAACAATTGGCGTGTCATGTAAAATAATTTACGTGTCAAGTAAAACAATTCATATGTCCAGTAAACAATTCATGCATGTGTCATTTAAAACAATTCACGTGTCAAGTAAAACAATTCAGGCTTAATGCTTGCTATGAAGTGTGCATCTTGATTTGCACCTCGACGCGCGTACTTCCATTCACATGACTCGAACCCCTCGTTTATCTGATGACACTCATCCATAATGCTGCCTAGCTCGTTCAGAAAGTACCTTGAATAAGTGAATAAGATCCTTTTATGCCCAAATAAGACGCGGAGCTAGTTTTTGTTGTGTTGTATTGTCACTTGTACATTTTTAATGTAATTTACAATGTGCTATAGAACACATGTGTGATGGAGCTTTGTCCACTGTCGTCGTCGAATCGTCCCTTCGTCCTCCAATTCCACCCCTCTGAATCCACCGAGTTTCGAAATCTCATCTTGTCCACCTCCGGCTCCCGTCAGCTCTTCATATCACCATTTTCTTCTTCTTTATTTTGTTTTTATGTTGTTAATCCGCTCCTGCTACCGGTTCCCATCACTCACTTGCAGCTCCAACAATCATTTTCATTCATCCAACAATCATTTCTATTCACGTGTCATGTAAAACATTTCTCATGTCAGATAAAACAATTCATGTGTCAAGTAAAACTTCTCTCGTGTCATGTACATCATATTTGAATGACAAGTAAAACAATTCTCGTGTCATGTAAAGCATTCCAGCCTCAGCGTATTTGGTCACACAGGACTATAACAAGTGCAAATACTTACTACCACGATCGGACAATTGATTTGAGTCACATATCAGAATAAAAGCGAATGATATACTTCTTAGAATTAGCCATTTTGTATTAGGTGATGAATTCAGATTAAAGGATGATGCATGGGTTCTTAGCTTTAACCTTACCAACATATTTAGTGCATCCTTTCTATTGAACTTGTGTAATGGAAGTAACAAGGTTAACCGATTGTAAATAGGCTAACATTGTGATGCTATTAATGAAAGAAAATAACATGACATGTAATGCTATTAACATGACAAGTTATACTCTTTAACATGACAGGTAATGCGAATCGATCCTCTTCTCCTTAATAAAAGAAAATAACATGATTCGATTTCTTCTGCACCAGCTATGGCGAACAAACCTGAAGCTTCCGATTTTCCAATCAAGTAAGAAGGCGTTGTTATTCAGATTTTCCCCAAATCCGCTTGATTCAGAGTTGATCAAGGCATGCTTAAGTCAATTTCTCCACCTCCTCCTTCCTAATTAGTCGAATTATCTCTCTCATCTCCCCCGATGACAACCTTTTTGCCACATTCCTCGCTCTTCTCCCGCTCTTGCTCAAGTCTAGGCATGCCTCTCCTCTCTTGTTGGACGGCTGAATTTTGAGAAATTGTGATTGTTGAGCCCTCAACTAATATGGCTTCCGTCAAATTCAGCCCATTCTTCGTCTTTATTGAGATTGGGTGTAGCAAACACCTTCCTCTGCCACCAACTTCAATGGATCGAAAACCAGCCACTGTCGCCACCCACCGAGCGCTCCTCTGCCAAGCGCTTTAAGTATGTGCTTTTCTCGTGTCATGTAGATCGTATTTGAATGACATGTTAATAGCAGTTCATGTCATTTACATCGTCTATGAATGACAAGTTCGAATTTCCCATAATTACAAAACGTGCGAACCACTTGACAAAAAAAATGTGCGAACCACATAATTATATGTCATATACATCGTCGTTGGCTGACATGTTCGAATTTCCCATAAATACAAAATGCGTTAACTACATATTGAATTACAAAAGACGGAGCATAAGCGTCTCCAGGTGCATCATACTTAACACCAAAAGACACCGGTCATTCGACCAACACGGACATGGGTCGTGAAGAACACAGAAGGGGGGATGAAGAACTATTCACGCTGCACTTACCATTTTTTAGAGAGAAATTCATGGAGCGTATTTGCCCATTACACTAGCAAGATTGACAAAGATTATTCAATGGCACACACACACAGGATTCATGGGAAATCCTAATTACACTAGCAAGATAGAGATTACAAATTCATGCGATATACAAATGGGAACCAACCCCTAATCCCCAAATTCTAATGATTTTCCTCATCAATAATTGAATAACCAAATTCGCCAAATGAATCGGAAAATGCGATTACAACAACGCACTTCATAAGGTTCGTTAGGTAAAACAACTCCATATGTATTTTACATGACACATAATGTATTGTACATGACGCCTAGACGATTTTACATGCCACATAAATTGTTTTACTTGACGGACCTCATGACCAAGCACTTGATCAAACACAATCCTCATAAGTTTAAAGAGAAGTAGGTGGACAGTATTACATCATTCAATCCTCATATGGTTTCATTTATTAATTTTTTTATATCCATTAGACGGACGGATAGTGATCAAAAGCTATAAATGAGAGGACATCTACTCGAATGACTTTTTTTAATAGAGTTAAAAAATATTCCTTTATTAATTTGCTTGCTATTTCTTGTTGTCTTGCTTTAAGTTTCGATAAAGTAGTGAAAAATGACCCAATAACTATAATAGATGAATGATGAAAGTAGAGAAAATCTCACTAGTGGCAAGTAAATATTAACTAGTGTCATGTACAAACGATGAGGCTGGAATGTTGACATAAACGGGTGACATGTATAAAAGCTGGTAGCAAAACGTGAGTTATTTTTTCTGAAAAAAGTGAGTTGTTTTTTTCTCTCTCTCACATGCTATTTTTGAAAACGGTGGTTGCTTTTTCTTTCTCCTCTTCTCAACACTCTCTCTCCTCTCATTAATACCCCTGTGAGGAGTGATACTTTTTAATTCCCTCTCTCACATGCTTTTTTTTTTTAATTCCTCTCTCAGCTCTCTTTCCCTGTCAGTTTTTTTTGTCCAGTTGTCTCCCACAGTATGACCTGCTACTGGCTACACTTGTAAGCGGATATCTGCTTTTTAGCAATTTTTTTCAAATTGGGTTAGGCATGCAAAAATTTCACTGAAAAGGGTTATTTATGCAAAAGGCCCTAATAATAAGTCTAAGAGGAAAAATTAGAAAGATTTTTTTTTACATAATCATAAGTCTAGAATTTACCCTAATAAAAATAAATAATAATATAAATAAATGAATAAATCTATATAGCTTATAAAAGAGGATTTTGTTTTTTCCCAATAAATTAAATGCATTAATGAAATATATCCTTAACAACTAGGAAAACTTTTAGATTCAAAATAATAACAATATATCTATTCAGATTAACCATTTTAAAATTAATATTATAAATCATAATAATCACATTTTTTTTATTAGAAATCATAATAATCATATAAATTAGCATAAACATCATTGTTTTTTTAATTAAAAATCAATATATTAAATTGTAAGAATGAACTTAATTATATAATTCAAAATATTATTTTATATAAAAAAATTTAGACCAGTGCACGGGCCAAAACACTAGTACATCATAATAGAGACCTTTTACACTGGAGCATGAAAAGAGAAATACATCATAATTAATACACAAGGAAATGGATCAACGCGTGTATTGCATATTTGCATCGCCCTCTTTGGCATGTAATGTCAAATCACCTAAAGACTGATATTGTAGTAAATTCAGAGCCTTCATCGTCATCTAGGTTATTTTTACTGTGGAATCTCGACATGAGCAGATGCAAATCACCCAACTTCGCCCTTGGATTCACCTTTATAACAGTGTTGGCTTACCTAGGGTACGTGAAGAACTCAAGCTCAGTTCCACCGGTGAAATCAAAGTCATGACAACCGGAGTAGACAACTAGTCTTCATATTTTTATTTTTACAATAAAAATAGAAGTTGGTTTTAGGTGGTTAATGTTTTTTCTTGAATGAGTAAATATATAAATATGGTGGGTGAACCCAAAAGTATTACAAAAAATAAGACCAACCCAAGAGTCTTAGATAAAACGGGATTAGTCTACTACCCCTCTATGCACCCCAGGCCCGACCCATAAGGCACGGCAACAACTGCACCTGCCTTGGACCCAACATCTAAAGGGGCCCAATTAATAGTTTATGTGTGTGTGTGTGTGTGTGCGCGAGCACGCGGGGGGGGGGGGGGGGGTACCATGGGGTATTGCAATTTTCGCGAGGTATACAACTCTTTTGCATATTTCGCATGGTGCCCCTGGGGTTTTGTAACATTTTGCATATTTCGCGTGGTGCCCCTGGGGTTTTGCGGCCACGAGTCAACTCGCGGTGGCGAGTCTGGGCCTGGATCTCGGTTTTGAGCCCTTTTTTGGCCTCGATTGTTGTTGTTAGTCTTACCCACTTTTTCCGACTCTTACCCCAACCCACAGAAACGTGTTAGTGACCCTTTGATTTGTGAAAACCGAGGGAAAGAGAGATTGCTCACCCAAACTTCTTATTTTTCTTCTTTTCTTCTTCGGGATGGCTCGAGAGGTAATTTTCGAGCTCGTTCCAACTGGATCTTCTCGTTGAGGAGACTGGAAAGTTAGTAGAGGGGTTAAAGGAGAGAACTTTGGAGATTTGGAGGTGAAAGGAAGAGAAAATGAGCTTCTTACCTTCCTAGGACCAAAAATGGGCAAGGGATGCTCCGGAGCTTCGATCTTGATCTTCTAGGGCTGTTGGGTGGCTCCAATGGATCTCCTTGACTCCAGGGGAGAATGAGGGAGCTGCTGAAGGTTCTTGCTTGCATAAAAGATGAAAGAGGGAGAGGTGGGTGGTGTTTGGGCTTCTCGGCAAAGGGTGAAAAGAAGGAAGAGAGAGGCGGCTTTGGTGGTGGTTGTGTAGTGGAGGAGGTGGCCGGAGGTGGTGGTGATGGGTGGCTGGAGATGAAGTGGTGGTGGCTATAACGGCCAGGGATTATGATTCCCGAGTTACGTTTTGAGGGATGAAACCCCTCGTTAGGATCTTGCGCTTCGAGTACAGGCTGAGGGTTGAAATCAAAGATTAGTAACTTAAAGTGGGATTTTGCACCCAAAACCGTAAGGATCGTTTGGAATCCCCGGGGTAAAACCCTTGCACCTCCCCTAAGTCTATGTCGCAAAACATCCATTTATCATGCAAAACCACCGAAGGTTTAAAAACGATACATAGCGTGCCACGACAGAGCCGGGACAAAACAACGTAAAAGAGTGTAAAAGAGAAGAAGTCTAGTGGTCTTTCGAGCTCTCGATCTAACGCCAAAAGTCCAAACCGTCCAAGCATCCGTATAAGCAAGGATAGTAGCTAGCGGTTACCTGAATCTAAAAAAAGAGGGGGATCTGGGTCAATCATCAGGCCAATCATGCGTGTGTGTAAATACACTCTGAGAGGCATGTAATAAGCATCCTATTCCTAAGATGAAATGCGTAATGCAAAGCGGAACTTAAACAGACACGCATGCAAATAATTATAGTGCAGACATAAATAAAGAGGCGCGGTTACAAGAAATGCCAAATAGCATGTCCCTCTAGGCTACTAAGGAATCCTCTAGCAACTCCCTTCGAAGGGAACTACCTCACCCACGGTGCAGGCCATCCCTTCGTAAGGAGCTTACTAACTATGAAGAGAAGGCAAACAACGACACTCATACAAGGCCTATGGCTCTAAGAGTCCTATGGCGACTTATTACCAAAAAGTCTACCTCACCCATCAAGTGCAAGCAACTCTCTATAATAAGCCCCACTAAGATGACAAGAATAAAGAAAAAGGTCACATCTGATAAACACCTATAACGGCCGTTTTATGGAAAAGACATATAACAAGTCATATGGTTTCCATTTTAGATCCTAAGCGTGATTCTAAGTCGTATGGTGCATGAACACTAGCCTACTATATAACACCCAGTGCATAGAGCGTCCATCATGAGTAAGTTCAAAGAACTTACCTGGAGAAGCGCAGAATCCAAGCAATATAGCAATCAAGCAAATCCAGGCAGATTAGAGCTCACCTAGAAGATAAGTAACATAATAAGTCTAAGTCTAACTTACACTAAGCATATCAATTAACACGCACAAGATTCACATAAAACATATATAAGTTAACCATCCCATCATCAACGACATTAATGTCTAAATTCAATTTCTCATCTCGTTTCATCAACTCATATCGTTTTCATCATAAGATGCCAACTCATTAGCTTAGACAATCTCCATATCATACTTAGTCGAATTCACTTATTACCATTTCATACTCTCACTTAGCATACATATACATATCATCAACATCATAATATCTAATATTTAATCTCTTATACGAAATCACCGTAATTCATGCTATTAATCACATATATCATGTCGTTAGTCAAACGATCATGCTAGTTAGTCACCGAACAAGTATAATTCCCAAGTTAGTTCCAAAACCATTATGAATCCACGTCAACCAGTTAAAAATTCGGACCCTTGAAAATACTCGCAAGATTCATTTTTTACTTTATTTATTAAATCACTTTCCAACCTTGAAATTCTTTTTCCAAATTCCTTTAAAATCTTTAAATCCAAATAATATATTTTAACCCCCAATAATATCATATTTTATTACAAATATCATTAAATAATAAAATAAACGGTTAAACCTGACCCGAACCAAACCCATTCAAATCCAATCAAACCAAATCGAACCGAACCCGCAAAATCCAATCTCAACCGGTTAAATAGCCTGCTCGCTCAGCTACGCTCGCACTCGCTCGACCTTGCTCCTCGATCGCCCGCACTCTCGCCTCGCGCTCTCGACTCGACGTTGCTCGCTCACGCCTCTCTCGAGCTCGCCGGAGCTCTCGAGCTAACCCAATCGTCCCACACTCAGCTCTCACTCACTCCCGACTAACCTAAGCATCGAATAAAGCACGAATTCAAAACGAGGAAGGGAACGAAGCTACAGGAGCTCACCGAGGTGATTTCGCGAATGTCGGAGCTTTGATCGGAGGTTTGGGCATCGTCGGTGGCTCACGATGGATCGTCAGACCTGCGTTGTGCATGGGTGGGTGTGATGGCGAAGTTCGAGGATGATTCCGATCGAAAACGGAGGAGAACGGCTTACCGGAAGCTAATCGCGCTCCAACGGAGGAGGTGGAGCTACGGTGGCTCTGCGGCGGCGCTGGGTGGCTCCTGGCTGGCTCTGGTGTGGCGGTGGACGTCGGAGGTGGTGTTGTGGTTGCTGCCCGGCCAAACAGGGGCTGATTGTCGGGTTCCACAAGAGGAGAGGAGGAAGAGAATGAAGAAGGAAGAAGGCGATATGTGATGGTGGATGACGGTGGTGAATGTGATGGTGAGCAGGTAAAGGTGATGTGTTGAAATAGGCAAGGGATGAGTTTGAGTTACAGGGTAAGGTGAGGGAGTTGGTGGGGATTGAGGGTTGAATTGGGTAATCAATACCCGTAAATAAATCTCGAATACGCGAATTTTGAATCCCGAAATTAGTTTTCAAATATTAGTTTTTCCGAATCCCGCTTACTTGATCAATTAGATTTATAAAATCAAATAGGATATCGCCATCCAAAATTATTTTAAGTTCTTGAGGTGAAAGGACGAAATCGTTTGTCAAAATTTTAAATTCAGGTCGGAATCCGCTCTACGAGTGTTAAATCCCTTTTAAATTCATTTTTAATTTCCTTTTTCCGAGAAAATCCGAGCCTTTACAGTGGCGGCACAAGGAGGGAGTGGGAGGTGTTTAGGGTTCTCTTGTTTTTTTTTTTGATTAAGTAAGAATTCGAGATCAGGCTAGCCTGATTCTCGAGAGGCCGACGAATCGGCAGGCGGAAATCACCAAAGCATACAGTAAGAACAGAAAAACAACGCTAAGAAACAAGCAGAAAAAACTCCACTACAAGAAATGATCTAAGAAGAACTACTCCTAGCTGTTGCGGACGGCGGCGAAGAACGAACTCAAGCACCACCAAACAGTAGCACCGCGGCCCAGCGATACAGCAGGACTTTATCTCCTATGGGAAGTGCAGACGAAACTCCAAGGAAACAACCTCCCGGATACGAAGTCGCCCATAACGCACTACCTCGATCCGAGCCAGCCCCGACTCCAGACTTCACACCCCCAACCAAGCAGAAGAACTCCTAGAAACTCCGAAAGTAGAGCCCCACACCGCTCGTGCAAAAACGCCAAAAGATTTAACCAAGCCCTTACGAGATTTATTCTAGCCCTTTCGGGATTTGATTCAAACTCTTTCGAGCGGAATTTCAAAAATACCCTTTCGGGAAAATTAATTTTTCCCGAAAAAGAAAAAATAAATATATAAGCCAGATTTTTTAATTTTATTTTAATAAATAATTATTTTTTTTAAATTTCTTCAGCCTTGGCGTGCAAGGCCAAAATTGAGCCTTGCACGCCAAGATGTGCAGAGCTGCAGAGGAGATCCAAGATCAATCGAGCAACACAAGGACCACCAATGGATGGTGGTCGGCGCAGAGGCTACAACGCAACCGCGGAGGGAGGAGACGACCAAGGGAAGCCGCCAACCCGGGGATGAGCACAAAGAGGTGGGGTGTACACCGGGAGCAACACCGACAGACGGAGGGCAAGGACAAGCGCGCCCCGATCCAACGAACACCACGACGGTGCCGACGGACCCCAATTGAGAGTCGATAGAGGGAGAAAGGAGGGCGGGAACTCCAATCCACCATGGGGTTGGGCTGATAAGAGCACAGAGGACTCAAATCAGGGTTAGGGATGCGAAGCAAAAGGTTGAGGAAGCGGGTATTGCAACCATCGGTGCCGGACGAAGGGCTGGCAAAGGATTCGGCATCCACCGGAGAAGAAGAAAGCGGAGGACAACCATCAGACTTCAGCACGAGGAGGAGATAGATTGGCAAGGCAGAGGTGGTGTCGACGGGACGAATCCGGGTCTTGACAAGGGTTTACCGGATAGAATCTCAACTGATTTTGACGACCCCCATAAAACAAAGGCAAGAGATCTTCAGAAGAGTATGGAGGGAAAGATTTACAGCCAAAGAAAAACACCCAACAATGGGTTTCACACCTAGCACAACTTCGTGTTCAGGCTTCCGAAGAGGTAGTTTTCAAACCTCCGAAGAGGGTGGTTTTCACGCCCCCAAAGAGGTGGTTGTCAAACCTCCGAGGAGGTGGTTTTCAAGCCTCCGAAGAGGACAGTTTTCCAGCGATATGTTTGGTGGTAGATGTGTTCTCCGCCCCTGCTGATGCGGGACCATCCAAGACACCTCCGAACACGCCTATGCTTGGGGATGGACCTATGATTCGAGCTTGTGAGAATGTTGTCATCCTCAAGAGGAAGAAGAAGGCTCCACCATGGGAGAAGGTCCAAAGGTGCAAGCTCGTTTTTAGATCCGTTCAGCAGTTTGACAAGTTTTCAACGTTTCAGTAAATTGAGTCGTACGGAGTTAATATTAATCGGATTGAGGCGTGCTATACCTTGTCGGAACGAGGACGAAGAGATCTATAACTTTGCTGTTGAAGGTTTTTCCAGATTCAACCTAGAGCTTGGCCGAAAATCACATTCTTTGAGCTGCCACTGTTTTAGACGGGATTTTTCTAAGTGTTGGAGCAACTTTGTTATTTTTAGTAATCTTTTTTTTTTTTTTGAACCGAAAAGAATTTGGCAGAAGGAAAACCCTATATGCCAAGTGCATCATTGCGGATGAGATTGAGAAGCATAGAGTCGTCTGGTGCTAGATTACTGGTGAAAGCAAAGTTCAGGTGCGATGGATGATCAACAACCCGATTTGCTTCCCTGTAAGCATGACGAATCTCAGTAGATTGAAAGAAACTTAGGGAGACTAGACTGTCCGAGACAATCATTTCCGAATCACCCGTAGGTTTCCCAATGCCTTTGAGGCTATTTATGACAGTGAGGTTGTCACCTTCAATTACAAGGTGAGGTATCCGTAGGTCAATGGTTGCTTCAATACCCTTCCACAAGGCATAAGCTTCAAAGCCAGCAACC
The DNA here is from genome assembly GCA_037127255.1 of Persicaria tinctoria. NCBI lineage: Eukaryota > Viridiplantae > Streptophyta > Magnoliopsida > Caryophyllales > Polygonaceae > Persicaria > Persicaria tinctoria. The sequence goes on from JBANSL010000017.1 coordinate 26,925,548, forward strand.
GAGGAGAAAGGGGAAGGGCCCGCACTCATAAGGACTAGGGAGCCAGTATGGTCTCGGATAACGAAACCATATGTTCCTTTGGACGATGCTGAAAGGGCACCGTCGAAGTTGAGTTTGTACTTGCCGGGTTTCGGTGTTTGCCATTTTGACTTTTTCCTTGCATTCTTTGTTATTTGCGATCTATGTTTGTCTCGAAGTCATTGGTCTTGTGTATTTTCGCGCTCTGCTGATTGCCTCCACGTGTATTATTGGTCCTTTGCAAATGTTATTATGCTTGTGCTGTTTGGTTTAACGTTTTCAAATAAAGCTTTGTTCCGAAAGTACCACAAGCTCCACGAGGCAAAGCCTAAACGGGAAAACCGCAAAAGGCCTAAAGTTTCTTTAAGTTCACGGATTATATCATTGATCGCACTTTCCTGAGCAAACTGATGATTTAGAAGCGGTAGAAGTGATGGGTCTAATGATGATATAACCGTTTTTGATATTGGACATAGCCATAGTAGGTGATGCAGGTCTTCGAAATTTGAGTTACAATGTGGGCATGTAGTTGGATCTCCAACCCCACGAGAGGCAAGCCTCACTGAAGTAGGAATCCCATTTTTGGTAATTTTCCAAATAAAGGTTTTGACCTTTGGAGGGGCATCAAGGTCCAAAATCCATTTGAAGTCTGTCTTTTGATGCTCTTTTTGTATAGAGATCATTTCCACAGCCGAGCTAGTGGAGAACCATTCGTTCTTACTCCACTTCCAGTATAATCTGTCCATGTGTATATTTTTTGGGATCGGAGTTGTTAGTATTGAGTCAATCATTTCTGCCGGTAGTAGTTCTCGTAGCATGTTGTGTATCTTTGTTGCGTCCCAGGTCTTATCTTGCAATAGAAATTCAGCTATTTTTACCTGTGGATCTAAAGGCAAAGCGTTGTCTAGATTTTGGATAAGTGGTGAGTCATCAAACCAGTGGTCAAGCCAGAAATGGATATTGTCACCATTCCTAATAGACCAGCAGATTCCTTCTTTGAAAAGCGGTAAGAGTTTAACTAGTTGAGCCCATTGCCAAGATGTGGCTCCCTTTTTTTGGTACTTAAGTAAATTATGCTCCTTTAGGTATTTTTCCGTAATCAAGATGACCCATGGGTTACGAGGTTCCGCTAATATTTTCCATAGTAGTTTAAGTTGTAGCGCTGTGTTCATGTCCTCGGAGTTGCGGATCCCCAGCCCTCCATGGGATTTTGTTTTGCAGACTTCAAACCAGCTGATGAGCGGTTTATGCCTTGGGCCCTTGTTCCATAGAAAATTATGGTTTATTCTGTCTAGTTCCGTGTGCACCGATTTTGGTAGTTGAAAGCATTGCATGATGTGCAGGGGCTTGCTTGATAATGTAGATTTTATTAATGTTGATCTGTCTGCCTGTGAAAGGCAGTTAGCTTTCCATTTGTGCAATTGGGACTTGGTGTTATGAAGTAGGTCAGAGAAGTCATTTTTAGTTGTGCGCCCATTTAAGATGGGGCAGCCTAGGTAGTTCCCTAAGTTGTTTGTTACAGGGATTTGCAATGCCCCTGAATGGCTTGTTTTTTACTTGTTGATATATTTCTTGTTGTTTGGAAGTGGGACTTATGCCTGTTCACTCTTTGTCCTGATAGTGACGAAAATTCAGTGATTATTCTATTTATATGGTCACATGCCGTTATGTTTGCCGAGGCAAAGATGGCAATGTCGTCTGCAAAAGTAAGAAATGGAAACTTGGTTCCATTTCGTACAATTGAGAGGCCTATATTGCTATGTGGTAAGGTTGACTCGTGAAGAAGTCCCCTAGCAAGGACTTCCGATAGTATTAGAAAGAGGTATGGAGACAAGGGGTCCCCCTGTCTTAGACCTCTTTTGGGTGAGAACATGTGGTAGGTTCATTATTTACCAAAACCGAGTAGGTTACCGTAGTTATGCATTCTTTGATCCATCCAGCGAAGCGATCAGAAAATCCAAATTTGTTCAATACCGTCAGGAGAAAATCCCAGTCAACTAGGTCAAAAGCTTACTCCATATCAAGTTTCACAGCCATCCAGCCAACCTTCCCCTTTTTTTTATGGAAGGAGTGAAATATTTCGTTAGAGATCAGGATATTATCTTGGATGGATCTGCCCGATGTGAAAGCGCTTTGTAGGGGGTTGATGATTTTTGCTATAATCTTCTTGAGCTTAGCAGCTAGGACTTTTGATATGATCTTATACGTAGTATTCTTCTTTACTTAAGTTATTTTTAGTATTTTAGGGACTTAAGTTAATTTCTATTTTATTTATTATTTCTTTAGAAATCAGCCTCCTAGGTTATAAGAAGAGGCGTTCCCCTTGTTCAGAACTCAGCACGTACAATTTTATGAGAAATTCATCATTTGTGTGAAACACAAGTGTGAGAAAGTCAATCGATTCGTAGCGTTGCTCATCGATTGCACAATTGGTTATTGATCCTGCTTGGTTTGCTTTGAGTTCGTCAACCTCGCGAGAGCTTGGTGATCCAGGTAATCACAAGTCCCCTCCTTGTGCCTCCAAGTTGTCCGCTTGATTGTGTAAGGTTGTAGAGGCGGGCTTTATAGTCGTTGGTATTTGGTTCCTACCCTCTTAGGAGGTCTGGGGTCTTTGCCTCGTTCTATTTTAGTTCGAATCATTCCACTATCGGTCGTGTCTTTGTTATCAATTTCGAGTCTTGCATATTGTTCATCGAGTCTTTGAGTCTTGCTTCTGTTTTTTGCTATTTCTAGTTTGATTGTCGAAGATCGGGTCATCCTACGGCTAACCCCGTATCACCTGTACTTTAGGGTTCTCTTGTGTTTTCTCACTTCAAGTTGGATAAGTTTTGCATTTAGGGTTTTCTCTTGTGTTTGGCTTTTTTTGAATGAGAGTGAGAGAGGCAAGCTTGTTTCCTTAAGAGATGAGATTGAAGATGTGGATGGATAAGACGGTTCTCGTCTCCTTCCCAAAATCTGGGGTGCAAGGAAGGGAGAAGGGAAAAGGAGAGTGTGGGTGTCTCATCCAAATATGGAAGGTATCTTTGACTCAAATTCAAATTGGTCTCAAGGCTCCAAAGGGTTAGGGTTTGGGTGAGGGTGAATCAGCTAGGGTTAGGAGAGTGAGGGCGAGGGTCTTCGTCCGACCTTACGAGTTCGAATCCCGAGGTTAGTCTCGAAAATTAGTTTCCCGGGGTTAGATTCCCAATTCCCACTTTGTCGCTCAATTAGATTTTCGAAAATCCGAGGAAGGATGTCGCCAGGTCAAGTTAGTTTTCAAAATTTTATTTTAGGTCGGAAATCCATTCCATGAGTTTTAAATCCGATTGTTAGGTTAAGAACGAGTATTTCTTGAAATATCCGATTTAAATCTATTTTTAATTTCCTTTTTTCCGAAAATTAGGATTTGAAAATCCAAGCATTTACAATTGCTTTATATAAAGCGAGAAGGGAATATGTTTGGCTGAGATCCATAATTGGTTATATACAAAGAGAACGTAGATTAAGATCAATCGCTAGAAGCCCAACCACTATCTATATATGAAGACAATTCAGCATGTATCATTCAAGTGACAGAGGGATATGTCAAAGGTGATTGGACAAAACATATTTCATCGAAGCTTTTCTCAACTCATGGTTTAGAGAAAGAAGACATAATAAATATACAACAGATCCGATCAAGTGATAATCTAGCCGATCTATTCACAAAGTCACTACCTCAGACAGGTTTAAAGAACCTGTGTACGAGATCGAGATGTGTCGACTCCGAGAGACACATTAAATCGAGGGGGAGAAAATAGTATGCACTGCACCATTTTTCCCTTGACTCAAGTTTATCCCACTGAGTTTTCCTGACAGAGTTTTTATTGAGGCATTAGAGTATCCCGGAAGTGTACAAACCAAGCTGTACTATTTTTCCTACACTTTGTTTTTTCCTTCTGGCTTTTCCTTAGTCAGGTTTTAACGAGATATCATTATTTACCACAGACTATAAATGTGAATATTTAAGGGGAAGCGTTGGACATATGTACACATACACTAGGTGTATTTTTAAAGTCATACACCTTACACCACCAATTAAATGGTGCCATTTGTCTTTAGAAGAATTTTTTTTAAAAACACAAAACAAAAATGTGGAATTTTTTATCATTTCTAATTTGAAATAGATAGGGGGATTTGAATTCATTAATTTTTAATCTTATTTTTTTGGTGTTAGTTCCTTAACATTTTTTTCCCCTTGTGATTTTGATTAGTTATATCACTATCTTTATTTTATTACAATCTTTTCTCAAATCTATCCGTTTAGATTATATCATCTATATTTTCATCTTACACAAAATATTCGAAGTTCTTGATTTAATAACACGTATTTCCCCTTTTTTCACTATATATCATGTACATCATATGAATTCTTAATTATAAAATATTGAATATTTTATTTAACCAATGATTTAAAAATCAATCAATCCAGCAAACATTATATAAACAACGAAAATATTTAATAACAATAAACATTAATACACAAATTATTTAGAAATATAATTTATTCAAAAATTTTAAATAAATAAAATTGAACTTTCATCCCTGAAAAAATAATCAATTTGCTCTTTAATTTAAATTCCACCCACGTTCTACATATTTGAAATTAATTTTAAAAAGTTTTTTCTTTTTTCTTATAGACACGTGTTGAATTATGATTGGTAGTGTATAAATTTAAACATACACTAAGTATACGTGTATCACTCTCCGAAGCGTTGTCCGTGAATTATTCACCATCCAACCGTTGTTTGTATATTACAATCCTTACAAATGTTCAATCAGTTTTTTTTTTAATATATTAGACTGCTTTTACCTATAAAGACAATTTATCCGCTCATTAATTATACACTTTAACATTACACACTTAATACAATCAGTTTCTCAAAAAAAAAAAATTAATACAATTAGAGTTTTCGATCAATCTTACCGTAGTCTTGCTTTTTTGTTATTTATCTCTCGAGTATTTATTCCCATTTTCTAACCTAGCAAGTCTGAATGTCTGATCTTCTCTCTCTATCATACCATAGTCTTGGCCCCGCCGATTGGGTTTGCCGCCATCCAGTGAACGAACAGGTACACCCCCCGCAGCACAAGCCATGGGTTTTTTGGTCTGACTATTGTTGAATGTTGCTACAATGTCTCTCTTTCAATTGCTGATTTTATTTTTTGTGTGTCCAATTGCTGTTGCTCTTGTTTTGCTTCAAGAAATCGGCACCAGGGATGGGTTTTTAGGTCCGATTGCTGTTACAATGTCTCTCTCTCTATTGCTGTTGAATACCCTAAAACTATTATGCTTGCAGAAAATGTATTGTTAGCATGATGTCATCTGGTGGTTGGGAATTTGGGGGTGGGAGGATGAGATGCTATGAAAGACAGATTCTAATTAAATTATCCGATTGTAGATGTTCCTATCCTTACTCATGTTAGAGCAAGCTTAGATTTGTATGATTTGGTAAGAATGTATACCTGTATAGTTTAAAGCTTATTATCACTCCTTTTGATTCTTGCCACTAATTCCTTCGTTCCTGATGCAGCGGTATTTTACTATGATGGCACTTAGAAGGATTGCTAAATGTTCACGGAATTTCTACCTTCCAATGCTTTCTTCGGCCTCTCATTTGCACTCTCATGCAACAAGCTTTGGTGAGACCTATCTTCTGGCACCTCTTCTCAATGGTGAATTGGTGATTTATATACCCATGCGGCTTTTAATTTAGCACTGAAGCATAAGTTGTTCTATCTGAATTTGTGTTGTCATGATAGATTTCTGAAACATCACTTAATAGTTTTTGCTAATGATTTTTCAATATCGCTGGTTGGGTGATCTTCAACATTGCCGATCGAACAATCTCCATTCAGCTTTATCCTTTGCCTCTTTGTTGTGGTTCATTGAAGTTGCCTATCTATCCTCTTATTAAAATAGGTCAAATTTGGTTTGCACATATATTATCTTGTTGTGGGTGCTTTTGTCAATAATCTGCTGGTGTTATTTTTTCAGGATTCAAGGAAGTGCGTGAAGAAGAAAAAAGTAAGATGGTTGGTAATGTCTTCAGCAATGTTGCTTCAAAGTATGATGTTATGAATGATTTGATGAGTGTTGGGCTGCACAGATTGTGGAAGGATAGGTCTGCTCTGGCACTATTTTGTCTTCAGCAAGCATTTTATTTTCAACTTTATTTGTGAAGTATGGATGTTTTTTCCCCATAGGTTGGTCTCAGACTTGAGCCCATTTCCTGGAATGAAGCATCTTGATGTGGCTGGTGGAACAGGTACTTCGTTGTTTACTTTTCAGTTTCCGACTAGCAGTTGATATGAAAATTTTGGTGGCCTTCTCCTTCTTAGAGCTTACTTGGTGTTTTCTTTGTTGGTCTTTTTTTATTCAATCATACCATATTATTTCACCAGTTACCGAGGGACTATATTTTCAGGTGATGTTGCTTTCAGGGTCCTAGATGCTATAAACAGGGCCAAGCATATATCAAAGAGAGATGTGTCCTATGATGAAGAAACTAAGATATATGTTTGCGACATCAATCCCAACATGTTAGACGCTGGTAAAAGGAGGGCTCTAGAAAGAGGTACAGGAAGTAGAATGTTAGATCTCCTAATTGATACATTGATTAGCTGTTCTATCCAGCAGATCAGCAGATGCTGTTAGTAAGTTGTGTATTTGGTCATTTGATTTGATCTTTGTAACCTCAAGCTGCAAATTTGTTAAAGTTCTAATATTTTTACCTTCTGATCTGCATTTTTACCAATGATTAATATAGTCATGCTCGCCTCAAATTTCATGTTCTTTAATATTGACTTTCCAAGAATCTCGATTTTCTTTTAGTGCTTGAATAGCAATTTTATTTGCTTCAATTCAAGTCCATTATTACTTAAGTCATGATCAATATCCACTTTGCATATTCTGCTATCATAGCATAAAAGTTCATGCCAAACTAGTCCCTGTGTAGACCCTTCTTATATGTTAAGGGACTGTTGCGCTCCTGAAAGAATTCTTACATTATCTGTATAGGTCTTGGAGAAGACCCTTCACTTGCGTGGGTGGAAGGAGATGCAGAAGCTCTGAAGTTTGAAAATGATTCCATGGATGGGTACACAATTGCTTTTGGGATAAGAAACGTAACACATATAGAGAAGGCTCTAGCAGAAGCTTATAGGTAAATTTCATTGCATTTCTCTTGAAACTTGTCACTGTATTGGTCTGGGGACTCAACATTGTGAAAATTTGCACCTCGATTTCACTTAGAAGGAATACAAACAAGGGAGGGATGTTCCTATTTGTATGAATTGTATCGCTATACTTTAAGGCTGTACTTTAAGATGGGAGCATGTTTGAAAATAATGTGTTAAACACTGCCTATGCCTAAAGAACTATCAACATTGACTCACCCATTTTTGCGCCCATTGGTGTCATTTGAAGCATACATCTCAGAATAGGCACGGTAAGGTGCCAACAGTAAACTAGATAGCGTAGTTTATGCAAGTGATTTCAGTATCCCTAAAGACTGCGGTATATCTGTAAGGTGCAGTGCTTCTCTATATTTCTTCCTTCATCTGATAAAGGAGGTTCTATTTCTTGATTCTTTTCTCTTCTTTCTTTCTAACCCCTTGCTTCCCCTTCCCTGAGTCATCCTATCCTAATAATCACAGTGCCCAAATTTTTGCCTTAATTTTGTGTTGTATCCTTCAAGCTTACATTCACAGTAAGAGGCAAAGCTTATATGTATAGCTGTACAAGTCCTTTGCTGCATTTATTCAAGGGTAAAAATGAATTAATGGATATGAATCAGGTTTGTTACATCTGCTCCTTTAAAGTTTCTTATTTTACCTGTTTGTTTTTGTGATAGGGTACTAAAGCATGGTGGGAGGTTTATTTGTCTTGAACTGAGTCACGTTGAAGCCCCATTGTTTAAGCAGCTGTAAGTATTAGTACTAAATATCCTTTTCTGTACTGAAAGGATTCATTTGGCTTTGATAGAACCCACTGAGTCCAAGGATCTCGTACCCAGGAGACCACTCAAGCAAGAATCTTGCAGGATGAATTGTTCAGGAACTTATCCCACTTTTCAAGACTCATATTGATCATCCAAAGATCCTTACAACTGATGAAAACTAGGCTATACATACTAGACCCTAACGTGGGAAAGGGAACTAGCAGAGAAGCACTAATCCTACTAAGCAATAATGCACCTACAAATTAGGGAAATTAACTTCCGACTCTTCTACTAGTTTTCTAGGAAACTGGCACAACAGAAATTACTCTAATATTGCTGGAGTTGTATGAGGTTTTCCCTAAGCACAAGGGGCTAGGGATGTTCGGAGAGTGATAGAATCAGGCCCATGACCTGAGGTTTGGTTAGTTGTAATTTTTGAGCCACCATCTGGACTCATAATACTACGGCGTGGTTCATTATTTTTACCCGTACTAGGTCACAACATTTCTGTAGATATATTTCTTCCCCAGCTTGTGCTTTTTTTTTTTTTTTTTTTCTTCTGTTAGTTGCTACACTTAATGGCGGACTCTCATTTCCCTGCCAGGTATGATTATTACTCCTTTTCTGTCATCCCATATGTTGGTGAGTTGGTGGCAGGAGATAGAGACTCTTATCAATACTTGGTTGAAAGCATACGGCGCTTCCCATCCCAGGTGACTTGTCAAGTTGCAACCATCCTTGTTTATAAATTTCAGCAATAAGTTTCATGGGAACAAAGCTACTGATAAAACTTGAAAATTGAACTTTGGTTTGTTGAGACGAGAAAATGTCAGGAAAATTTTGACATATACTTATTTTGGATAACTAATTATAGTGTTTTATGTTATGTATTCTTCTGCACAATGGTGTAGTTGTATAATGGTTACCTAATATTTACCTTCTTACTGTTTGCCCCTCTCTGTTCCTTTGAAGCTATTGTCTTTGAGCATCATGTGAAAATAACATGTTGATGGGGTTTTTTAATCTTTTCTGTTTGCATGTGTATATGTGGATTTGTGCGAAGATGCACTGTTAATTTCTCAAGTAATCTGGTTAAACTCCCACGTTATTTGAATAGTGTTTTGCGGTCATCATACAGATGTTATTTTGGGGATCATATCTGGGTTGCCATGTCTTATCTTCTTCATTTCACTTGTCGATGTCTTGACTTGGTTCTTCCTTGAACTTACTTCTTAATCAACCGGTGAATGCAGGACGTATTTGCTTCAATGATTGCAGAAGCAGGGTTCCAAAAAGTTGAATATGAAAATCTTGTTGGTGGGGTGGTGGCTATTCATTCCGGTCTCAAAGTTTAGTTGCATGATACATAATTGTTCTTGCCTGTTCTTGTCCCTATCAAGTTAGTAGCCTTTTCTGTTGTTTTTTCCATGATAAAGCAAAATAATAGTGACTGATGGTAGCACTCCTTTTACATGGGTTTGAACAAGGCAGAAGTACTTGCCATGGTTTGCTCTGCTTAGTTGCTTTTTTTCTTCTTCTTTTTGTTATGTTCTAGCTTTTGCTTGTTTAGTATGTTGCACTTTTATCTTTTATTGTATATGAAAATTTTGCTTGTGAGCGAACTTTAGTTTACAGGGAGTCATTTTCTTCTGTGTAGCAGGAATGGGTCAAGTTCTGTAAGTGTGAGGTATTTGTGATAAAAGGAGGGTATAACCCTTTTTTATAATTCATACTGATCACTGCTTGTCGGTCCTTGTTGTCACAAGATGCTTGTTTAGGATTCTTATGAATCTTTAGGGGTCGTTTGTTTATATAAGAGGGGAATGGAAAGGAAAAGATATTAAATTTTACATATAAAATGTATTTAATCATCATTTTTTGTGAGCTTAGAGAAGAGGGTGGGGAAATTATTAAACTATCCTAGAAGTATGTAACAAATTTTGTGTGAAAAATGGGAGAAGAATGTGAATGATTATAATACAGTAGTGATCAGTCTTTAGTCAATTTTTAAGTTAAAATTTGTTAATCAATATGCCCTTTTCTAGATTTATATATATAAAAAATGATAATAATACAAATTTTATCATAAAATTTGATTCATTTTCCTTCTATATTATCTCGTACTCAAACAAACAAGACCTTAATCTCGTTGATATCACATTTTTACGTTTACAATTGGGTGGCATTATTAGCAACTTTTTTAAAAATATTTTTTTTTCCTATTTTGTAATTTTGGGTGAGGATAGTCGATTCGGTAGTTATGATTAAACTCTACTGAACAATTTCTCCTTAAGGCATTTATAAATTCATGGAATATAAATGTGCAGGTAGGTGTATCAAGCCAAAACCCCAAAGGAGAGGTCCTTTGATATCTCACTTGGTGCATTTAGGCCATATTAATTCCCACAAGCGCATACGACCAAGCGGTGTATACTAATCCGTAGGGTCAAGCCGAAGTGATGAAGTGGTCCGTGTGCAGGTAGGTGAGGTTGCGACCGCTGATCGCACTTTGTATAAGTGATACTGAGCCTCCTCAAAAAATTCCGCAAGGAGTTTCTGGGTATGGGGCCGCGAAGCGGTGGGGCCAGTCACTATAAAAAGTTTACCCTAACAAAGTTCTAAACCATTTCGGAATGGATCACCGAAAAGGACTTGTGGGTAGTACCCATAGGTCCCCGGTTCAAATCCTGGAATGTCCGCTCTTTATTTACCGATTCAAGGAATATAAATGTACATACAAATCTCTCTCTCTCTCTTTTGTTTTTATAGAGGAAAGACAAATCATATTATGTTCAACAAGAATATCAAAGAAGCAACGGTGAAGAAATTAAGTACTCACATCATATTATGCCTTCAGATTATATGCATCCTAGCTCCAAACCGAATCTCTTGTCGACATTCCATGGATTCACATCCACATTCCCTGTTGCAGGATGACAAATCTCCTTTGTCACCTCTGTAGGAAATGAGCATGTCGAATATGCATAGGAGTTTAGTTCCTGTTAGGTGTTAATCAGACCTAGGCCTTTGCTTAGGCCGGTTCAGGTGGATCCACTGAACAGGCTCTCGAAATTTTAGGGCCCAATATGAAAATAATTATGCATATATATTTTTCGTTTCCAAGTGAGATAACAAAGTTCATTTTGTCCACTGGTTTAAGCCTCGAGAAAGAACGTTTCCAATTTTACAGTTTCCAAGTTCGATTCTCAGCGGAAACGCCTTTTCTCTTTTTCTTTTTATTCATTATATACTTTCTCCATTAATAAATTGTTTTTTTTTACAAATGACACATAATTAGACAAATACACAAAATCACAAATGTTTTTATTTTTTTAAGGACCACCTACAACCTCTTTATACTAAACTCTATTTAAAAACATTTAGTTATCACATTATTTCCAAATATTTAGATCAATTACTCTAACCTTTGGTAAAAAAAAACAATATTATTTAAATATTTTTCAACATTTTGTAAGCATAAAAAGTATTTTTTATCAGATTTTACAAGAAAAAATATATTTATTTGTTTTTATTTATACTATTCAAATTTGATATTACCTTAAAAGTCTTTTGATATATAAGTAACTGTGTGATTAATCATTTTTTAAACATTAGGATTAACAAATAATTTTATAATTATTTAATTTAATTTCACTAATATAATTTATAATATTTTTTTGAACAGGGCCCCGAAAATGTTTAGCACGGCCCTGGTGTTAATCAGCTGAAGTCTCGACCGTTAGGAATCAACCCGCTGGGAAGTTCTATCGGATTCAAATCTATCGTAAGCAGGTCTAGTTCTCAAGAACAGGAGAACGCTTGAAAGAAGACCCACAAGTGAGGCGCAGCCCCACCAGACAAATGTCCAAAAGTAGCATTGTGTTCCCATGCACACCACCGATTCAGTAGTCACCATGGTTATCTTATTGGCTGAGCTTGCGTTGGAATCGTACACCACTGCTGCGATCAGTCCGTACAGGAGAGATCCAATTGGAATGTTGGTGATTAAGATGTTGTGGTTGACACCTACATTGTTGGGTCCGAACAGCTCGGATGTTATGGCCACAGCTGCTGCAAATATAAACCCAGAGTTCAATCCAAGGAGTGCTGTTCCGGCGTGCAGTGCTATGTCGCTGCCTGATCCGGCCAACAGGAAGAAGGCGATTGGGGTTGGTATCAGGGCAAGTGCTAGCCACCCGGTCCTTGCAAAGTAGAATTTCCTGCATTGAGGTAGTAAGCAATCACTGGTTTGGAATGTTAAGTTGAGAGTGACATGAACTTAGTGAAATGCAAACTTTGAGGTTAAATGCATCTTCTAGCAGTGTAGGCCTTGGCACATAACCTCGACGTTTGTATCAATTTTCCATTAACTGAAATCATGTCATGTAAATTTCTAAAAAGAAAAATAAAGAAAAAGTAGTCCGGCTTACGTGCGAAGATAATCTGGGGCAGCAGAAAGCAGTCTACCGAAGAAGGAGAAGGATGAATAGAGCGTTATAAGTGATGAGGTTTGTGAGCTATGTCCAAGAGACTGCGCAATCTGCCCAAGGTTATTGCTAAACACAAGACCTATGGTCCCGCCACAGAAGTATGCAATGTAGTAAAGCCAAAAGTCTATTCGGTGGACTAGCAACCAAGCCGAGTGCTCCTCCCCAAGCACGACCAGCTGGCCCTTTCCAAGTAGCCAATCACAAAGCCCTTTGCCTTTCCCAAAGCTGATCCCGGATCCTTCAGAAATAGCACCATTCTCAGCAAGAAGTGAAGCAGCACTGGAATAACTATTATGACGGGTAAAAGTCAGTTCCTTGTGAACCTCAAGATCGTCATCATTGACCAATAAGAAGCTGGAGCCATCAATGTGAAAGCTAGAGTAGATGTTGCGCTCGAACCAATCTCTAGCATAGACAATACCAGGAATAAACAATGGGAAGACAAGGAGGAAGAGGGCCCCACCGAAGAGCAAGCGAGCAGAGTTTAGGTCTGTGGCAGCTGAGCTGAAGAAGAGGAGGTAGAAGCCGGTGATTACAGCAACGATATTTAGTATAAAGAATATGATGGAATCGTATTGAATGGCATTTGGTGGGAGAGGGTCGAGATCTGGCTGTCTTAGGATTGGGATGAGAGCGGCAAGGGAAGTGATGAAAGGGAGAAGGGCATTTAGGAGAAGGTAGAGGGAGTCGGATGAGGAGTTGATGGAATTGGCTGCAAGCATATATAGTGCTGCACTGACACCATTGAAGCTAACGGTTAAGGAGATTGCAAGTGCTCTATTTGTTAGAAAGTTTCGGTTGCAGAGAACAAAGCACACAGTGTTGAACCAGCAGATGCTGCACCCTGATAGTAGGCAGAGAAGAAATACCTGTGAAAGAACTTCATCAGTACTGTCTTGGGTTCTATATGGTGGTAGATTATGGCTAATAGGAATCATAAAATCGAAAATATGGTTTTCCTGAAATTGCTCTGATTAATACATGTAGGTTTTGTTGATTGATGCTCTAATAGTTGTTAACAACAAACCCCAACTACGTTGAGAGGATGCTTATTTATATAAGAGAGTGATTTGATTAATTTCATTCTAGAAGTAAGCAAGAAATCAAATTGGCAAAAATTCGTAGATTCGGTTTGTCTATTTCCATTGCAAGATCAACAATTGAGTTGCTTGTGGTTCTACATATCTTGTGAATTTTTTCAAGCAGCAGTTTGTTATTGTTTCTTTCTAAATAAATAAATTACCAAAGGAAAAAGTATTTCTTTCAGTTGAAGCCTTCTGGGTTGAAAATTCTACAGCCTACAGGCAAGGACCAACATGAGCATCATGAACTGGAATATGCAAGCATCAAACTGAGTAAAAAGGAGGGGAAAATTCAAGGAAATAAACTTTGTTATGATAAAGACAGCATGCCCATGCCAATAGATCAAAAAACTAATTCGCTATCAAGAATTGAAAAGTCCTGAATGATTAGATTGATCAACTATACCCTAAAATGAGAGAAATCTAATGCAATGGGATCCCATTGAGCATTTTCACCATTTTCGTTTCTTAAGAAAACTTGAAAAAACATGTATATATCTTTATGTAATGTAATAGTATGGTATTATAATTGGAATTGATTTTTTAGTGTGGAATTTTTACAAATAAAGTTCTATTATAAACCTTTCTATACATGCAATGGATATATACTTCAACAAGGATTAAGTTTTTAATGTTTTCATCACATTAGAGATACTGAGATAGTTATTTATATCTTATCATGATGCTAATACGGTAATACCACTATTATTAGTGTTTTATTGTGACAAATTTAGATCACTGCATTGACTAAAAACTCAATTTTTTTTTATTCAATTTATGATTTTTCATAGTATTAATTTAAAGAATCAGTCAACTTAAAATTTATAAAACAATCTTTGTAGTTAACCTATAAGTTGAAGTTGAACAACGGTTCAACGCAGCAATAGAGAGATGAGATGATTACTCCGCAGTCCCCCTAAAGGCACACATACCCTCCAGTCCCCGTCAAACCAAACGTGGCCTTATCACAGAAACGATGACACTCACACTAGGTTCTTCAGGAAGATCAAATATGCGATTACGCTTCCGTTTCTAGGTTCTTGATTTTTCTACTTCAAAATTCAAATAACCACAAATCTCTACAAACCAATCACCGTCCAAATCAAAACGCTAAAATAAGGCGGAATTTCTAATTTCACTCACCACGAAGAGGAACAATCCAGGGATTTGAATTCACCGAATTATAGCCATTCGGAAGATTTCAGAGCAAAATAAGGCGGAATTTCTAATTTCACTCACCACGAAGTAAGGCAAGGAGATGACGCTCCGAATAACGAGCCACTGAGTCCCGTACCCAAGCAACCCCATGGCCGCTGCGATGATCATCACCGCCGGGGGCGGGAGGTAGAGGAGCGCGAGGCCGGAGGACCACCCCACCGCCTTTCCGAAATCAGAGGCCGTCGCGAGGAAGTTTAGCTGCACCTGCGAAATGCCGAGGACGGATTTCAAGTCGGAGGAGTAAGCGGAGAAGTCGAAGTTGGTCCCAGTGAAAGCCTGTATCCAGATGGTGGCTACCAGAATCATCCATTTCCTGGAATGAGCCGCCATGATGGAGGGGATCGCCGGGGCGCCGGTGTACGGACGCGCCTTGGTTAGGTCTGAAGTCGATACACCGGAGTCGGTGGATAAAGCGGTGAGGGGGTTATTGGAGGGAAGATAAATTTGGGTCTGCATGGCATTATGTTTATAATGCAAAATAATAAGACGGTGTTTAGGTGACTTAATTTTAAATAGTTTAAATTATGATATTTTTAAATTTCACGATTTATTAATTATAATACAATTATTTTTATCTCAATTTATGTGATTATTTAATTAATTACAATTTTAGATCTTTTTTACGATATTTTTATTTTTATAAACAAAAAACCAAGTAAAATAATTGTGGAATGAAATCCAAACACACCCAAAATAAGTGCAGTGGGACCTCTCTTTAAATGGGAGACTGCTCGTACAAATACGGAGTATTTGATTTTTTGTCGCCGTGTGAATGTGAGTAAAAGTCTAATAAAGGATTTAAAAAGTAAAAAATGTTTTTTATTTTTTATTTTAATTAGGTAAAAATTTGAGGGCAAACTAATCTGAACTTCGTAAGCCGATAAGTTGGCAGACGGATAACCATTGAAACAAACATAAAATACAAAGCCGGTGAAAAATACTAGCAATAGCACTCTACAAGAGCGGAACTAAACCAAACGAGATGGAGACGTAGATGACGGACAAAGTCAAGCACTATACAGAAGCTGCACCGCAGACCAACGATACAGTAGGAGTCATATGTGGTCAGTGAATAAGAACCTCCAGGGAACTAGTCTTCCCAAGAAAATGAGACGTCTCGATACACACTATCACCATCGACCCTAGTCTATCCCAACTCCAACTTCTAGAATCCCATCAATCGGCAAAGAAAGTTCAGTCACGCCAACCGCAAAGCCTCACACCGCTTTAACATAAAGAATTAAGACTCTTACGGGATTTTAGCCAACTCTACCGGGATTTAAAATACACCATTTCAAGCAGGATTTGACGACCATATAAATAAATATGAAACCGATTTTTATTTATAAATTTTATTTTATTTTACTCGGGTAGCTTTGTGTTATGACCTATTGATCACAACAATGGAGCTTGGTTAGATAGCTAACCGATTCTGTCGCACCGGTAGAAAGGAAGGGAATGGAGATGAGGAGATTAGAGTTGTAGAGTTTAGAAGGAAGGGAGATTACATAAGATAGAAGGAGATAGAGTAGGAAGGGAATTGGCTTTCATTCATCATGCCCACACAAGGTTCCCCTCGGACCCTTTTATAGATCCGGCTAGGTGAGGTTCACAACATTGCCTCCCTCTTACAAAGCCTTGACCCAAGGCTTCGATTACCCCCCAATGCTACACAAGTATCGCCTAAGACAGTTGAATGTCAGAGAATTGGGACAAGATATGAGCTGCGTGCTCCCAAGTGGCCTCTTCGTTGGGAAGGTTCTTCCATTTGACTAACCATTCAGTGACTGGTTCGCCACTTTGCAAGTTGTGCAATCTAGTATCCAATATTGATTCTAGTTGTGCCAGAATCGTGCCATCCTCATCGGTCTCTGGCAATGAAGCATCAGCAATCACCTCACTGGAGATTCTGGGTTTCAGTTGGGATACATGAAACACAGGATGGATTTTGGATGAAGCCGGGAGCTCCACACGATAAACAACTTGACCCACCCTGCCGAGGATCTTGTAAGGACCAAAAAACTTGGAACTGAGTTTAAGATTTGGTCTAACAGCTGCAGAAGTCTGCCTATATGGTTGGAGTTTAACATACACCCAATCTCCCACTTGCAGTACTCTATCAGATCGGTGACGATCCACCAATGTTTTCATCCTGTTCTGTGCTTGTTGGAGGTGTAATCTCAACTGCTTCAACAGGTTTTGCCTCTCCTTTAACCAATCTTTCACTGGTGCTGAACTACTAGACCCAATTTGGATACCAAGCTGGGCAGGAGAGCAACCATATAATGCCTTGAAAGGAGACATTTTTAAAGCCGTATGAAAGTTAGTGTTGTACCACCACTCGGCTAAAAACAACCACTTTGCCCACTTACTTGGATTATTCGTAATCATACATCTCAAATACGTCTCAAGGCATCTGTTCACCCGTTCAGTCTGACCATCAGATTGCGGATGGTATGCAGTGCTCATATCCAAACTCGTGTTCAAGGCCTTGAACAACTGTTGCCAGAACCCACTCAAAAATATTTTGTCTCGATATGATACTATATTACTCGGCAACCCGTGCAATTTAAACACATTCTCCATAAACAACTGAGCCACAGAAGCTGCTGTAAACGGGTGACTGAAAGCAATGAAGTGAGTAAATTTTGTTAACCTGTCCACCACCACAAATATAGCATTTTTACCTTGTGATTTTGGTAGGCCTTCAATGAAATCCATACTAATATGAGACCAAGCACGAGAAGGGATTGGCAATTGATGTATAACAATTGGTTAGGCCGGCCAATTGCTAAAATAAAAGTGAACGATCTTGCTTAGCTCCTTGTATTTCTTGACGATTCGACCCGATCACACGCCGCACACGTTGAATGGCCTTCACCAATTAACTAAGCTACGGAATTTAACAACTTATAGACAATTCAACAACTTAAAGCTACGGAATTTAATTAAATCTAAACTAACTTTTTTTTTTGGTGGGTAACAGTCGCTCCGGAGAGCATTTTATTAAAAAGGAGAAAGCATTACAAGGAGCCCACGGGAGCCATAGCAGCTCCGCAAGCATCCGAAAGAAAAATAGAGAGTCCCTCAGGGGGAACAGAGTTCAAAATAACACACCCAATCGGAAGAGTAAAGGACAACTTAGCAAGTAGATCAGCAAGGAGATTTCCATCACGACGGACATGACGGAATTGGATCGACCAATTCCTACTAAGGAAGCCATGACAGAGAGCCGCTAGGCTCGCACAAGGGTGCGTAGGGAGGACAACCCCCTCAAGGATTTTCAGAGCCAATTCAGAATCCGATTCGATCATCACCTTAGTAAAACCACTGGACCAGGCAACTTCGAGGCCCTTCGCGATTGCCCACAGTTCCGCATTCACCACCGAGCAGGCTCCGATATTGAAAGAGAAGCCCACAAGCCAATCCCCTTTGTCGTTCCGAGCCACACCACCAGCAGAGGCATCACCGATACCCTTAACCGCACCGTCCACGTTGAATTTGACCCAACCAGCAGCAGGGGGAGTCCAATTAGCAGGGATGATCTGTTTCCCAACCTTAGGCTTCGAGACGCATAGCTTCGTCTTGGCCAGACCGTGTTCAGCAGCCAGTCTCCACACGATTTCTGGGCACAGATCAGCAGTCCGCTCCCCTTTGAAAACCAAATTGTTCCTGCCCATCCAAAGCCTCCAAAGTGCGATCCCAAAGAAAGATCTCCACTTCTTAGCTTGTGCTTCCACCACGTCAGACAGTAGGTTGTACCGCATCCAAGCCGCGAAAGGAAAGGAGAAGAACTCCGCCCTTCTCCCCTCGCTCACCACCTGCATCCAAAAAGTCTTAGCAGAACCACAATCCCTAAAAAGGTGGATAAGAGTTTCCGGGGAATTAACACAGCAAGGGCAAATATCGGAGTTACCAAGATGACGACGGAAACGCTCGTGGTTCGTCATAATCCCCCCTTTCGAGACCACCCAAACAAACGTTTTGATCTTCTCACAAACATCCAAGCTCCAAATAGATTTGAAGAAGGGGCTATCACACATGTTCATATTATCCATACCTGTAACAGTGAGATAACCCGAACTTGTATTGTAAGCACCGTCCTTGCTCCGCGGCCAAACAAGGGTATCCTCCCTCTCGATAACCGTCTTCGCAGCAATGAGGAGAAGGGTGGCCGACGGAATAAAATCGGCACACACATGCCATTTCCATCCGCGACCCTGATCCCAAAGGTCCGAAACAAGGGCATCCGGCTCCGAGGGGCTGCCTGTCGTCAATTGCCCCAAGGCCAGGTCCCCTACCCACACATCGTTCCAGAATCTGACGTTTCTCCCATCACCAATGCTCCAACGAAGCCTAGGTTTCAACATTGCCTCAGTGGCCTTCCTAATGCCCTTCTAGATGTAAGAAGCACTAGCTGAGTTGCCGAGAGCAGTCCGAACATACTTGTTAAAGATGATGTCTGCCCATACCCCTCTAACGTCATTCAGAAGCCTCTAGCCCAGCTTCGCCACCAGAGAGAGGTTCAGATCAGCCATACGTCTTATACCGAGGCCCCCCAATGCCTTAGGTTTGGTGATTTCGGTCCAAGCCACCTTATGAACCCGTCTTCTCTCCGGGCTGGAACCCCAAAGGAAGTTCCTGCACGCCTTCTCGATGCTCTTGCACGTGCTAGAGGGGAGAAGGACCGTGGACATGGTATAAACCGGGATCGTCGAGAGGACCGCCCGGGTAAGAGTAGCACGCTCTGCAAGGTTAAGCAAAGAAGCCTTCCATCCTGCTAATTTGGAGTTAAAATTGTCAAGTATGTGTGAGAATGTACCTTTGTTAACTCGGTTATGCAAGATGGGGATGCCAAGATAGTTCCCCAGGTTGTCCGTAGCATCAATACCCCTTTCCGCTTGAATCCTAGCCCGGATTTCCTCGCTCACGTTCCTGGAGACGAACACCTTAGATTTCTAGAGGCTCACTTTCTGTCCGGAGGCCTTACAAAAAATTTCTAGGCCCTTGCGAATGACCTTGATTTGAGGTACTGATGCTTCCGCGAAGAGCAGGATATCATCCGCAAAGAACATATGAGACAAGACCGAACCACCCCTGGCAATGCGAATTGGCCTCTAGTGCCCGTCATCAACCAACGTCGAGATCATATGATCCAATCTCTCCATACAAAGGATGAATATGTATGGAGAAATAGGATCGCCCTGTCGGATTCCCCTAGTCGGCGTGAACTGCTCAGTCGCTTCCCCGTTCCAGAGGATCTGCATCCGTGGAGTCTGGATACACTCCATGATCCAACCCACCCACGTCCGAGGAAAGCCAGCCATCTCCAGAGTTTCTTCAATGAAGTCCCAGTTAAGACGATCATAGGCTTTCTCAAGGTCGAGCTTCAGACACATCCAACCTCTCTTACCTTGCTTCCGACGAATAGAATGAAAAACCTCTTGGGCTACAATAATGTTGTTGGAGATGAAACGGCATGGAATGAAACTACCCTGGTGGGGGCCAACCAAACGATCCATATATGGTTTTAACCGGGATGCCAGAATCTTCGTGATAGCTTTGTATATAACATTGCAGAGGCTGATCGGACGAAATTCTTGAATCCGCTTCGGTTTGCCCACCTTCGAGAGCAGAGTAATCAGGGTATCATTGACCCCAACAGGAAGCCTGGAAGAGATGAAAAAGTCACTAACAAACTCAACAACAGAAGCCCCAACGGTGTCCCAACACTTGTGGAAAAACACCGGTTGGAATCCGTCGATTCCCCAAGCTTTATAAGCCCCCATGTCCTTAAACGCCCTCTTGATTTCCTCCTTACTAGCAATGCCCGAGAGCCCCGACCAAGCCTCTTCCTCAAGCGACGGAAACAAACCCGGCATCAGGACTCTCTCGGAGTTAGTCAGAGTCGGAGCATAAAGAGCCTTGAAATAGTTCCAGGCGATGGCCTCAACCTCCTTGCTTTCTTTAGTCCAACGATCATCCTCCCCTCTAAGACCCTCAACACGATTTCTCTTCCTCCGAATAATCGTAGAAGTGTGGAAGTAGCTCGTGTTCCGATCGCCAAAAGCAAGCCATTTATCCCTCGATTTTTGGAACCACAAAATTTTCTCTTGCTCGAGAGTAAGTTCAAGGTCCTTGCGCAACTTAGCTTCTTGTTCCCAATCCACCTGGTTCGGGTGCCTAGCCAGTTTGCGTTGAATCGAATCAATCTCGTGCAACAGTTTATCCTTCCGGCATTGGATCCTGCCGAAAACCTCTTTGTTCCATTTCAAGAGATCCATGCTTAGAGAGTCAAGAGCAGCCGGAACCGGGCACTCACGCTTCCATTGGGAGTCCACAAAGGTAGGAAACTGATCATGAGTAAGCCAGGCCGCCTCAAAACGCAAGGGACGCCTCTTAGTGTCCCGGGTGATCCTAGGAAGGATTTCAAGCAGAAGAGGGAAGTGATCAGAGGAGTAACGTGGGAGATGGCGAACCCGCGCTTCCGGCCATTGGGTCCGCCCAGCCACGTTGGTAAGCACCCGGTCAAGTCTCTTCGAAACAATCCTCCCTCCAACAGACACCTTGCTCCACGTATAGTCCTGTCCCGAGTAGCCCAGGTCCACCAGCGTATGATTGTCGATGATGTTATTAAAGACAGGTGTATCCCTGTGGAGAGCACCCGTACCACCCGACGTCTCCTCCGGCCTGACAATGCAATTGAAGTCTCCCCCAAGGAGGAGAGGCCCGACGATGGAGTCGAGGCACTTCGAGACCCTTTCCCAAAACGGGATTCTCCTGGCAAACGTCGGGGGAGCGTAGACCGCAACGATATGAGCTCTCCCGCGACCAACCCGCCAAGATGCGTGTATGAAGTCAGTGGTATGATCGTGAACCGTAAGGTCGCAGCGATCTTTATTCCATAAGAGCCACACCCCACCGGAGAAGCCAACTGCCTCAGTACGCACACAGTCGGAGAACCCAAGTTTAGAGCATATCTTTTCGGCCCGTTCACCAGAGATTCTCATCTCCGTAAGGGAGAGGACATCAATAGCACACTTCTTCCGAATGAAAAGGAGAGCCCTTCTAAATCTCTTCTTACCTGCACCAAAACAATTCCAAAATAAGAAATTGATTTTACTATCCATCACAGAGCTTAAAGGAAATATGTAATAAAAACAGAAACAGAGGAAATTAAAGGCAGGGAAACGCTCGGGCCGCTCGTAATCAGACAACACTTGTGACTCCCACTGTCGCATCCTCGACAGAGCTATTCTTCCCAGCATAATCCGCCCGAGTATCAACCAAGATAGGTTCAACAGGGGACCAAAACTTGCCGCCCAGGGGTTCCGATGTGGATGGGACAAAAGGGTTAGACCAGATGACCTTGTCTTTCCCTGTATCCTGATCCATATCATTACTCTCACTTTGGGTGGGTACCCCAATCGGCGTAATCTCCGGCATCCGGTTTGAGACACTCCCACCGCCGGTCTTGCCCTTCGCACCTCTCGTCAAACCTATCTCTCCGTTACCTTGAAGCCCCTTCTTAGCTATGCTCTTTTTGCCATTCTTCCTCT
The DNA here is from genome assembly GCA_037127255.1 of Persicaria tinctoria. NCBI lineage: Eukaryota > Viridiplantae > Streptophyta > Magnoliopsida > Caryophyllales > Polygonaceae > Persicaria > Persicaria tinctoria. The sequence continues at coordinate 26,947,876 of JBANSL010000017.1, forward strand.
TAAACTGAGAAGGGCGATTAATTCTAATTTTCATAGAATTGGACTTATCAAGAGGATAAGGATTCTCCCCATTTTGGGCTACAACAGGTCCATCCTCATTGTTCGTTGGGCTCGGCCAATAAGAATTCGAAACCGAGCCCTGCACCTTAGCCGAATTCATCTCATTCCCACGTGGTCTAGGGTTGAAAGAATCTTCCCTGGGCCCCCCGCCGTCATTCCTTTTAGAGTTATTATTGGAGCCAATCCCAAGCTCTCTCGTGCCTTCATTCGCTTCGGACCTCGTTTCCTTCTGCCTCCGACCATTAATGCTCTTATCTTTAGAAACAGTCATATTCTTATTGTGACCTTTCATGTTTCCTGCCGCCGAATTTCAGCCTCCGTCACTGGTGACCGGATTGCCCATGTGCGCCTTGGAAGGAGCCATAGACTTCGACGCCGAAGGGCGGCCCCACCTCTTCACCACCATCCAGGGGCCATGTTGACTATCGCCTGCCTCCTCGGCCACTGAGCCCCCGGCGTTGGCTGATAGGCTTTCGACATTGTTCTCAGCCAGAACCTCCGAGGCCTTCTCTTTCTTCTCTGTGTTTTCCGGACACTGGTTCCTCAGATGACCAACCCTACCACCCCCGAAGCACACCTTAGGAATCCCTTCATACTCAAGCAGGAAGCATTCCCCGTTGATGGTTATCGAACCTTTCAGAGGTTGATCGAGATCCACTTCCACACAAACCCTAGCAAAGTTGCCCCTGTTCGTATACACCGTATTGTGGTCGACTTTAATGGGTTTACCCAACCCTTCAGCAATCTTCATCAAAACTTCCTCCTGGTAGAGAACCATAGGTAGGTCGAGTATCCGTATCCATGCCGGAGTAGTTTTGATGACCTCCGACGGTTTAAAGTCGGGCGACCATCCTCGAATAATCAGGCATCTGCCAAAAACACTCCATGGTCCTCCAGTGAGGATGCTAACACAATCCTCCTTGTTCCCAAATCTAGCCAGAAAGTTCCCGTAAGGCAAATCGATGATTTGCATCCTTCCGCATCCCTTCCACAGTTCTCTGAGCTTCCTTTCCATGATGTGCAAAGGAATCCTTGGCCCAAGGATCCGAATGACAATCGAGTTTCTCCAAGCTCCGGCCAAGACCTCCAACACTGACTTATCAATGCTAACCGCCGGGTCTCCCGTAGGTCCTTTAGGGAAAGACACCACAATCTTGTTTTGAATTAGGCCTTCTTCAATGGAAGTTCTCTGTTGCTCCTTACCGCCAGCGACCACCGTATCACGCCACGATTTCTTCTCCGTCGTAGGTGCGCCTCCCTGTGCATTTCCCCCACCTACACCAAGGCCAGAGCCTCCAGGGGGAGGAGCTGGGTCAGGGGGCTGAGCCAAATTCATCTTCTCCACCCCCGTTGCCGATCCTTTCGCTTTCACCATTCAGAGCGTTTAGTTTAAATCTAAACTAACTAAAACAACACTTGTTAACTTAATAAAATTAAGCAACTAATAGCTATGGCCAACAACGTAATTAAATTGGAACTAAACAAAGAGTGACAGAAAGAATGGAATCAATGGAAGCGGTGAAGAGAGAGGTGCGCGCGGCTTGAAGCTACGAAGGCTAGTCACGGTCGCCGGCGGGGGATGTCGAGCACACAGGAGCACGACTCCTCATGGTGTGCGGAAGCGATGCCGGGGACAACACTTGTTGAGAGAGAGAGCTGGTGCGAGCGCAAGAGCCTGGGCGCACCTGGCGCTGTGCGCCGAAGCCGGGCTGCCGATGTCTAGGGACCTAGCCGGTGTCCCTCTTCTTCCTTGACGTCGGACTGGGTTAATGGGTGAGGGCAGTGTCTGGTCTCGGTTTTGATCAAGAACAAAGTGACGATGGTGGTGATGGTGTACCGAAGAGGATAGAACACAAGAGCTAAAGGCCTTTGGGATTGATAATCGAGAACCCTTTAATTCATAAAAGGGTTTCTCAATTCTAATTCAATCTGATTTAATTCAATAAAACTATAATGTTTAAATAGAAAACCTAAGAACCAATTCTACCGTGCAAGATAGAATTTAGATTTATAAAGATAGAATTTTAATCCTAAAGATAAATAAACCTAGAAGATAAAACTTAATCTAAAATCCTAATATATGAAATAATAAAATATGATAATTAAGAAAGCCTAAAGATAGACTCTCCTAATCATCTTATTTAATCTAACTAAGAAATACTAAAAACAAACAATTCTATAATTAGACTCCAACTAACATAGGAGTTACTAAAAATATAATATATTAAAAACAAGAAATATAAATAATAAATAATTAATTCCATTTTTTCAACGACTCCCAAGGTGGAGTCTTCTTCTTTCGTTTGAGGATGACATCATTCTCCTCCATTTGAAATCAACTCGTCCTCGAGTCGTCGCCTGGATCAAGATCGTTGTTTGACCCACAGAAGGCCAGCTTGACCCGCATCAGCAATGGTTGTAGGAGGCCTGGACTTGCTATGCACTCGGCCTTACTTCTCTGGCAGATATCACACCCTTTAACTAAGGCAGTGACTGCACTCTTCATACTAGGCCAATGACATAGTAACTTTAACCTCTGATAGGTTCCATTAATGCCGGAGTGTCCCCCCACGGGTTCTTCATGAAAAGCCTTCAGTAATTTCTGTTGCAAGAGTCCAGTTTTACCCATATACAAACGCCCTTTATACCTCAGTAACCCACCAGTGAAAGATAGATGTCCAGGTTCTGGGGATAAGGCTTTAATGATCAGCTCCTGCACAGCTTGGTCACCCTCATAGCTGGTAAGTAGTTCTTTGATCCAAGTAGGTTGTATCACTGACAAAGAAGTACACTGACCTTGATCATATTCATGAATACGAGATAGAGCATCTGTTGCCCGATTATTAACCCCCTTCTTATATGCAATCTCATAAGTAAGGCCCAAAAGTTTCCTGATTGCTTTCTTTTGTAGCCGTGTAGATAAATTCTGATCGAGAAGGTGTTGTAATGGTTGGTGGTCGGTCTTGATGACAAACTTGTGCCCTTCTAAGTAGTGCCTCCATTTTTCTATAGCCAATAACAATGCAAGCAACTCCTTCTCATAAACTGCCAACATCAACTGTATTCCTTTCAAAGTCTGACTGATGAAGGCAATTGGTCTGGCTCCTTGCATCAAAACAGCACCCACACCTGTGTCACAAGCGTCGGTCTCAACAACAAAAAGAGCTTCAAAGTCTGGCATTGCTAGGACAAGAGGAGATGTCATCACTTCCTTAAGCTTGGCAAAAGCCTCAGAAGCACTACTGGACCATTGAAAGTTGTTCTTCTTAAGGAGAACCATGAGAGGTTTGGAAATCAATCCATAGTTCATAATAAACCTCCTGTAGTAACCTGTGAGCCCCAGAAACCCCCCTAAGGCTTTCAAATTTCGAGGAACAGGCCAACTCAACATATCATCTAGTTTCTTAGGATCTGTTGCCACCCCTGAACTTGAGATGATATGCCCTAAATACTCCACGTTGGGCCTTGCAAATTCACACTTTGATGTTTTTGCAAATAAAGAGTGTCGTCTTAGAGTAGCTAGAACACTCTCTAGATGAGTCACATGATGTTGGATATCAGTACTATATACTAATATGTCATCAAAGAAGACTAAAACATACTCCCTTAACATCTGAATGAACACATCGTTCATAAGGGCTTGAAAGGTGGCCGGGTAATTAGTCAATCCAAATGGCATTACACAAAACTCGTAATGCCCATGATGTGTACGAAACGCAGTCTTAGCAACATCACTTTACAACATTCTTACTTGATGATAACCCGCTCTCAAATCCAATTTTGAAAACACTGATGCAACCTTTAATTCATCCAGCAGGTCATCGATGTGAGGTATAGGAAATTTGTCTTTCACGGTGATATCATTTAGCTTCCTGTAATCGATACAAAATGGCCAGGAGCCATCCTTTTTTCTTGACCAGCAACATTGGAGAGGCAAAGGGGCTATGGCTTGGACGAATGACCCCGTTTAACAGCATATCTGAGACCTGCTTCTCAATCTCGGTTTTTTGAAAGTAAGGGTATCTATATGGGCGTGAAGCCACTGGCTGGGCACCCTCCTTCCGAACAATGCCATGCTCATGGCTTCTAACAGGTGGCAACTCCTTGGGCTCTTGAAAAACATCTTCATATCTCTGCAAAACTTCTTCAATCACCATAGGGCATTGTGTGGAAGGAGCACTAAGCTTGTAGACTTGGGCTATCTGTGCACCCCAGTCCACGTCTTGTCTAGCAAAGAGCTTCTGAATCTGTCTTCCGATCAACATTTTAACAAAAGCCACCCCTTGCTCCTTGCTTTCCTTGATGCCTTTTAAAATCACCTTTCTCCCATTTTTTTCAAATGAGATTTGCACCTTCACAAAGTCAAAGAGCACTGGGTTGAAGCCTACCAACCAATTAGCCCCAAGAATCATATCACTACCCTCCATATTCAACAATCTGATATTGAATTCGTAGCTTGATCCTTGCATATCCCAAACAAATTTCTCACACACCTTGTTACTGAACATGGTGCCATTAATCGTGTTGACTTGCATTAGTCCCACTTTGCCAACCTGAAACCCAGTATCCACTGCAAGCTTAGTATCCACAAAGCTGTGAGTGGCTCAACTGTCGATCAAGATCGTAATCTCCTGGCCCTTGACTACCCCTTTTACCCTGATGGTGCTAGCCGAGTCTCCACTGGTCAAGGCATGGACATAAACATCAGTGTCTGCCTTCTCAATTTCATCAGACTAGTCCTGATCTTTAAGCTCATCACTTCCCTCTGGTTCTTGCACCTCCTGTGCAATTAGACTGAATAAGGACTGAGTTTACACTTGTGACAAAAAAATAATTTGTCCCCACATTTGTAACAAAGCCCCTTCTTGTGGTCCCCTGATCGGCCTATAGAAATCTCTGAACTTGAAGACAAAGTTGCAGATCTTGGACCACTCGGCACTGGTTTGGAGTCACTTCTTGCTCCTGCATCTTTCATCCACCCGATATTCCTAGGAGTGTAGCCTGAACCAGTTGAGGTCGTGGATCTCCACGGGTTCTTGGTTGCTCTGATGTGTGCTTGGACCGCCCTGTGGTGCAAACGTGCTTGCTCAATCACCCATGCCATGGTTGCCGGTCTTCCCAACAATACCAAAGATCGAATTTCTTCCTTCAAGCCGCTGATGTAACTTGAAACAAAGTAGGATTCAGACAGATGACTGTTGAATGATAACATACTGGCTCGTAATTCTTCAAAAGCTTCGTTGTATGTTTCAGGATTGTCCAATTGCTCCAACTTATTGAACTCAACTACGATATTTGATTCTCGTCGATCCCCAAAGCGTACACACAGATCATCACAAAATTCAGTCCACTTAACCAAGGGTTTCTGCATCGCGTACCCCTGTAGCCACGTATCTGCCTTATCATTGAGATACATAACAACAATTTCTACCTTTTGTTCCTCTGCAATTGCGAAAATGTTGAAGTATTTTTCGCATTTTCGGATCTAATTTCGCGGTTTCTTGCCGTCGAATGAGGGGAAATCAAGCTTCGGCAGCCTCATTCCTCTACTGGCATCTTGTGACCACCCCGCGGAATGGCTACTCGATCCACCTTGCGTCCCGGTGAATCTTCTTGCTCTTGGTATTTCCCGAGCTGAAGGACCAGCTCCAATCACGGATTGGTGATTCCCTAAGGAGTTGTGTTTGCTCGTATCCACATCATCCGTTCCCCGATCCCGCCGGGGAGGACTCCGTATGTACTCCATCAACCTTTCAAAGTGTTGTTCAGTCATTTTCTTGAATTCTTCCAGCTCTCTCTCGTGCTCGGCGTGTTCCTCTGCAAATCCTCCATGAATTTCGCAGTCGACGCCATGAACGCATGCGAATCTTCTCCGAGTTCTTGAAATTGCGCCTCTGAAGTCTTTGATCTGGTCCCGTCTGCCATTGATGCAGCTTCCGTCACGCTGTCGATCGTTGCAGGCTCTGATACCAAACTTGTTATGACATATTGATCACAACAATGGAGCTTGGTTAGATAGCTAACCAATTTTGTCGCACCAGTAGAAAGGAAGGGAATGGAGATGAGGAGATTAGAGTTGTAGAGTTTAGAAGGAAGGGAGATTACAGAAGATAGAAGGAGATAGAGTAGGAAGGGAATTGGCTTTCATTCATCATGCCCACACAAGGTTCCCCTCAGACCCTTTTATAGATCCGGCTAGGTGAGGTTCACAACACTTTGTGCCCAAGCCAAAAAATTGGGTCCAAAGCACCGAAGTCGGTCCCAAATCACACCTCTGCAAGCTTTCTTTGGGCCCAAGGAGACCCCAAGAGAAGGCATCCATCGATGAAGATTGAAGAGACATAGGCATTGCAACAAACGTCGGCACCAAAGAGGCCGCGGGACCAATAATCCAATGAGGGATATCAACAGGACAACAACAGAGCAACAAGGTCCACCGTTGATCGGTCACATCAACATATCGATTGGAGCACCTAACACTAGAGAAAACTAGATAGAGGGGCACAGAACCTGATGAGATTCCAACTAAACACACATCGGGAAAAGCAGAAGAGAGGGTCCAGATCCCAAGCCACCCAGAATAGAGGAAACCAAGACGGTCTTCAAGAAGGAGGAGGGGAAGGTGGAACGGTACCGATGACATCGGGAGAAGGAAACCGGTGGCTCAGCGATGGTTACCCAAATCGGAAAACCCGAATCAGTTATCGAAAATATTTTGAACCCGAAGGGAGAGATCTGGGACTTCAAGGGGGTTTGAACCCAGTGCAATAGCAGATTTGAAACAGCGACCAACCGAATTGAGTTTGGGTTCAACAAAGGATTTTGATAGAGGGGGAACACCCTCCCAGAAAAAACGCTCCACCAACCGGTCAAGGAGATTCATCCGCCGGAATTACAAGGACGAGGGTAAGAGTGGCGAGGGAGGGCATGCCAAAACAAGCCTTGGTCCGACGAGGCGGATCTTCAGCCTCCGAAGAGGGATTTAACATACTCTGAAGAGGGATTGGGCTCTCATCCTCCGAGGAGGGGATTTCGATCAAACTTACAAACCCTAGAGACGAGGTACAAGAAGCTTTCAAAGCCAAGTGAAGGTTGAGCGAAGATCGGCCAGGGGTTCCAATTAAGGATGCCAACTCCCTCTTGTAGGTGAAGTTAATAAAACTCTCTCTCTCTCTCTCTCTCTCTCTCTCTCTCTCTCTCTCTCTCTCTCTCTCTCTCTATATATATATATATATATATATATATGGGGAGGTTCACATGGAAACCCAACTTACTATAGAAACACCCTTACGGTAGAAACTTTTAATCCTAACCCTTCATTTTACATCAATGGTTATTATAAAACGGTGGCAATTTTGAAAATTTTGTGAAGTTTAGCCCCTTTTTTAAAAATCTTCAAGAAAAACATATCAAACTCCCTTCTCTCCCAGTCAGACCTAACCCGACCTCTTACTTGTCTCAGACTCGGTTTGCGTCGCCGCCTCCTACTTTCTCCCTCCGATTTCCATCGTCGTCTCCTACTCTCTCCCTCCGATTTCCATCGTCGGTGCCTCGTCCGGGATTTCTGTCGCCTCCGTAGCCTATCTCCCTCCGATTTCAATTGTCGGTGCCTCGTCCGTGATTTCTGTCGCCCGCCGTCGCCGCCTCCTACTGTCCCCCTCCGATTTCCCATTTGATTTTGCAATAGATCTGTTAAGATATGGGTTTTTGGTCTGATTCGATTTCATTTTTGGTGTACTTCCTTTCGCTGTTTTGGGTTGTTCATCGAGCATCGTTGTAGGCTCCTCTTCCTCTTATGCTTCCTTCCGATCACCACCACTTCATCAGACCAATTTTGGGATGAAGACCCGATTCGATTTGGGGTAGCTTATATTTGATTTTTCGAGATGAAGAACGGTTAATAGAACTACTAATTTGTTTGCCTGTGTGACCTAGCCTCAGTATATTGGATAGATTGAACTAAAATGGAACAAGTACCTGTTTTCATTTCGTGTGCTTATACGTTGGTATTATGTATATTGTAGTTTGAGATGGAGCCTGAATACTTGATGGCTGATTTTGGGACCAACCCTGATATTGATGAGAAGCCACAGATTCCTCTAAGGGATGCTCTTGAGAAGATGAAACCTTTATTAATGGTTTATGAGGGAATTCAAAGTGAAAAAGAGTGGAAGGTTAGTGTTTTGATCCTATGCTACAACTGGTTTTTGCTTTGAACTGCCAAATAGAGTGACTGGTTTTTGCTTTGCATCAAATAGACTGAGAAGTGAAATTAACTGTCTACCAAATAGATTGATTGCTTATTTTGTTTTGCTCTGTTTGAGAATTGAGAAGTGAAATTGAGTTCACTAAACCGGGCAACAGTTGAAAGCAAAGGATATAACAATTCTTTTCTGACTGCAAAGGGCAACAATACTTTTAAAGGGATCTAACATAATGTTTATAAAGTCCATTAGCTCAATAGAAGAGCAATGTGTTATACACATGATGTGGGTTCGAATCCCATATGGGCTTTCTCCAAACATCATTGGCACTAATTGAATTGTTAGTTTTCCATCTTCTGTGGTATTCATAAGCATAAAATTAAGAGCTGACAATAAGGACAACAATAACTCAATTAAGAGCGAACAATAGGGACACCACAACAATGTTAGAAGCAATTTGAACAAAACAACAATCTGAACAAAGTTGTCATAAACAACAATCTGACAACAAAGTATCAACAACGAAGTAATCTAATCTAATGTTATTCCCCAAATTAAACATCCAAAATCAACAAATAGAAAGAAATATCAGGCCAGTTTCCAGAAATCCAAACCTGAAAAGCAGAGGAATAGACGGAGAGCAATTGAAGCAAAAAAAATCGAACAACAGGTCTTCATCCCAAAATAGATCTAAGGAAAAGACAGCGGCGGCGGAAGGGTAGGACACTAGCAAGGAAGAGACAGGAGCGGCGGAAGGGTCGGACACCGAAAAGGAAGATACAACAGTGACAACCGGCAAGTGAGAGGCGGCGACGGCGACCAGCAAGGGAGAGGAAGAGGAGGCGGCGTCAGCAATTGACGAGTAAGGGAGAGGCGCGTCTGACTGAGATCACTAGAGATGAAAGATGCTAGGGATTTCACGTGGGAAGGGTTTGATAATCCCCCTTCTAATGGTTAACAAAAAAAGGCTTAAGTTTCATATAATTTTCAAAATTGCCACCGCCTCCTAATAACCATTGATCAAGAAAGAACGGTCCAGATTAAATGTTTTCATTGTAGGGGAGTTTCTATGGGAAGAGTTGTTTCCACTTGAACTTTCCCCTATATATATACAATCCCTATATAGAGTATAGATCGGATGAGAACAGCTATTGAGATGAGAACTAGGAACACATCTTGACTGTCCAGTATAATTAAATAGAGGGCTGAAATTGATTGGAAGTTTTATTTTTATTTTTTAAAAAAATGGTGGAACCCGCAATTAATTTGATCCACTCTCACAAACTTGCGTGTGCTACCTCCACGGCTCCACCCTTGTTCCTCATCATTTGTACGTACAGATCAAAGGACGGGGCCCAGGAAATCATTTATTACTGTACTCTATATTTTTTAAATAGTTGGACCCAAAAAAGTTCCTACTTTATTTTGGCATTTATTATACCCCGTAATTTTTCCAGTTTTGGATCAAACTATTTTTATATACTAATAATGATTTTCAATTCAAATCACTAATCAAATAATGCATAATTTTTATATATAATTGTTTCAAATTTCCTTATGTATATGTATACTCTTTATAATTTCACCGAATAATGTATAATTTTATTAATTATTATTTTAATATTTCAAAATTAATAAAGATGTAAACAATCACCCTCTTACACACGAATAATTTCTTTAATTTAACCGAATAATCTCTAAAATTTAATTGAATAACATATATATATATATATAGGGAAGCTTTAAAATGTAAAACATCCTTAACGTGTAAATTTTGCTTAACGTGTAAAATTTTGGGTTTAGTGGAAAACCGGAACGCGGGTAGGATTTTTTTTAATGAGCCGGTCCGTTAAAGCAAAAAGAACCGAACCAGCTGTGAAACACAAAAAAGGCTGAATTCGAAGGTTTCTCAGAAGCACAAACCTGCTCTCATGGTAGAACTCAACGCTTAGCCCGCTTTGAAGGCCGAGATTTTCCCCTGCCATCCATGATCCATCGTTCCCATTCTTGTTCCATCCGATCTCTCTAATGTTCTTGTCCCTTCTCCTCGGTTCGCAATTTCTAGGGTTGGATCAGACTAAAAAAGGGGGCGTTGGAAGAGAGGAAGGTGGTGAAGAAGGAAGATTCGAGGCGAACAATCGACCAATTCAACAAGGTAAGGTCTCTTTTCATCCTTCCAATCGTTCTTCTATGTGCTTTGTTTCTCGCGAGCTCTCCCAAGGTCGATGCGGAATCGCTGAGCTCAGCTTTTCAGCCATTAGGGTTCCAATTTGCTGATTCTGGATTTGGTTGATGATGTCAGTGACGAAGGCGGTTGCGGCCGAGCTGAAGGTCGAGGCGGAGGGCTACTCCCCATCCTTGACTTGTGGTGGAGGCTCGGGAGGAGAAACGAGGGGTGCGACTACGAACAACACTGTGCAGATCGTATACTTGATCGCTTCTTCTGAAACTCGATTTTTGCCTCCTGCAATCTCAGGTGAGATTCTATCTATTTGTTTCTTCTTCTTCTTCTTCTTTCGAAGGTGTTGCTTTATATCAGATCTAGTGATTTTGGTTCGGGGAGACTCCAATGTTCTAATGGGACTGACATTTATCGATTGCGATTGAGCGAGGAAGTTTCTAATGGTTTTCGATCCGCTTGATCTCGATCTTACCTGTCCCCATTTTCCTCCGGGGAGATCCATCCTTGCATGCTTCATTTCATAATGTACTCCGGCCATCTTATTTTTCTGTCTGTGTAATATTTCCCAATCAATCCAACCATAGCTCAAATCAACATTTACTGGTAATCTCAAAACCAACAAAGTGTTTGTGGAATGGATTAATTGATGAAGCTCAACCCCTTTGAAAGCAAAAACCATTCAAGAAACAAGCAGTTACTTGCGACAGATTGGATATATAGATTGGTGTTTTGATGCTTCTGCTGAGAATGGATTAATTGGTATACTTCAGCAACCTTTCTTGTATCTGATATGCTCTGCAAGATGTTGCTGTCATTATGAGGATAAGAGAACCAAAGCCTACAACTCTGATATTTGCTTCTGGCAAAATGGTGAGGTTCAAGCCACTTAATATTGAAAATTTATGTTGGTCGAGGCTTGGTGAACTAGGCTTGGTTTCCTAAGGATTCTTGGTTGTTTTCTTCATTAGGTGTGTACAGGAGCAAAGAGTGAAGATCATTCAAGATTAGCAGCTTGGAAGGTTTATATATTTTGCTTACTTAAGCTTAATATTTGCCTATTTGGCATTGGTCTAAACTGTTAGGGTCTGTTTTTGTTTATGTCTAAACTGTTAGGGTATCTTTTTATTTATGTCTAAACTGTTAGAGTCTCTTTTTGTTTTTGTACTTGAGCTTAAATCATATTCCAAAATTTTCATTTTGTTAGGGTCTCTTTTTCCTTGCTTCTAAGTTTGATTGCTGATGTCCTGTGTTGACTCGAGTTTGTTCGAAGCTGTTGTCCATGTTATTGCACATCTGCTGGCTTTGTGATTGATTGGGTTTAATTAGCTGCACTTTGTGGATTTATATTCCTTATAGAACGGGCATAGATTACCTCACAGGATGCACTTTTTAAGTAACGATTGATTATGCTTGAAGACGCTCTCCCTCAAAAAGACTGATTGTGGTCCCTCTTTTTTGCTCGCTGAAGCTGCTGGCCATCTATATGCTCAGCTACTGACTTCGTTATCAGTTGATGATGATGATGCACATGACCTGCTGAATGTCTCGTATATATACAACCCTTGGTATTAGGATTTTGCTCTAGCTAATGTTGGTGTTTCACGCAAGTTTAAGGTTGTAGCTGGGTAGATGGAGGCTTTTATGCCTGGTTTTATGGTTTATTTGGATATGTGATTGTATGGGGCTTGCACGCCTCGGTTTATGGTAGTTTGTCTTTGGGGCTTGCATGCCTCGATTTATGGCCTTGGTCCTTACTTCGGAGTTGCATCTTCGAAGTAGGACCCATCATTGGTTCCTATAATTAAGTCTTTGGACTCAATTAGGGGTGATCCTTCTTTTCCTTTTAGTTTCTTCCTATGTAAAATACTTTTATTAATACAATTTTATCCCTTAAAATACTAATAATAAAAAAAACAATAAGTTTGATTGATTCTAAAAATTCTGAAATGCAATTCTTAATATTTGGTTGATTAAATTGATTAATTTCCCCAAATTGAATGAAAAAGTAATTTTTTGAAATGCAATTTTGAGTAAGATCAACAATAGTTACCTTATCAGTAGTTAGGAGATTATTCCAATCTTCTCTGAATGTATTCTAAATCTGCATAATTGCATCTTACTTTTGCACAATTGTATTCTAAATCTGCACAATTGTATCTTACTTTTGCACATTTGTATTCTAAATGTGCACAATTGTATTCTAAATCTGCACAATTGAATCTTACTTTTGCACAATTGATTGGGATAAGATCTGTCACATTCATTCACTCTTTTTTAGTAATTGTTGTATGCACACTTGTATTCTAAATATGCACAATTGTATATTACTTTTACACGTTATAATATTAGTAATTGGTGTATGCACACTTGCATTCTAAATGTGCACAATTATATTCTAAATCTGCACAATTGTTATATTTGCACAACAAAAAGTGCTGAAAACGGAAGAAAAAAAATATACATATACGATAAGTCCGTTTTGTTAATCATGCACATTATAATCTTAGTTATGCACTTTTTAACCTTAATTCTGCACATTTTAATCTTATTTATGCACTTTAATTTGAAATTGTTATACGACACGATAAGGCTGTTTTGTTAATCATGCACATTATAATCTTAGTTATGCACTTTTTAACCTTAATTCTGCACATTTTAATCTTATTTATGCAGTTTAATTTGAAATTATTATACGTAAAAAAACAGATATACGATAAGTCCGTTTCGTTAATAATGCACATTATAATCTTAGTTATGCACTTTTTAACCATAATTTTGCACATTTTAATCTTATTTATGCACTTTAATTTGAAATTTTTATACGTAGAAAAAAAAAAGTACGATAAGTCTATTTTGTGAATCATGCACATTATAATCTTAGTTATGCTCTTTTTAACCTTAATTAAATTTTAATCTTATTTATGCACTTTAATTTGAATGTGTACAATTGTATTCTAAATCTGCACATAAGTATCTTACTTTTGCACAATTGTATTCTAAATCTGCACAATTGTATCTTACTTTTACACACTTGTATTCTAAATGTGCACATTACAATTTTATTTTTGCAGTTTATGTTCTTATATTTGCACTTTAAAGTTGCACAAATGCACTTCACAGTTGCACAAATGCACTTCACAGTTGCACAAGTGTATCTTACTTTTGCACACTTGTATTCTAAATTTGCACATTTCAATTTTATTTTTGCACTTTATGTTCTTATATTTGCACATTACAATTTTATTTTTGTACTTTACACTCTTATTCATGAAGAGAAACATAGTACTTGTAAGCGATAAACATAGATAGCCTATACGGGATTTGAACCCGCATCTTTGTGCGTAGGCACATTGCTCTTCCATTTTGAGCTAATAGGCTTTAGTGCAAAAACTTCAAACAACAATCAATATTGACCCACATAAACATTTACACTTGTAAATAGTTTCATCTTCTTTTTTTTTATCCGAAAGTGGCTACTGCCATTAGTTGTTTATTAGATAAGTGGTGGAGTCAAAGAAATTACATAAGCAAGGGGGAATAGTAGCAAATTCAGTAAAAGTTTTAGAATTTGGGAGTGAAGCACTTCCCAGTTTCCTTCATCTAGCCATCGCCTGCATTGTGCGACTAGGTGAACTCCCCTGCAACATCATTCCTTTTTCTATTGAGCAGCTCACACACAATGATGGAACGTGTTTCCAAAATCAATTTTGGGAAGCCAAGATCTCTAGCCATTCTCAAGCATATCAACTTTATCTTTTAGCCCTTTTTCTGCAACCCCGTTAACTGTTAATAACAAGCCAAGAAAGGAAATAGGATAAAAAGTTTCATCTTTATTGACTTGTCTAGGTTGAGAGATCAATGGTTTGGGTAATTTTGTCAGCACTGCTGACAACACATATTTGGATCATTGATAAAGTGAATAAAATATTATTACTCAGACTGCTCGATTCTCTTTCTGTTTTATTGATTTTGATATCTATTAAAATGCGACTTACACTGGCATGTTGTGCAACTGACATGCAACATGCAACCAAAGGTAAACCTCCCAACTTTCGGGCACTGGGGTGGATCTGCCAAAAGGAAAAAGGTAGGAATTTAGCAACTGATCAGTAGAGCTGCCACAAAAAAAAAAAGAATAAAAAGGAAGTACAGTAAATAGATGGTTAAATTGCTTATCATTTATAAGATTAAAATGATTGCACATTGTGTGCTTGTTTTTCTTCCTTTTATATACTCCCCTCATCAGTCATCATGCACCCCCTTCTAATATCTCATAGAATCTGTGTATCTCATGACGCACTAAGCTGTAAGACAACATAACAGGAGATTACGCACCTATAAGATGGCAGGGCTTTGTTGCTCTTCTGCTGCATAATCAACAGCCTCAACCCCTTCCAAATTATATACATTAAAAGCTCCAACAACATATCTACCATTTTTTGCCTCCTTCATTGTTAAAGAAGACCTTGTCAATACTATTGATTAAGCAAGAAGATGCTCTGTGGATAGTGCTGAAGAATTCTTACAAGTAAAATATCTTTTGTTGATGCAAGTCTGCTTGGACGAGCCCAAGTTTTTACAACTTCTGCTAGTGCTTTGTTGTCACCAACATTACCTACAAAATATAATTGTAAAACTCAGCAGATATCAGGGATTTATATGCAATATGAGAACTCAAATAGAAGGTTCCTAGGAAAACTTGGCTTGCCTTGAAAACACAGTACACTTCAAGAATAACTGAAATTTCATTGACAAATGGTTTCTTTACTCTTATCCTAATAGAGAAATGTCCACTAATCAAAGACTGAGGTGCCATTTCCTCATCGAAGCTCCACTAGAAATCTAAGATAAGTTTGTTCTTCTTAATCAACAACAGTAAGCAACCTCAATTTCTATGAATACTAGACATACAAGTAACAAAAAACATCACAGTTGCCAAACCAAATACATGATAATGTTGTGCTTAAATCCAGGGTTCTTTCTGTTCCTCGCGCTACTGACAGATCGGCTGCACTACTATATCAGAGAGCTTCGGTTAACAAGGAAGACGGTGGAGGCTGCAGAGGAGAACCAGGAGAAGTTCGGTGGACTGGAGGATCTCAAAGCCCAAGAGGAGCAGGTTGGTTCCTTCAAGGACTTTGTCAGGCAACTCGAATCTGAGCTTGAGACTAAAACCAAAGAGGCAGATGAAGCAAAAGCGCAGATGGAAGCCATCAGAAAGGAACTCCAATCTAAACTTGAGAGTAAAACCAAAGAGGTGGATGAAGCAGCAACTAGGATGTAGGATCTCAAAAGGAATTCTGATGGACTGCTTCTCGAGTATGAGCGTCTGGTAGCAGAGAACCAAGAGCTTCGTGGCCAGCTCGTCAGGAAAATAAGCGAATGAAGCAAATTGTTCTTTTAATCTATTGATAATCCCGCATTGCTTTGGAAGGATTGATTTCACAATTTCTGATTACATACACATTAACAGTAGAAGAATGGGAAACATGTAAGTCACCTTGTTGTCCCTTCATTGGAATCCTTTCATCTCTACATTTTAAATCTATATTCGAAATTAAATAGGTATTTTGTCCCTCCATAGGGATCTTTTCAGCATTTAAACATTCAAATTGTCCCTCCTTTGGGATCTTTTGCACATCAATGTCTATCCTAAAAGATCCGGCCAGATCCGGGGGAAGGGGAGGAGTGTTGCATACCTCTGAAGATCGAAATAGCTTAAAAACAGACAAAGGGGAAGAACTTGGAGGGTCCTTTGTCGCTTCTTGACCACCTGGATCCATTTGTTGGGGGTGTATGGATGTACCTTTAGGCAGGAATCCTAGCACTGTCATCTTCGAACCTGAGTTGGCACTGCTTGCTGTTGTGATTGGGCTAGGAGTAAGGCATTTTGCCCGACGTCCTGGCGCTGGACCCTTTTCCTTACTCATTTCTCGTTTCTCAACCTGGGATTCCTTCCCAAGCTCAAACAGGCTGTTCAAGCCCTAGAAATTTGGTTTTTTTTTTCAATCCAGCCTTCAAGCTTCAAATTGGTAAGGGTACAGTCCTTCCAGGCTTCAATTCCACAAAGGTATGGTGTTTTCAAAACAGATAGAGGGGTGGGGAGGGGTTAATTTGAGATTCCGATGGCTGAGGAGAAGTCAGGGAGAGATTCGAAGGTTGTAAACCCTAGAAATTGGAAACAACATAAACTTTGCTACCTCTTCCTGCTCATTTGAATCGAGAGCACCATTGGCCGGAGACAGATTTGGAGAGGAGCAGTGACTTGTTGAGCTTGAAAGCCTTCACGACACTTCTTTGTGGCGTAGGAAGCGGGACGAGGCATAGCTCAACCGAGAGAGGGAAAACGAGAGATTGGGAGGGTGGCAGGAGCTCCGAGGTCGGCGTCGTCGCCGGATTTGAAGAGGGTGAGGAACAGCTACCCGGCATCGATGGTGCGGAGGAGAGTGAGAGAGGAATGGAGGGGCAGCCATGGTCGGCGTCTTCCTTCGCCTTCGGGAGGGCTCTGTTGGGCGAGGAACAGAGGAGCGGCCAAATCAACTTTTTTTTTAATTGAGGCGCGCGTGGGATAGGATTAAAATACTAAATTTTACACGTTAAGCGGATTTTACACAATAAGGAGTTTTTACATTTGAAGTAATCCCTATATATATAGGGTTTACTTCAAATGTAAAAACTCCTTAACGTGTAAAATTTGCTTATCGCGTAAAATTTGCTAATGGGCCTAATTTAATTACTAATGGGCCTAATTCCATTAGTAGAATATCTGCCTCCCCTTGCCCATGCGTGTGCCCCCCCTTGCCCCCCTTCCCGGACCCTTTTTTTTTTTTTTTTAATTTAATTTTTTTTTTTTGGCCCAGAATTTTTTTTGCTGTGGTAACACTTTCTGCTGTGCAAGTATAACTTGCTTTTGTGCACATATAACATCTTATTGTGCAAATATAAGTTTATTTTGTGCAGACAAAATAATTCATTATGAGGTAAATAGGTAAATGTGTCTATTTCAATTATAAAAATTTATAATTGAAATATGTTTAATTTATGGGTAAATTGGTAAATATGTCTAATTTTATGGGTAAATGCACTTTTTCCCGTTTTCGATACCTTTTGTGCAACTGTGAAGTGCATTTGTGGAACCGTGGAGTGCATTTGTGCAACTGTGTAGTGCATTTGTGCAACTGTAAAGTGCATTTGTGCAGCTTTAATTGTGCAATTGTGCAAATTTAAAGTAGGATACAATTGTGCAAATTTAAACTACAATTGTGCAAAAGTAAGATACAATTGTGCAGATTAAGAATACAATTGTGCAAATGTAAGATCATAATGTGCATTAATAAGACAAAAGATGTGCTTTTGAAATCGATGTTTTAATTTTGTTTTTTTTTTTACTTTTGAGAGTTTGGGTTCACCTCTCGGATAATTTAGGTTGATAGATGTAAGTTTGAAATCGATTTTTTTACGTATAAGCTTTTAAAATTAAAGTGCATAAATAAGATTAAAATGTGCATAATTAAGGTTAAAAAGTGCATAACTTAGATTATAATGTGCATGATTAACAATTTGCGATTGTTGTGCTCTTGTCTATTATGTAACCTATGTGGGATTTGAACCCACATCTTTTGTGCAAACACACATTGCTCTACCAATTGAGCTAATAGGCTAAATTATGATTTTCATGCTAAAATAGAAGAACCTAATCGACCTAAAGCATATTGCAATAAAATTCTAAAATTCAATTAGCTCATGATTCACAAACAATTTGACAATACTATAAACATGAAATTAGCTCCAAATCAACCCAACAACACAACCATATCATCAATTTCAGTCAATTTGGCTGTTGGCAAAGAACCCCAAATTCTAAAGCATATCGCAATATAAAATTCCAAACTTCAATTAGATCATGATCCATAAACAATTTGACAATGCTATGTACATGAAATTAGCTCCAAATCAACCCAACAACACAACCATATCATTAATTTAAGTCAATTTTGCTTTTGGCAAAAAGCCCCAAATTCTAAAACATATCGCAATATAAAATTCTAAAATTCAATTAGCTCATGATCCATAAACAATTTGACAATGATATGAACATGACATTAGCTCAAAATCAACCCAACAACACAACCATATCATCAATTTCAATCAATTTGGCTTTTGGCAAAAAGCCCCAAATTCCGCTCCTAAATCAAAACCTAGGTTTTCAATCTCAATCTAAATCATTCAAACAATCTAAATAATTGTAATATAATTTTAAGTTGTGCAAATATAATATTATATAGTGCGTTTATAAACTATGGAATAATTTTGTAATTTATTAAATTGAGATAAGGGCGTATTTTGGAAGAAAGGAAAAGTATGAGACAAAAATTGTAATTTCATCATCTCCTTCCTCACATCCACTGTAAAACTCCGATTACAAATGGTAGTTGTACTGGTGGACTTTGGCAAGCTCCCGGTGGCATGCTAGGGCACGACGACGTAATGGGGAGACAGATACGGGACCGTGGTGGCGTGACGAGTCCGTTGGTGGCAATCTCTGGTGGCTTCGGTGGCGGGAAGGCGGTGGTCGAAGGCAGCGAATCGGCGCTCCGGTGTTGCTGGGAAAGGTGGAGTGGCTTGTCGATTCCGATGATTCGGATGGGGATTCCGGCTATTGCGAGAAGGAGACGCCGGATCCAAACACGCCTTGTCGAATTGAGCAATGCTCGATGCTCGATTCCGACTATTGCGAGGCTTCCGGCGATTGCAAGGACTCCGACGATTGCGAGGATTCTGACGATTGCAAGGACTCCGACGATTGCGAGGATTCCGACGATTGGGAGGAGGAGGATTCCGGCAATTGAGACTTTACGCCAGTCCGATGCTCGATGCCCCGCCTCCTGCCATGGTCGATGACGCCGCCTCGCCTTCTACCATATCTGATTCTGAATCCAAGCGCTGAGGGATTAATGGAGAAGAAGACGGTCCATTTTTTTAAAAAATAAACCGGTTCGGTGTTTTTAGAAACATAGGGCGCGCGGTTCGGTTTCCCATTATGAAATTAAATTTTACACGATAAGCGTATTTTACACGTTAAGGAGTTTTTACATTTTAAAGCTTCCCTATATATATATATATCAAATTTAATCGAATAATGATTGTGTTAAATATGATTAATCTTTCTAAGTTAACCGAATAATCTCTAAAAAATTTACGTACAGATGAATCCTCTTTTTAATTTAACGAATAATTTATAATTTTTTTGGTTAGTATTTGAATCTCCCTAAAACTAATAAATATGTAAACAATCGTCTTATTACATACGAATCATCTCTTAAATTTAACCGAATAATATATCAGTCATAATTCAACACGTTTTACCCCAACAATATTATGTTACCTTTGAATAATCTTGTCTTTTTAAAATCACACTTTTCTTTATTTTTTTTATACAAATAATGATTTGATATCTACGAATAATCATTCTCATATTTTTTTATTTATTTAATACAATATTTTGCCCTTTTTTTTAATTTGTCCTTTTTCCAAACTATATAGCAAACTTATCAAAAGTTGGTTTATATTTATAAATAATATTTCGTAATTTACCGAATAATGCATAATTTTTTTAATGATTATTTCAAACTTCTTTGTACATACGAATACTCTTTGTGTTCTCATCGAATAATGTACAAATTTTTTTATTGTCCATTTAACATCTTTAAAATTAATAAATGCCTAAACAATCGCTCTCTTACATACTAATCTATCAAGCTTAACCGAATAATCTCTCAAATTTAAACGAATAATTATCCCCTTACATACAAATATTCTGCCTAATTTAACTGAATAATATATTTTTTATCACAATTATCCTAATTATCTTGTGATTAAATTTAAAAAAAAAAACACAAGAATGATTATGTTTTTATATACCAAGTTTTGTTATTTTACATTGTTGGTATTAATAATATAAGGATTAATTTTCCTTAGGTATATCAATGATTACTTGAATTTATTCATATGGACCGGAACGATGATTTGTATATACTCCGTACTTTTTATTTTTATCGAACTAATTGAGGGTTTAGAACGATTCTTTTGAATATGGAATTTTCAAATGTGACAATATAAGGTTTTAAAAATGAATATTTAAGTTGATATGTAGCAATAGTCAAAGGGTTAATTAAGTAAATAAGTATAAAAAAAACCCTAGCCGCTCTGGCTTCTCTATAAAATTCTAGGGAGAGAAGCATGTTGTAGGAAGAAATCGAGATTGCAAATAAAATATAAATAAAGTACAGCAAACCAGATTCCGTCCCTTGCAAATGATTACAAGACTTCCTCCCGATGTAGCAGTGGGAAGTCAGGATCGATCCACGAGGAAGCGTGTCAGCGGATCCTAGGCAGCGGAGAAATCTCACGGACAGAAGTCGACCACAGGTTGTCGATCTCGACTAAGGTTATTGGACAGAAGATAGGACAAGTCGAACAGCGCAGCAACATTCACATGTGGTAGTCGATATCGAGGAAACTCTACTCGATATCGAGTAAAGTTGTCGATGTCGAGGCTGGCTTTGTCGAGCACCTGCACAGAAAAAGCTACGGCGATTCTGGGATTGAGGATTAGTAAATCGATATCGACAAGGGGTAGTCGATATCGAGGAGGGCAGTAAGTAAAAAACGAAATAAAATAAAAACAAAGGCTTTTGGGACTCGAAATAAACTGTATAAAAGACAACTTCCAAGATTGGGGTTTGCAACAACGATAACCAAGCATGTATAAGGCAAGAATAAAGTTATAAAACAGATAATCATGTAAATTGCATCGAAGGATTAAACTTTCGCCTTTTCCAACAATTAGACAACTCTTTCAAGAAACCCTAATTGTATCTACCGATTTTATGTTTACAATCCAAGTTGTTAGCATGTACCTCCATTGAATGGGTAATAAACACATAACAAATAGTAGATGCTCAAAACATGATAAAAGTCGGATCTTTACCTCAAACACGCAGGGCTATCGTCGGGCTCGCCCCAACCCTAGAAGTGGGTGGACTACTCGCGCTTCATCGCAATCGCAGACATTCTTGATTGAAAGGAAATAACTACTTGCATTAAATCAAACAGAGCTTAGAACCAAAGGAAGCCAATTCCGCTCTCGCTTCACCAACTCCTCTTGGCCACTCACTCTCTCTCTACTACTTCTCCTACTGAAATTGAATTGCTGTGTGATGGAATGAATAAAACTCAGGCCCCTAAGGCTTTATTTATAGGCTTCTAATCCTTGCTAATCAAGGATAGAAATCTCTATCTCTATCTAAATATCTATATCTGAAAGCTTAAGGATAAATAAATAGAATAACATAAATAAATCTAAAAAGGAAATTATATCTAAAAGCTAAAATATGTTCAAGTGGATAAATCTTCTCCTCCATGGGTGGATCTTGATAAACTTGGATAGAATCGGATAGCTTCGGCCTCAAGGAATCCAAAACCGTGTAGGACAGCTCATACCGCGTACGCGGCTCCGGACAGATCTCCTCGATATCGAGTAAATTACTCGATACCGAGTAAAAGTGGCGTCGACTTCGGCTTCAGCGACATGCTCGGGTGCTGGTTCTCAGGTGTTGTTGATATCGAGTTGATTACTCGATATCGAGGAATTTGGCTTCGTCAACTTGTGTGGCTTGGCTTGGTCGAGCAGCCCTCTTCGACATTGCTCGGCCAGGTGTTCTGGGCTTGTCGATATCGAGAAGTTTCCTCGATATCGAGGACTGGTGTTGCTCAGTGTCCGGGTGTCTGGTCAAGTCGAGTAGCTCTCCTCGGCTTCCTCGATCAGGCTCTCCTCGACTCCGGGCTGGTCTTCAAGGCTTTTTCGATATCGAGTAACCAACTCAATATCGAGGAGTGTGCTGGAGTCGGATAACTTTGTTCCTCGGCTTCTCGACATGGTGCTCCTCGATCAGGGTGTGTCCGGACATGGTTTGTCGATATCGACGAAATGAAGTCGATATCGAGTAAACTTCAGCCTTCGTCTTTGCATCTTGGTTTTCTCCCGGAATGGCTCCATATTCTGCAATATTAAACAGAAACTTATGTAGATCTTCATTTCTGGCAAATAAGCGTTTACTACATAAATTCGACATATTCCCATCCCGAAATATGCAAAGTGTATAGAATATGGAACTAAACTGTGTATTTTAACATGGCTATTTTAATAGACATAAAATCACCCCATACTTAGACTTGCTTGTCCTCAAGCAATAACCAAACAATAACCAAGACCTACAACACATCCTTCAAGTCTTCGCCTTTGTCAAAAGCAACATCTCAAGTAGTAGCAATGTAAGACAAGTGAATTCAACGTCATCACACATATACGAGCGATCCATGGGCATAGGCAATATAAATCCAACATCACAAGGATAATGTGTTTTCACACAACTCTCAATGTATTTAGGCTATGAAGACCAACTATCAACTCAATTCCATATACAATCTCATAAACATTGCAATTTAAATATAAATCCACTTCGCAACCAATTATGTAAATGCAACAAGAATTATCAGAAGGACTTCGCTCAATAGAATTCTTCAAAGAAGATTCCATTCAGCGGGGTTGTAATGGGGCTTGGTAAGAAATAAAAGGGTATGGAATTATTTGGCCATGTGGTGCTTAATAAAATTCGGGAATCAAGACTCCTAAATCTCCAACACAACTCAACCAAACCATAACTCTCAATCATATGCATCAACCAAAACTCTCCAACTTATCTCAATGAAGTATGTAACCTTTCAAATTTAATTAACCTCTCTAAAGTATGAATCTTGCGAAAATGAAAGAAACAAGGTAAATTTGGCTCATGCACTTTATTCGTAATCACATTCTTTTTTTTTCTTTTTTTCGATTTTTTTTTGAAAAGAAAATAACATAAGACTAGTGCATTTATAGGGTGAGCCAAAGATCCTTTTACATAATATGCATAGCAAGATAAAAATATAAAACCGACCCATATCTCAATAAGTTCAAAAATCCTCCTTACTTAAAATGAAACACAAGCTCATTTCTTCCACAAACCATCATTCCAACCAACTCTAAGTCTTAATTCCCAAATGGGGGTCAGACTCAATTTGGCTAAGGATAATTTTGTGGAGTTTATAATAAAAGTCTCAGGCTAATGTTCTGGCTTCAAGCAAGGATAATGCAGGGTAGGTAAAGAGAGGATAAAATTGGCTTTAAAAGTTGCCTCCATCATTTAATTCTCATTCACATAAACATATAAATGCATTGGCTTTGAATAACTATCACAACATTTATAGATGCATAGGAAGAGTAAATACACTCAAGAAACCAGAGGGATTTTTAATGTTCTCCCTATAAGGCAAAAATTCTCACTAGGACAATTTTTGTTGGATTTCAACCTTTAGCTTAGGATCGTAGGTGCTCAATTTCATCACAAGTTCACAATCCAAATAAAAACAATTTCGAGGACTTAGGCTAAACCTTCCAAACATGCCATAGGATTTACATGATCAAGTCAGTCATTATTTATCATCATACGACATCTAAGTTAGGGTATAAAAACTAAGACAATGCAGAAATTAAACATGCATCTTTTTTTTTTTTTGACATTATTTTTATTTTTTATATTTTTTATGTAACTAAAAAACAAGACTAAAGTATGACAAAAGACTTAAATGCATAAAACTTAAACATGAATTCATAACATAATAATAAAATTTCACCATGTAAAACCAAAAGCAAAACTAAAACATATAATAATGATAATGAGCCCTTCCCCCACCCCATACTTAAAATATACAGTGTCCCCACTGTAAAAAATCAAATAAAAACAAGAGTAAAGAAAGAAACTCACCGAATAACGCATCGAGGAAGGCAAAAACAGGGCATGTCGAGCACTGGTCTTGTCGATATCGAGTACTGTACTCGATATCGAGTAAGCTTGTCTGCGTCCAGTGGTATGCTGAAGTCGAGGAACTTCTTCTGGCTTGGTCGATATCGAGTTGGCCTACTCGATATCGAGTAACTCCGGGCTGCATCCTCTTAGTCGTTGTCGACTTAGCCTTCGTCGATTCCGACTGTTTTTCAGGAACTTCTTATTCCACCTTTCGGGATCCTTCTATGCTTGCCGACCTAAAAGTGTTATATTGCACACAAAAACAAGACTTTCCACATGAAGTATTCTAAACTAAAAAAAACAAAAACCAAAACCAAAATAAAAAGTTCCAAAGTCCCAAAATTCATAAAGTTTTATATACATGCTCTAGATTTTAGAGTCGCTAGGCCGACTTCTTCTTTTATGCTCAAGGACCATTAATGTGGGGCCCGCTTGTGCTTGACCCTTATCCTGGATCATCTAGGTCTTGATTGTAGTATGCAAGCTTAGCTGACAGATGGTTGCTTGCATAATCCTCCTTTACTTTCTTCCTTTTCTTCCCAGCCCTCAGTTTCCACAGATTCTCTCGCCACGAGGCCTTACCTCCCCTTAAATTATTGATAAATTTCTTAATGGACTGAGGAGAAGTAGAGTTCATACCCGAACTTACCTTTTCGGACCTAAAACAGAAATCTTCGGGCTTGGGGTCAGTCGATATCGGGCAGGACTGGTCGATATCGAGTACAGGGACCCAATACTTAGGCTCTTGGCAAGTCTGGTGCTCAGTAGAGGAAGTCGATGTCGATGAAGTCTGGTCGATATCGAGTAGGGCTTTAGTCGATATCGAGTTAGGGTTGTCGATATCGAGTACAGTTCTGGTGCCTTTCTCTGTTGATTGCTTGATCCCGTGGTTGCTGATGCTCTTCAAATCCAGCCATGAAATTTCTTCTTTTGTAGGGACAAAAGAGAAGTCTAGGACCTTATCGCCTATGGTGAAGGTGAGCAATCGCTGTTTGACACTGATCTTGGCATCTGCAGTAACTAAGAATGGTCTACCAAGAATAATAGGGCTAGTAGGATCTTCAACACAGTCTATAATAAGGAAATCTACTTGAACAAATAATTTACCAACCTGGACAGGGACATTCTCAACTATACCTGTAGGGATGACCACTGTATTGTTTGCCATGTATAGCTTAGCATCCACATGCTCTATGCATCCTATCTTTACCTTCTGCCAGATTGATAAGGGCATGATGCTCACACTTGCTCCTAAATCACACAAGGACTCATATTTATATTGTCCAAATCCCACAGTAACAGAAAACTTACCAAGGTCAGGTCTCTTTTCAGGGAAGTGGAGTACTTTGCATTCGCCGGCGATCTCTGAGATGGATCGCTTCTTGCTCAGGATTTACTTCAGGAATTTGACATATCCAGGCATCTCTTGCAGGGCTTCTCTAAAAGGAATAGAGACATTCAGTTCTTGCAGCATATTAACAAAACGGTTAAACCTACATGCAGTGGGATCTTTCAGTGCTTTGGAAGGGAAATGCAATGTCTTTTTCTGCTTTGGAGCCAGATCAGACGTCGGAGGTGTTGTAGAGTCGTCGACATCGGCCAGGTTTTTGTCGATATCGACTTGAGCTTCCTCGATATCGAGTAGGTTTGTTGATCTCGAGTTGTCGGGCTGTGCAGTGGAGTCCGAGATTGGCTTCTCCTCTGTGTCGAGGAGATTCTTGTCGATATCGACCACGGGCTCCTCGATATCGAGTTGCTGCTGCTCGTTGTCGACTTGCTGCTCTGCTTTGTCTTGGTGCTTCCCGACCTCTGGCTCATGTAATTGGTGCCCGCTCCTGAGTTTGATAGATGTGACGTGTCCGGTCTTCCCCTTAGGATTTGGTTCTGTTTGCCCAGGGAGTTGTCCGGATTGTCGTGGAATCTGCGCCGTGATTTGACCCATTTGAGTCTCAATGCTTCTTTTCCAGATGTCCAGCTCTCCAAATTTTGTATTGATGTTCTGGAACTGGTTGTTGATGGTGCCTTAATTCTGGCGCATCTCTTCAAGGACGAGCTGTAAGTCATCCTTCTTTTGATCCCTTTCTGGATGTCCTGGATCTCTGTATGGTGGGGGGTTCCTAGGAGGACCTTGGTTCCACTATGGTTGATAGAACCTTTGATCCCCCATATAGTGATTGGGACCCCCTGCGTAAGCTACTTCCTCGTGTGTCTCTGCCATCCTGACTTGCTCTATGTGTGGACATTCAGTAGTGGTGTGCCACTGTGATCCGTATTCAATGCAAGACTGGTTCACAGAGAGATACTTGACTTGCTCGAGGAGCTTGCGATTCTGGTCTCTATAGAACTGCTCCCTGACATCTGGGTCAATCTCCTTGGAAGCTTCATAAAGGGGCATAGATGGTGCTGGCCTGGCATATGAGTTCTCTTCATAGTTTGTGGTAGACCCATATTTGTTGTCATAATTGGTGAGCTTATCAAGTACACCCCATGCGTCAATTGGTGGCATTGTCAGGTACTCACATCGAGTATACTGGTTGATCCTGTCCTTAGTGACTTGGTCAAGAGAGTTGAAGAAGATCTCTTGAATGACGTAGGGTGGCTGTCCATGAGTAGGGCAAGATCGCAGCAGTTCTTTGTATCATTCCCATGCTTTTGCCAGCGGCTCCCCAGACTTCTGTTTGAAAGTTGTGATCTGCTGGCGGAGGAGTGATGTCTTGGCAGGAGGGAAGAATTTGTTGAGAAACTCTTGCTCTACTTGGGCCCACGTTGTGAGGGATCTTAGTTTCAGTCCTTCTAGCCACTTTAGTCCAGGTCCAGCGAGAGACCATCCGAAGGCCTTCATCTTGACATATTCCAGAGTTGTACCTTCGACAAGAGTACGACACATGTCAGAAAAATTTGTAATATGTTCAAGAGGGCATTCATTAAATTTTCCATAAAAAGCATTATTTTTAAGCTCTATAAGGAATTGAGTGCGAATTTCAAAAGAATTTTCAGGGATTGGAATAGCCGATTCAGGCACGACGAGAGTCGGGTGCATATAATCCTCTGCAGTGGTTGGGTATTGGGCAAGCTCAGCTTCTGCTTGTTCCCTCCCCGCTCTCTCAGTGGCGATAACAACATCTTTGGCGGCTAATTCCCTTGTGAGCCTCTTAATCATCTGTTCTTGTGTTTCTTCGGCCGCCATGGCTCTTTTCAGTTTAGCTTGGATGTGGATAAGGCGCTCCGGTTCGTCTAAGGCGTCAAACTCAGGTATTTGACCAGAACGGCGCATATACCTGTAAAGTAACTCAAAGTAGATGTGAGATTTAACTACCTAAGGCGAGAATGATAGCTTCCCCGACAACGGAACCAATTTGTTGTAGGGGGAAACCGAGATTGCAAATAAAATATAAATAAAGTACAACAAACCAGATTCCGTCCCTTGCAAATGATTACAAGACTTCCTCCCGATGTAGCAGTGGGAA
The DNA here is from genome assembly GCA_037127255.1 of Persicaria tinctoria. Classification (NCBI taxonomy): domain Eukaryota; kingdom Viridiplantae; phylum Streptophyta; class Magnoliopsida; order Caryophyllales; family Polygonaceae; genus Persicaria; species Persicaria tinctoria. The sequence continues at coordinate 26,975,696 of JBANSL010000017.1, forward strand.
GTCAGGATCGATCCACGAGGAAGCGTGTCAGCGGATCTCAGGCAGCGGAGAAATCTCACGGACAGAAGTCGACCACAGGTTGTCGATCTCGACTAAGGTTAGTCGACAGAAGATCGGACAAGTCAAACAGCGCAGCAACAGTCACAGGTGGTAGTCGATATCGAGGAAACTCTACTCGATATCGAGTAAAGTTGTCGATGTCAAGGATGGCTTTGTCGACCACCTGCACAGGAAAAGCTACGGCGATTCTGTGATTGAGGATCAGTAACTCGATATCGACAAGGGGTAGTCGATATCGAGGAGGGCAGAAACTAAAAAACGAAATAAAATAAAAACAAAGGCTTTTGGGACTCGAAATAAACTGTATAAAAGACAACTTCCAAGATTGGGGTTTGCAACAACGATAACCAAGCATGTATAAGGCAAGAATAAAGTTATAAAACAGATAATCATGTAAATTGCATCGAAGGATTAAACTTTCGCCTTTTCCAACAATTAGACAACTCTTTCAAGAAACCCTAATTGTATCTACCGATTTTATGTTTACAATCCAAGTTGTTAGCATGGACCTCTATTGAATGGGTAATCAACACATAACAAGTAGTAGATACTCAAAACATGATAAAAGTCAGATCTTTACCTCAAACACGCAGGGCTATCGTCGGGCTCGCCCCAACCCTAGAAGTGGGTGGACTACTCGCGCTTCATCGCAATCGCAGACATTCTTGATTGAAAGGAAATAACTACTTGCATTAAATCAAATAGAGCTTACAACCAAAGGAAGCCAATTCCGCTCTCGCTTCACCAACTCTTCTTGGCCACTCACTCTCTCTCTACTACTTCTCCTACTGAAATTGAATTGCTGTGTGATGGAATGAATAAAACTCAGCCCCTAAGGCTTTATTTATAGGCTTCTAATCCTTGCTAATCAAGGATAGAAATCTCTATCTCTATCTAAATATCTATATCTAAAAGTTTAAGGATAAATAAATGGAATAACATAAATAAATCTAAAAAGGAAATTATATCTAAAAGCTAAAATATCTTCAAGTGGATAAATCTTCTCCTCCATGGGTGGATCTTGATAAACTTGGATAGAATCGGATAGCTTCGGCCTCAAGGAATCCAAAACCGTGTAGGACAGCTCATACCGCGTACGCGGCTCCGGACAGATCTCCTCGATATCGAGTAAATTACTCGATACTGAGTAAAGGTGGCGTCGACTTCGGCTTCAGCAACATGCTCAGGTGCTGGTTCTCAGGTGTTGTCGATATCGAGTTGATTACTCGATATTGAGGAATTTGGCTTCGTCGACTTGTGTGGCTTGGCTTGGTCGAGCAGCCCTCTTCGACATTGCTCGGCCAGGTGTTCTGGGCTTGTCGATATCGAGAAGTTTCCTCGATATCGAGGACTGGTGTTGCTCAGTGTCCGGGTGTCTGGTCAAGTCGAGTAGCTCTCCTCGGCTTCCTCGATCAGGCTCTCCTCGACTCCGGGCTGGTCTTCAAGGCTTTGTCGATATCGAGTAACCAACTCAATATCGAGGAGTGTGCTAGAGTTGGATAACTTTGTTCCTCGGCTTCTCGACATGGTGCTCCTTGATCAGGGTGTCTCCGGACATGGTTTGTCGATATCGACGAAATGAAGTCGATATCGAGTAATCTTCAACCTTCGTCTTTGCTTCTTGGTTTTCTCCCGGAATGGCTCTATATTCTGCAATATTAAACAGAAACTTATGTAGATATCCATTTCTGGCAAATAAGCGTACACTACATAAATTCGACATATTCCCAACCCGAAATATGCAAAGTGTATAGAATATGGAACTAAACTATGTATTTCAACATGGCTATTTTAATAGACATCAAAGCAGAGGCACCACCCAAACACCATCCCCTCAAATAACCCTAGCCGACAGCCCGCCACCATGTGATTCGGACCACCGCCATCTTCGCCTCAGGCTGGCTTCCTGGTCGGCCTCGATCTACACCCCAAACTCCTCCACCATCGCCCCTCAAACAAAACCCACCAAAACCCTAACCCACAAATCCTCCAATCCCGACTCCAACACCTGGCGGTTCTTCCCTTTGAGATAGTCCCCGACGCCGCCCCATCCCGACCCCCCTTTGTTTAGTAGCCTTTCCCTCTTTCGCTGCTGACGTGGGTGGTCGCCCAGCTCCAACACCTAGCGATTCTGATTATTTGATGGGTGTTTGGTTTTTCCTTTACCATATCTTGATCAAGAGTCTCTTTGAGCTTTTGTTCAACTTATTCGTAATTCTTCAATATATTTTATCCAATCTTTCGAATGTTTGGTATCATTGTTATCAAACACAATTTTGTTTCTCAAGGATCAGACTCAAAAAAGGGAAAAAGCTTAAGTTGAGCTTGCTCAGGAGACAATCTAGCAAAGATTTTCGAAATTATATCTTGGTATGTTTTGTCTATTATATCTGTATTTCGCATTATTCTCTCGATCTGCTTTTCCATTCTTCCCACAATTCTCTATGTGGCCTAACATTCGGTAAATATATGAGTCGGGTCTTCTTTGTTATGGTTGCATAGCGGGCAATCCAAAGGAACATGCACTTCTTTGTTTCACAGTCTGATCTTCGTGGGCGTACCATTTAAAAGATTCTTGCAAATAGTTTTTTTTTTATCTTTGGCGGGCAGTTGATTTTCCATATCCATTCTAGTCTTTTCTCGAGTTCGTTCTTCTTGCTCGTGTGATGTGTCTAGGGCACTGGAAGTGGAGAACCAACCATTTTTATTAGGTTTCCAATACAATCTTTCTCCAATTTCATTGGAAGGAATACATGACGATTTGGTCCACCACATCTGGGGGAAGGGGAGGTTTTCTCCTAATTTCTCTCTGTTCCATGTCTTATCTGGGTTTATGTATTGGTTAATCATCTCCTGTTCTTCAATCTGGTTGTGAAGGCTTTTTCCTCGAAGGTTAAAATCTAAGTTAACCCATTTATCCCTCCAAAATTTAATTGTTTTCCCATTACCAACTTGCCAAATTAATCATTCACATAATTCTTCTTTTATCTCCGTCAAATTTGTCTATTGCCATGATCGAGGTATTTTTTTCCTTTCATAATTCCACATTTCATTGTTCTTAAGATATTTTTGTCTAACAATTTTAACCCATTCATTCTGTGGTTCCACAAGAATTTTCTATAGTAATTTCATCTGCAGTGCCTCGTTCATATCTTTTGTTTTATGGAGTCCTAGCCCACCTTCACTCTTCAGTCTGCATACTTTATCCCATTCAATGAGTGGTCTATATTTCAAATCCTTCTTAAAAAAAACTTTTGTTTAACTGGTCGAGTTCTTTTTGCATTGTTGCCAGGAGCATAAACTTCTGCTATTTATAAGAGGGTTTTTCCATGAGATTAGTTTTGACTAAGGTTGCTCTTCCTTGTTCGGTAAGTTCATTGGCCCTCCATTTTGTTAGGCGATTCTTAGTTTTTTCAAGAACTTCTTCGAAAATATTCTTATTTACTTTGCCGTTAATGATCGGGCATACGAGATATTTGCCAAGCGCAGTTTGGTTAGAAATTTGGAAGCCGGTTTGGATTCTTTGTTTTTGATCGTTTGTATTCCCTTTTGTAGCTTGGAAAGCGGAATTTTGGTAGTTGACTTTTTTGTCTGAGATCTTACAATAGTCGTCCAAAATATTTTCACCGTGAGATATACTTCCGAAGTCAACATGGCAAATATCATAATATTGTGGGTAAATTGCAGGAAAAAAGCCTCACCTTTGGGGGTAGCTGCGGTAAATAGCCTAACCTATCGAAAATGAAAAAAATAGCCCAAAGTACAGAACTTGTTGCGAACACTAGCCTAATACTCAATTCGAAAAATTTCCACAACAATTGAAGATGACCTGTTTAACTATGGTGATGTGATGTGGCAATAAATAACCGACATGGAATTTTCAAGTTAAAAAAATTATGAAAAAAAAAACAACAAGCCCATGCATTTGTTCGCTTTCCAACCATACCAAGTTCATGCAGTTCTTGTCTTCTTGAGGATTTGTGGTTGATTTCGCTTGTTGCTGATCATACCGTATGCAAGAACCACCGGAGAATGAGTCTCCTTCTTCTCAGAATTCTTCGACATCATCCCCGAATCAACTCGCACAACATCTCGAAGTTATGGTCGGTCTCCGGTCTGGTTTTTTCTTGCGATCTTGCAATTGTGTCTATCGTTTGTTGAGATGGACCTTCCTCCGCGATGGTCTCGACAATTGATCTACCTTCCTTCGTCAATTTTGCTTTGTGAACACTGTTGTTGGCGTTGCTAATCAGTAATCCCCCATCTAGGTTTTGCTGATCGACTTTCATCTTTGTTGTTGGTGTGAATTTAATATTTTTTTAACTTAAAAATTACATGTCGGTTTTTGATTTCCACATCACATCACCATAGTCGGACAGGTCATCTTCAAATGTTGTGGAAATTTTTCGAATTGAATATTAGGCTAGCGTTCTCAACAAGTTCTGTACTTTGGGATATTTTTTGCATTTTCAATAGGTTAGGCTATTTACCGCAAATACCCCCAAAGGTGATGCTTTTTTCTGCAATTTACCCTAATGTCGTCAGCAAAGGAAAGGAATGGTACGATAGGTCCGTAACTGGAGAGCTTTAATCCAATTGTATGTCTTGACTGTTCACTTTGTCATTGTATTTTTATAGCAAGGATCTCGGCCCCTATGATAAATAGGTATCGAGATATTGGGTAATCTTGTCACAGACCTCTATGAGGGGTAAATGTTTATGTTAGTTCATCATTCACCAAATGGAAAATGATACTTTTTGAATACACTCTTTTATCCATCCACAAAATTTATAGTAGAAGCCAAATTTGAACAAAACTGCTAGAAGGAAATCCCAGTCCATTTTGTCGTAGGCTTTTTCAATATCTAGTTTTCTTGCAATCCATCCATTTCGTCCCTTTCTAATTTTGAAAGAGTGACAAATTTTGTGTACTATAAGTACATTGTCTTGGATCTCTATCAGAAATAAAGGCTCCTTGAAGTGGGTGAGTAACAATATTGCGATAAGTACATTGTCTTGGATCTCTATCAGAAAAAAGGCTCCTTGAAGTGCTATAAGTACATTGTCTTGGATCTCTATCAGAAAATTTTCGTGTCCTATAAGTACATAGTTCATCCTTCAAGCTTGAGTAACAATATTGCGATAATCTTTTCTTTGAGTCCACATTTTCTCAAATTTGAAGGGTCTAGCTTTCATGTTCTATATCGAGTTGAAATCTATCTATATTGGGTAATGATCTGAGGAAGAAAAAGCATGATTTCTAGTTGCGATGTTTGGGTACCGTTGTAGAATTTGGTCATGGACTAACGTTCTGTCCAATTTCTCGTAAATATTGCCTACGTTTTTCCTATTTTTTCTCCAGGTAAACCCATTACCTATGGACGGAATATCAATAAAAACTAAATTGATCTTTGAAGGAAAACAATCTATTAAACCTGTTCGAGCGAGGTTGGACACCCTCCATTTTTTTGAATGAGCTCTCAATTTCATTAAGGTCACCCATAACAATACAAGGGAGATCAATCTCAAGAATATGGTCCATAAGCCTGAGCCAAAATGCATTTTTATCACATTCTCGTGCAGACGCATATAGAAAACAACACGCAAAGTGCACTCTCTTATTACGATCTTTAATCGCTGAGGTAGTAAATCGATTGTCTGTGTCTATGATCGTAATATTCCCCATGGTCATTTGATAGTCTTTCCGAAGAACACAAATACCGCCCGACCTTCTCCATGTCGGCATCCAACTCATTGAGTCGAAGCCCGCCTTTTCCCAAATCGATTCATGGAATTAGATTTCAATCTTGGTTTCCATAAGTTTCTACCTCGGTCCATAGGTTTCTTTTCCCAATACAGCAACAGTTCCACATACAGATTTTCATTTCCAAACTACTCTTTGAAATATTCTCCATTTCTCAATTCTCTTTATTAGTTTCCTTGGGTTCATTTTGTTCTTGCGTTTTGTTACGATCTTGGGTTTGGTGTTTTGCTTTTCCTTGAAAGTGCGACTCATGTTGTTCTTTCCAGGTGGTTTTCTTTGGTTTCATTTCCCATTTTTTCAACTATTTTTGTTCATAAAGCACATATCAGATCCAAGACAAGAAATGTATCCATTTTCCCTTCATCGTCATGCTATCATTGAGTTTTCTAGCACTTCTCTCATCTTCTTTTTTCGTTCCAACATTTGGTTCGATTTTTAGTTTTCGGCAGAAGATTCCATAAATTCAAACCAAGTTTTCAGTTTGAGACTATACATAAGATCAGTCCATTTCCAATTTTATCAGATGTCTCTTTGGAGGCATCTAATAAAACTGGAACTCAATGGGAGACTGAATATTAATGGTGGGTAATTTGTTTTTTTTTTCATAAAGGAAAAATGACCCAAAATAATACAAACTATCATCCTTGAACCAAAAATAATATTAACTTAAAAAATTACCAATACGTATAAAAACTATGGGATAATAAACCAATTTTGATACAACTCACTTATCCAGTCAAAATTTCGACAAACTCACTGATGTGGCAGTTGAAAATTTCATTTGGGATCAAATTTTAATTAATTAAATATTTATGAAAAAATTGTAAAAATTAAGAAAGAGTGATTAATTTTTTCTGGACTCCACTTTCATCCTCAAGATTGGAACTTGAAAGGAACACCGAAAACCTGGCACAATCCCATCTCACTGCTTGCTGCCTACTGTCCATCCGTCTCCACCATCCACCGCCTCATGTCATCGGCAATCTCCCATAAATGTCACAATGACATCTGCGTCTCAAAATCTTCTCCTCGTCGCTCGCATCTTTGTCAATCTCCCTAATTGAACACCAAAATATCACACACAAGCCCGTAAATTTTGAAAAAACTTTCAATCTCAAAGTTAGCTTGAACATCAAATTACATGTTGAAAGGCTCAATTGATCACCAAAAAAACATACATACAATTTCGAGTTTTGAATTTATTTTTTTGGAGCTTTTTTACCCCAATCAAATTAAAGGAAAATGGATGCATAACGGGATGAAAGTGTTTGATTGACGGTGAGATCTCTGTGTTGAATGTGGGAATAAAAAATATGCAATTCCGTTTCTCCTTCCAACAGTCCCACACCAATGGCGATGACGTTGATGACATTTCCCTTGCTTTTACATATTTAAGCCTAAATATTCTATTCATTACATTTTGAGTCCAAATGAAATTTTTGACTGCCAGATCAGCGAGTTTGTTGGAATTTTGACCGGGTAAGTGGCTTGTATCAAAATTGGTTTATTATCCCATAGTATGTATACGAATTAGTAATTTTTAAAGTTCGTATTAGTTTTAGTTCACGAGTGATAGTTTGTATTATTTTAGGCCCTCCATTTTTTCTTTCATAAATCAATTCTTGTTTGGCCTTATAACGACTTTCACGGTTAGTGCTATAAAGATTTCTGTCCTCACATGTTTACAGACATGGGTTGAGGCATGTAAGTAACGTAGGATACGATGACGGTAAGCGGACTCCCATCCGACTACTTTAGAAACAACATGTTTAATGTCAGGAAATAACAAAACGGTAAATCAAAATGGGTGTGAAACAAACCATCGACAGGCTTCGCAAGGCTTAATTTCGACGGATCGAAACGACTGTCGAGAGAGGTAGCTTATGGGTTCGTAATCCGGGATTCTTTAGGACAGATTATCTCCTATGAAGAGGGCACTTGTTCTAGGATTTTTGTAAAATTTCTAGAGGCTATGGGTCTTCGGAAAGGGGTACTACATGCTAAGGAGTTGGGTCAAAACAACCTACTCGTTAAGGGAGATAATTTGGCGGTAGTAAAAGCAATCTTAGTAGATTAGAAGTGCCCTTAGAACATAGAGCTTCTACTATCAGATACGAAATTAGATCTGTGTTATTTTTTTCTAATGTTGCTATTCGTCATATTTTTAGAGAATCTAACGTTTTTGCAGACAAGATCGCTCGTCTTGCGTGCAATATCCTTGACGACAAAGCTTTCATGGCCAATTTAGAACTTGATGTTCTCGTCCGAAAAGACATTTTTTTTTGGCACTTAAGGGAGGGCTAGTGCCCCCAAACTTTATTAAAATTAGAAAGATGGCTAGATGCCTTGATACATAAGGTCTTGTATGTAGTCTGGCATAGTAGAAAGTAAAGCACCATCATGATCCGTGAGATCAATCCCCCTTTTGCCAAAGCATTTGCAACCTTATTTGCATGCGTTCGGATTTGGTGAACAGCTACCTTGTAACTTGTATCCTCTATCACTTGTTTGCATTGCAGTACCGGGCGACTGTGAGCATACGACAGATCTGCATTTGGCTATAACATGGTGCACAAGGCTGCACAATCAGTCTCCAAAATCAGTTTGGAGATGCCCAACTGTTTAGATAGATTAGGCCCGTGTAAAGCAGCCCAAAGCTCTGTTACAACCGCCGTGCAGCTGCCACAATTGAACATGAAAGCTGATACGAAATTTACCTCTGAGTTGCAAACAATTCCGCCACCACCAGCTGGTCCCAGATTGCCTCTCGAGGCGCCATCCGTATTGAGTTTCACCCAATCATGGTCCAGGGGTGTCCATTCCGTTGGCTCTGTGATCCTATTCTCCAAGCATGGCTCCGGATTGCCTCGGCAGTGGAAGTATGTAGAGGTCATCTTCCACACCCTATGAACAAGACCTTGTGAACTATCGTTCCCATGAAAAATGAGCTCATTTCGAACCTTCCATATCACCCATAACATATTTGTGAAAGTAGACTTCCACCGATCGCTTTACTCCATATTCATAAAGATCCAATCTTTGACCTCCTATATGCCGAAGAACCCCTGGGGAGTTTGTTTCCTCACACTTGGGTCCAATTGTTCCTAATAGGACCGCAATCCCGGAGCAGATGCAATGTGGTTTCAGTGTTTCAAAATCGCGAGCGGGCATCCCCACTAATTCGCAACTCAACTAAAGCAATCACTTGCGGGTCATATTGTCAGATCAAATCTTGGAGGGACGCAAGGAAGATGTTGTTCCCTGCTCCGTCTGTGTTCCAAGTAAGAATTTTTAGGCTATCCATAAAAACAAAGGGTGTGATTAAGGGCATTAAATACAGTGTCGGTTGGAATCTGCATTGCTTCCGCAAATAGAACAACTGCTTCGTCGAGCATATCAATTAAGGCTCTGATAGCATTGGGTAGATAGGCCCGGCATAGTACCCATTGGCTCGGTTTCTCCATTGGTTGTTGTTCCAACCTCGTCCTGCTCGCTATGGGTAGGTAGTGCACTAGGAACGGACCCGTCTGGCGGTTCGATGTCAGAAAACATGCATGGTCCCTCACTGGAACCTTCACGGCAGGTCAAGGATTCTCCATTGGGTAGGTTCAAGGTAATAGTTTGGGTATTCTTAGGCTACAGACACAGACGGAAAACGCTGAGAGTCCCAAATCCTCACAGATGAACCAATCTCAAGCGCAAACACCACCGACTATGCCCCCCCCCAGGCTTCTCCCAGAGCCACAATGAAGCCAACAAAGCCCGGGCTGAATGCGAACTTCCCTACGCTGTAGGAGACCACCAGGGGAGGCGTGAAAGGAGAAGAAAGTTTTAAGGATAAACTGTTGAGAGGGCCTAATGACAGCAATGTTGTCCTACAGGCCAATACTAGCGCTCAAGAAGAAGAAGATCTCGAGTCCGTGGTGACTTATGACACTCCGCCCATGGAGGATGACCCACTCTGCCCTACAATCATCCTCAACAAACAGGAAAAAGAAGACCTTTGGCGCCCATGGAGAGATACTCTAATCATCAAAATGTTTGATAAAGGTCTGGGGTACATGATATTGCATAGGAAGCTATCTCATAAGTGGGGATTGAGCACTCAGTTCTCCTTAAATGATCTTGGAAATGACTACTTTATTGCAAGGTTTGCCAATCAAGCTGACTACAATCAAATCCTAATGGAAGGAACGTGGATGATTGGAGATAACAATCTCACGATAAGGAAATGGGTGCTGAAGTTTGATGCAGGGGTGGAAAGGATCACAAAGCTAACCGTGTAGGTGCGAATCCCGTGCCTACACATACAGTACTTTGACCCAAGGTTCTTCCGCTTGACAACACTACCATATCTGTCGAGAGGGGCCAGTTTGCGAGACTCAGTGTGGAGGCTGATTTAACCAAACCATTGTTGTCAAAGTTCAAACTAGATGAAAAAGTCTAGCCAATCCAGTATGAGGGTTTGAGGATGGTCTGTTTGGAGAGCGGGAAGGTGGGGCACAACTTCGACAAATGTGGCCAAACACATACTGAGGAAAAGGACTAAGAGTGCTCTCAAAGTCCCATCGATAAGGAGTTTTATGGAGGCTGGATGTAGGCTAGGAAGCCTCAGAATCGACGAAATGGAGGGAAATCAACAGCTCCTCATCAGAGCAGTAACGTCGGGGCAACGTCCAATGAAGCACCTCTGGGAGCACAATCTGCACAGCCGACAACTGGACACTAGGCCGACGCCGGCAATGCTTGCAGGAATTATGGTAACAGAAACAAAGGAAAGTCCGTGGTTCAAGGGGCTGCAAGGATTGCGAGCTCATCCAGATTTGCAGTGCTAGAAAACTTGGAAAATAATCAAGAAAATCAGGAAAATGAAGAGAACTTTGGGGAGAAGATCAGAGACGAGGGGATTCTGTAAGAAAATAGGAAGGAGACTCGAGCAGATCTCGACAAGGATGCTTCCAAGCAGAGAGAGAGGATTGGAGCGAAACCAAAAGGAAAGGAAAACACGCCCGTGCGATCAGGGGGGCCAACTCGGAAGCTCACAAGGCTAGGCCAACTTCTGGCTTAGGAGTGAAGAAATCAGTAATCATAAATAAGAAACCAGGAAACCCTAAAACCATTGCCACCAACTTCCTTTCTACGCACAGATAAGAATCAAACACCCTAGTCAATCTTGATGCCGCTTCACATGACCTCCAAAAGCTAATCCTCCAACCAACGAACGCAACATCCAAGACCTTTCTGAGAACATCCGGAAGGACACTCTGGGCAACAGATGCGCGACTAGTAGACTTGTCAAAACACAATCCGACGCGGTGACCCGACCCGAACGACCCGAAAAATTTCCGAGCCGAACCGGGAAATTTTGACTCAAATTTTTTTTTTCAACCCGAACCCGAAAAACCCGAAATTTTTCGGGTAATCTGGGTTTCGACCCGGTGACCCGATTGACCTGGTAATTTTGACCCGATTTACCCGATTGACCCAGTGACCTGATTGACCCAGTTGATTTATAATTATATATAATTAATTTTTTTATATTATATATAATTGGAAAAGTTCTCCGAATTGACAACACTACCATATCTGCCGAGAGGGGCCAGTTTGCGAGACTCAGTGTGGAGGTTGATTTAACCAAACCATTGTTGTCAAAGTTCAAACTAGATGAAAAAGTCTAGACAATCCAGTATGAGGGTTTGAGGATGGTCTGTTTCGAGAGCGGGAAGGTGTGGCACAACTTCGACAAATGTGGCCAAACACATACCGAGGAAAAGGACTAAGAGTGCTCTCAAAATCCCATCGATAAGGAGTGTTATAGAGGCTGGATGTAGGCTAGGAAGCCTCATAATCGACGAAATGGAGGGAAATCAACAGCTCCTCATCAGAGCAGTAACGTCGGGGCAACGTCCAATGAAGCACCTTTGGGAGCACAATCTGCACAGCCGACGACTGGACACTAGGCCGACGCCGACAATGCTTGCAGGGATTATAGTAATAGAAACAAAGGAAAGTCTGTGGTTCAAGGGGCTGCAGGGATTGCGGGCGCATCCAGATTTGCAGTGCTAGAAAACTTGGAAAATAATCAAGAAAATCAGGAAAATGAAGAGAACTTTGGGGAGAAGATCAGAGACGAGGGGATTCTGCAAGAAAATAGGAAGGAGACTCGAGCAGATCTCGACAAGGATGCTTCCAAGCAGAGAGAGAGAGGATTGGAGCAAAACCGAAAGGAAAAGAAAACACGTCCGTGCGATCAGGGGGGCCAACTCGGAAGCTCACAAGGCTAGGCAAACTTCTGGCTTAGGAGTGAAGAAATCGGTAATCATACAAAAGAAACCAGGAAACCCTAAAACCGTTGCCACCAACTTCCTTTCTACGCACAGATTAGAATCAAACACCCTAGTCAATCTTGATGCCGCTTCACATGACCTCCAAAAGCTAATCCTTCAAGCCAACAAACGCAACATCCAAGACCTTTCCGAGAACATCCGGAAGGACACTCTGGGCAACAGATGTGCGACTAGTAGACTTGTCAAAACACAACCTGGCATGGTGACCCGACCCGAACGACCCGAAAAATTTTCGAGCCGAACCGGGAAATTTTGACTCGAAATTTTTTTTCGACCCGAACCTGAAAAACCCGAAATTTTTCGGGTAATATGGGTTTCGATCCGGTGACCCGATTGACCCAGTAACTTTGACCTGATTTACCCGATTGATCCAGTGACCCGATTGACCCGGTTGATTTATAATTATATATAATTAATTTTTTTTATATATAATTAAAAATTTTCACAAAATTATCAAATCATGATTTTTTTAATTTAAAAAAGAAAAAATTGACAAAACCGAAATCGACCCAAAATGACCCGAAACCCGGTCAAATCCGGGTTCGAGTCAACCCGAAAAACCCAGAACCCGTTTTACCTGAAACCCGAAGTGACCCGACCCGAATGACCCGTTTGACAGGTCTAGCGGCTAGACACCAGTTTTCTTCCTAATTGCTTTTATTGCTTCTAAAAAAAAGTTTATTAATACATAAATATAAATAAACATTTATTCCTCGCTAAAAAGGATATTTATAAAGCGAATTGAGACGTAAAAATATTTAAAATAGAGGGAGCTATATTGACAAGATGATTTTAATGATATTGCGCAAAATTCCTTTTTTATTTTAGAAAATGATTACAAATTACTTTGAGAGCAAAAAAAAATGTACTAAAAAAGTTCATCCAAATCTTGACTCATCAAATGTGTTGTTAAAAAACCATGCCCAACTCATTCAAAAGGCGTCAAGGACCAAATTCGGCTTATTTATATTGAATCTTCTTAATTTTGGTGGTTGTGAAGGAATTTTTTGTAAACATTTAGCAAACGAAAATGACTGAGGTCGTCTGAAGAGCTTATTGTTGAATCAACATTTTTTAGACAGTTCCTACTTGGCGACATACTGGTAAAATGAGTCATTTGAGCACCATAAAATTTGGGTCAAGCCATTATATATATCTTATTGGAAAGCTAATTCAAAGATCTATAACTTTAATGTTGAAAATTTTGGAAATTCGGCTTGCAACATGGAGAAATCAAGCAAAGAAGCTGATGTCGACTCAAATTTCTGGCCCGATATCCATATAGTCCGACCCGAAAGCCCAAAAATTTTAAAATTATGAAGTTAACTATGAGTCGGTATCTTGAAGTTCAGGGTCAGAATACGTCTAAGTCGGAATGCCATAAATAAGTTCCGGGTCAATATCCAGGTCCTTTGCGAGGTCGGAATGCGTCTAAGTCGGAATGTAGACAACCTAGGTTTGAAATGGTTAATCAAATGCGGCAATGGATGTTTTTTTATCAATTTTATTCACTAGGGTTTAAGGGCTTCAAGGTCTAAATTGATTAATTCTACAACATACGATGGCCGAATAGTAATTAATTGAAATGGACATATTTATTGCGACTTAAGAAAGTTGTGGTAGTTGACTTCGACCAAGTCTGGTCGACGTCGAGTAGAGTGTACTCGACTTCGAGTAATCTTCAGCTTCTCGAGTGCTTCTCCTCGTCGAGCTCGGGTAGCCGCCCATTTCTAGTCGACCTCGAGTACGGCTCGTGCTCGAGTTGTCTTCTTCTTCTGTCCTCGATCAAGTCTGCTTCAGCTGTAGTCTACTTTGAGTAAGGCCTGGTCGAAGTCGAGTAGAATCCCGTCTTTTGGTTTCGTCTCGGAATGGCTCCAAATTCTGTAATATTAAACTAAAACTTATGTAGACCTCTATTTCTTGCAAATAAGCGTATACTACATAAATTCAACATATTCTCAACCCGAAATATGCAAAGTACTTAGAATAAGGAGCTAAAATGTATATAAAAGCATGGTCACTTTAGTGGACATCAAATCACCCCATACTTAATCTTGCTTGTCCCCAAGCAATAACTTGGATGGTCATTCAAGGGAAGACTTCAAAACTCTCAACATCATAGATTCATTCTTATATGTCCCTGCAATCAATTACCAACATCGAAAAGGTACTTGTGCCACAAATCCATGCATGTGCAATAAAAGGAACATCTACTCACAAAAGGAGGGTTATGCAAAAACAATTTATGTGACAAAGCATTAATAATCAAGAGGACTTTAATTAAGCTCAATCCTCTTATCATGCAACATGTCAAAAGCAACTTCAAATTTTACATCCTTTCATGGTTTTCAAGAAAATAATGCACTTTATTTGTGACTTCCCTTTACTACGCAATTTCATGTTATATCTCTAATAAATCCAATTTTGCATCGTCGAGTTCAATTAAAGCTTCAATGACTCTTTTCCTTAAACAATTTACAAGCATTGGGAGATGTCTCATAGAATTTTGAGTTTAGCAATTATGCACAAAAAATTAAAAATTCACCCAAAATTCACCATGTTAAACCAAAAACAAGAATAAAACATATAATAATGATAATGAGCTCTTCCCCCACCCCATACTTAAAATATACAGTGTCCCCACTGTATAAAACAATATAAAAAACAGAGGTAAATGAAGGAACTCGCCGAATAATGTGTCGAAGAGGCAAAACAGGGCAGTCCAGTAACTGAGTTGGTCGACATCGAGTAGGCGTGGTCGACGTCGAGTACATATTTCCTGCGTTGAGTGAAAGATGAAGTCGAGGATGCTTTCTGGTTGGTCGACGTCGAGTAGCTAGGTCGACGTCGAGTAGGACTTTGTGCTCGATGTTCCTCTTGGTCGATCTCGACTTGGCCTTTGATGTTTCGTCAGGGACTTCTTCTTCCACTCTTTGCGATCCTTTTATGCTTCCCGACCTAAAAATATTAGATTTCGCACAATGACAAGACCTTTCACATGAAGCTTTCAAAACTAATAACAAAGAAAACCAAAACCAAAAGTTTCAAAGTCCCAAAATTCAAAAGTTTTATGTACATGCTCTAGATTTTAGAGTCTCTAGGCCGACTTCTCCATTAAGCATTAGCCTGGCTCATCTTTGTCCGGAGGTATAGGTGGATCTAGTGGTTTCTCCGGTGGTGGGAAGCGTGGGATGTCATCTGGGGGCATTGTATGAAGAAGCTTAAACCTATCCGAGTGACTGCTCCATGGCTTCACCCATTCATCTCCCTGGGCTCCAGCTGGCATGCATAAAGGAAGATATAAAGAAAATATACATACCTCATCATCATACCTGTTCCGCTTCATATGTTGATTTGTTTGTGCATCTCCACCACAGCAAAACAGTGGAGTGGGAAGAGATATTTGCACCTCATCATGCGGAGCTTCATGCCACTTTTCTAGGACCCCATACTTAAACATAAACATCGGTTGCTCAAAATCGTCTGGGATGGCCTTCACCCTATAGGGAAAAAGTGATCTTGAAACGTCATGTGAAACTATGTCTGGCTTCTCTTTTTCTAGCTCTTCTTCTTCTTGGGGTCCTTCAAATGGTTTTTCAAAGACAGATAGCAAAGTTGGAATTGAGATCGCGGAAGGACATACCTGGGTATCGACTAGAGATAGATCGATATCGACTAGGCGTTGGTCGAGGTCGACCTCAGGTTCAGATCCTCCTTCTAGCAGGATTGGGGCTTCTGGCGGTGATTTTGACAAATCTTGTAGCTTTCTAAATGCGCGTACTCCCTCAAGCCATGCCTCCTCATCAACCATGTATAGCTATCTCAAATATTCCAATTCTTTTGCATACCGTTTCTCTCTTTCCCTTTCGGCCCATGCTCCAAAACACTCGAAGGTGTCCTGCATCCACCTATAGAAGAAAACTCAAGGAAAATGTGAGATCTAACTACCTAAGGCGCGAATGATTGCTTCCCCGGCAACGACGCCCATTTTTTGTAGGAGGAAATCGAGTTCAAAATATAGAAATATAAATCAAACCAGATCTTGCCCACGCAAATGATTACAAGACTCCCTCCCGATGCAGCAACAGGAAGTTAGGATCGATCCTCGAGGAAGCGTGTAAGCGGATCTCAAGCAGCGGGAAATCTCACGAATAGGGATCGACCACAGTGGTACTCGACCACAGTGGTACTCGACCTCGACTAGTCGATAGGGGCCAGGCAAGTAGAATCCGAGCAAGCAGAAGACACTGGTGGTGGTCGACGTCGAGTAGGTTGGTCATAGTCGAGTATCCCGTCGAGCACTGCAGAGACACAACCAACAACGATCTTTGCTCGATCAAAAGTCAATGGTCGACGTCGACCAGGGGGTGGTCGAATTCGAGTAGAAATAGAAATTAAAATAAAGAACAAAGCTTTTCGGATTCGGAATAAACTATGTGAAATAAAACTTCCAAGATTGGGGTTTGCAACAACGATAACCAAACATGCATAAGGCAAGATAAATAACGATAATCATGCAAATCGCATCGAAGGATCAAGCTTTCGCCTTTTCCAACAATTAAGCAACTCTTTCAAGAAACCCTAATTGTATCTACCAATTTTATGTTTATAATCCAAGTTGTTAGCATGGATCTCTATTAGATAGGTAATATTAATAAAGATATAAAAGGTAGCAGATGATCAAAGCATAACAAAGGTTGGATCTTTACCTCAAACACGCAGGGCTATCGCTGGGTTCGCCCCAACCCTAGAAGTGGGTGAACTACTCGCTCTTCATCGCAATCGCAGACATCATTGATGGAAAATAAACTTGCATTAATAAACTAAATAGAGCTTACAACTAAAGGAAGCCAATTCCACTCTCGCTTCACAAACTCCTCTTGGCCTCCACACACACACACTCTCTCTCTCTCTCTCTCTCTAGCTTGGAATTATATGATTGAATGAATAAAAACCAGCCCTATAGGCTTTATTTATAGGCTTCCAATCCTTGCTAATCAAGGAAGGAAATTCTATCTATATCTCTATCTAACATAGAAGATATAATTCTACTTAGGAAATAAATAAATCTAAATAAGTGAAACTAGATAAATCCTAGGGTAATTAATTGTTCAACCCTTAGGATAAATAAAAAGATAAAAAGATAAAAAACATATCTAAATCTTCATGTGTTGGGAATCTTCTCTCGGAAATATCTCCATCGGATTCGGGATAGAACCTTAACAATACTCGGACAAGCTCGGAATCGGCCACTGTGGTAGTCGACTTCGACCAAGTCTGGTCGACGTCGAGTAGGGTATACTCGACTTCGAGTAATCTTCAGCTTCTCGAGTGCTTCTCCTCGTCGAGCTTGGGTAGCCGCTCATTTCTGGTCGACCTCGAGTAAGGTGTGGTCGACATCGAGTACGACTCGTGCTCGAGTTGTCTTCTTCTTCTGTCCTCGATCAAGTATGCTTCAGCTGTAGTCGACTTCGAGTAAGGCTTGGTCGAAGTCGAGTAGAATCCCGTCTTTTGGTTTCGTCTCGGAATGGCTCCAAATTCTGTAATATTAAACCAAAACTTATGTAGACCTCTATTTCTTGAAAATAAGCATATACTACATAAATTCAATATATTCCCAACCCAAAATATGCAAAGTACTTAGAATAAGGAGCTAAAATGTATATAAAAGCATGGTCACTTTAGTGGACATCAAGGCTAAATCAAGAAAGTAGTTGTGAATGAGTGTGCTTCATAGGTCCATCTTTCACAAATCAACAACAACAATGTCCCAGTATATCCCGCGATTAAGCAGGGCCTGGGGGTTCAAGATGTACGCACTCTTTCCCTGAACTAGTCGAGAGAGTGTTTCCGATAGACCCAAAACTAATAGGACAAATTAGCAAATAGGGAGAAGGTAAGTAAAGGCTAGAAAAGAAGCATAGAAGTAAAGAAAAACTAGAGGCCACGCAACTAAACATATGCCGCCCAGATGCGCTTCCTCTAGTGGTCTCTATCCAGAGTCAACTCTTTCGACGGGTTCAGAACATTGAGGTCATGATTGATAGCCTCCATCCAACTCTTTTTTGGTCTTCCTCTGCCCCTCCGAAACACTCCTAGATCCAAACTCTCGCTTCTACGAACCGGTGGAGAAGGGGGTCTTCTCCAAACGTGGTCAAACCCATCTTTTAGAATAATACTTCCATTTAGCACAATTCCCTGTTGTTTAGAGGAAGGAACTTGATTTCCATCAAATTCATTATCATCAACATCTTGAACTTGATTATCATCTATTGTAGTGACATGGACAACATTGTTGACACCCTTATCCTAGGTAGAAGTTGGTCTGTCATCAACACTAACAAAACGATGTCCATGCTCATATTGCTAGGAGCAATTTTCCTTTATGCCAACCAACACACCGTTGAGAGAAGAACCACGTTCAGCTCAATGCCTTTGTAAATCATAATCACTACCAATTTTTGGTTGGGATGAGTGTGCTTCAAAGTTAAAACACTTCTTGTCAAGCGCTTCAAGCTTATCAATGCACCGTTGGAGTTGTGATTGAAATTTCTCAAGATAAGGCGTGAAACCTGTACAAATCTGCTTAATAGTAGCAACTTTTTAGAAAGTTGTTCGGCCCACTCAGAGATGTCAAAATGTGTGTCAATAGTAGAATGAGGACAAGGTGCAACACCACTAGGAACTTTCTTCTCATAATCTGGATTACAGAGAGGACGGTGAACTCATTTGCGTCACTTCTCAGTACATTCGAGGCCAAAGTCGGCTCTGATACCACCTTCTATAACACCCCTTCTTAATACACGGAAAGAATGTCACAACGCCAACGATTATGCAGACTTTAATGTCCCTATAAGCCTAAGGCGATGACAAAGACATTAAAGTACACGTAATTGATGGCGCTGCAACATTCCTTTAGTGTATTAAGAAGGGGTGTTATAGATACTTTTTTGATCAAATAGTATTATGTTGACAATTTTTTATGAGTATTAATGATTAAAATTTTAAAATATGGATTTATGATAGTGTCCTATTGAGATATAATATTGTGGTAATGGTTTTTTAAGGTTACAATTCGTAGATTGATGACTGTCGGCAAAAAAAAACAAATGTCATAAGGAAAATCTATCACCAACTGTCACAAAAAGAAAAAAATATATCACCATTGTCACCGAAAAAACTATCACTAAAAGAAATCAACTATTATCGGATAAAAAATTGTCAACAAAAATGTCATTAGAGAAAAAAATAGTAAGTATCACCGAGACAAAATAATGTCATAGACACCCGTCACAAGAAGAAAAAATCAATTCTCATCAGAAAAAAGACACTCGTCACAAGAAGAAAAAATCAATTCTCATTAGAAAAAACTATCATAAAAAAATGTATCATTGTCAATTATCATCGGAAATAATTATCATCAACAACTATTACTAGAAAAAATCAACTGTCACCGAAAAAAAAATGTTACCACCAATTGTCATAAAAAATCTGTCACCAACAACTATCATCAAAAGTGGACATTGGCTGGATTAGTCAATATTGACCGGTCAATGTCAAAATTATAAATGGTCAAAGAAAAATGACGAGGAGAGTGAGAAAGGGGGATAAAGAGAGGATAATTGTAAAATTGTCAATTATGAACAATTATTTAGTTTATTTTAAAAATTAGACATTTACTTAATTTTATATCCATTATTTGGAACAATTACTAAATTAAGCCTATAAAAATGTGTTAAGGGTATTTAAAATTAGCGAGGGACTTTGTCCAAAATACAAAAATGTACTAATATTCTTTAAAATTTTTGATAATTTTTTTTCAATCACACACGAAATCCATAAGTATATATTATTTTAAGTTATTAGTTTGTATTAATTTTTCCTAATTTTAAAGTTCATAGTTAATAACCGGATAATTTACACATAAATTCATAAATTTTAAATTCTTTATTTTTAGTTCATAAGTAATGATTGAGATTATTATTTAAAGTCATTTTTTCCTATTTTTTCTTGTTTTCATTATGGTTTATCCGTGATTTTTTTCGCCGTCTCAGTTCCCACTAGGTTTGTCTAGTGGATCGAATTTTCCTCCATTTTTAGATTAAAAAAAAGTCATTTTCCTACTTTTATTGGTTTAAATTGTTACTTCAACCAATCTAATTGAAAATAGATGCACGTAAATCTTCACCAAACCATGTCTTCAACTTTGTTACGTATAGCCAAGGATCATCCGCCAAGGTGATCCCCTTGCTCCATATATTTTTGTCATTGTTATGGAAATCTTAGCAAGAGAGCTACATTCCGAAGCTCTTCTAGATGATGCTCTCGTTGGTATAAAATTAACACCAAGAGGTGCTCCCATTCCTTTCCTTACCTTTGCTGGTGATACACTTATATTTGCGAGAGCCACACATAAAAGCCTTGACACGATAAAAAAATATGCTTAACAACTTTCCCAACCTCTCGGGTTTAACCATTAACTATCACAAGTGCTCGATTCAAGTATCCAAAAATGTAAACCAAGCTACGGCTAGAGAGTTGGCACAACAAATGAACATCCCGATTTCCCGAAGGATGGAAAAATACTTGGGTATACCCATTATAAATGGAAGAGGTAAAAAATTGTGTCTCTGAAGAAGCTCTGCAAAGCCTAAAAAGCAACTTTCTAAATGGAAAGCCTCGTCGTTGTCTCAAGCAGGCAGAACGACACTCATCCGAGCTAACCTTAGCTCTAAGACAAATTACCTTATGTAGAGTTTTCTTCTTCCGAAAGGAATCCTACAACAAATTGATCAAATAAATAAGAACATATTTTGGAACAAAACTCAATCTGAATGCTACAACCCTTTTGATTAGTTGGGACAAGATATGTGCGCCTAAGCATCAAGGTGGTCTCGGAATTAGAACGGCTGAGGAGAGGAATGTTAGCCTCCAAATGAAACTCCTATGGAAAATCTAGACAGAACTAAACAACATATGAGTGAAGGCAATTAAGGAAAAGTACCTACAAAATGGAGCTATTACGGATATTAATATCCATAATGCTTCATGGCAATTCGGTCGCGTACTCAATCTGAGAGATCGGTTTCAAAAGGGCCTCGTATGGATTATTGGAAATGGCAATAGTATAAATGTCTGGTCTGACCCCTGGGTTAGTGACATTACTCGGGAATGTTTTAAAAACAACAACGACCCTGAAATGAAAGTCTCACAACTTTTAGATCCGCGCAAGAAGTGGAACTTACGATTTCTTAATCAACTCTTCTCTTCTCATGTGGTCAAAACTATTACTCAAATTGAAGTTCCTGATTGAGATACGCCTAGCATATTGATATGGAAGATTAATAAGGACGGTGTATTCACAACAAAATCAGCACAAAAATTAGCTCGAAACAATGGTCACAACAACAATGACTATAGTTGGATATGGAAGCTCCAACTCCCACCAAGAACTCAAAACTTTGTTTGTAAGTTGGTGACTGACAGTTTACCAACAAAACTATGGTTAAATAGATTTGTTAACAGAGTTCCATCTCAATGTTGTCTCTACAATACGGAAGATGGAGATGCCAACCATCTTCTACCACGGTGTCCTGTTTCTAGGTCCATTATTGATAAATATGAGTATAATACAGGCAAATCCTTTATTGGAATAAGGGATGTTCATACCTATATAGAGGAAATGGATCAAATAAGAAGAAATAACACAGATTTTGAACATCTTTGTATGATATGACACACTATATGGGAGATCATAAACTCAATTATTTTCAAAAATAAAAGGATGGAGAATGTGTCTTTTATTATCCAGCAAATTGTTAATTGTATTTCAGATTGGGAGAAAGCCCAGAAAAAAGGAAAAAGTTGGTACAAAGAAAATGAGGGGTAGACATATAAAATGGGTGAAACCACCTACATCCATCTACAAAATCAATGTAGATGGATCTGTCAAACTCTCTGAGGAATGCCAAATAGGGGGCATTGTCAGAGATTGGGATGGCCAGGTCATTGATTTTTTCGATTAAAAGGTTCCAAAGGGATCAGTACTCCAAATTGAATCCATTGCTTTCTGCAAAGGGATAGAGCTAGCATGCAGAAGTGGTTGGCAAAATATCGTAATTGAAGGAGACAGTTTGAGCGTGATCAAGGCAATAAAGGATACTTCTACTAAGATGACATAGGAGATACTCAGGGTAATTGAGAAGATCAAGAATATGAAGAGGAATTTTGAGAAGATTGAATTCAGACACTGCTTCAGAGAAGCAAATTCAGCAGCTGATTATATAGCTAAGAATGATTTTTATTGTAATCTGTTTCCCATCCATTTGAATAGGGAGCTTTGTAACATCATCCGATAGGATGGTCAAGAATGATCTTTGCGATCTTTGCTTGCAAAGACATGGTTGCCTACTGGTTTAAAAAAAAATGACTATACATAACCAGAGGTATTGTAATCATTCCCTTAACCTTCCGGGATATCTTTTTCTGGCTCAACCAATGATAGCAATTAGCAAGTATTAGCACTTAGCAGCACTTGTCTACACGAGGACCTCTGCGGCCAATCCAGCATATATAAGAAGAGAACAACAATAACAACACCTCAATATCCGTTTATCTAAAACCCTAGGCTAAACTCCCATTGCAAGGACGCGATGTGTAGCTTCTCTGAGTACATAATTCACTTGTGGTCTCCTTGAGGACCGCATTTCTCTGCTGACATAACTGGAAACAGGCTCTTTCTATGTCTGGGAATCACAATATTGAGGATATTCACATCGACAGGTCCCTTCTCGAACCTGCAAAGGTGAATAGCCCATTACAGAATGAGTCACGAGCTTGAACAGGACAACACATCACAACAGAAAGAGCGTAATGTGGTTCACAGAATTAGAGAGATGATATTTATGAAAGTACATTTGCATTGCAACAACATAAACAACAAAAAGTCGGCATTTAGGATTTTGAACTGGACAAGAAGATAAAAAGTCCTATTACAAGCCACTGGGGAGTGAGGCAAGACATTTTGCATATCTATCTAGCAAACACACAAACCGCTCCGTGTGTTCAGTAGATACTGAGGTGTTTTACAATGACCTGAAATCTAAGTTATTTAATTGATGGGTAGTGGCCAGCCTTTTTTGTGCGCTGCCTTTGGAGGGGAGCTAAAAGTGGAAGGATGGGGTATTCATGTGAGACGGGTGAAATATACTTCATCATAATTCTCACGCAAAGCAATGGTTGTCTATAATGAATTCGGGTCCATGAAAGTATCCTATGGACCTATAGTGATGTGGGTCCTTGCGAATGCATACTGAATCTGTCTATTAAGTATGATAAAAGAACAAAAAACATAGGAAGGAACACACATGCATTTGCCTCAACCTCCACAATTGTGTTTAATAATAGATACTATTGGACAAACCTTTCGTAATGTGAAGGATATTCTTCTTAAACTTCTCTTGATTACTTTGTCTTTGACAAGATCAACCTGAAAAAAAAAACCAAGAACTAACTAAATACCTACTCAATTAACTCTTGTAACAATAATATCATTATTAAGAGAAACATTAACCTATTGCACAAGGGATTAGCCATGGAGCATGTGATGAATAAATTCCTTAGCAGCATAAATGAAAGAAACATCCAATCTACGATCAAGGATTAAGATGAATGAAAGATTTCAATTTGTACCTTATGGTGTGGGATGTAGTGATGCCAAGCGTAACGGCCTTCCCCGGATAAAAGAAGCAACGATCTGGGAGGAAGATATATGGCCTTCCTTATTATGCTGATAGAATGCTCCATGGTGTCCTCCGTTATCATATCCACCTTGCTTGTAGGATTTTCAGACTTCCACATAATGTCTTTATATCTTCTCAGCTCCATAATACAGGGCCCCGCAAGTGATAGGCTAAAAATCGCATCCTCAAATGCAGAATGAGTGTCGATATGAGGGGACAAGCCTACCCCAGGAGGATACTCATTAACCTGTTAACAGAAGTAAACCTTCAAGTTTATGTAGAATTCAATTTATATTTAATATCTACAGCAATAGAAAAAGGGTAAAATACTTGAATAACTCAAGCTTAGAGGGGGTGAACGAGTGAACTCAGAAGTGAAATTGTCATAAAAATAGCACGTATTTATAGTGGGGCTTCTGGAATCCACATATTGGTCACCAACTCACTGGCAAGTACAAATTTTGCCTCTTAGAATAAGAAAAGAGAATACTTTGTTCTGACATCAGTCCATGCACGGCATTCTTGATGTCAGAACAAAGTATTCTTGAAATTGAGAAGTCTCCAATCTGGATTCTGAAGCCATGTTGGATTAAGTTCCCAGAGTTTGTGGTTGTTTATAAATTATAATTAGTATGTCAATTTCAGAACTCTAACTCTAACTGTATTATTTCGAGAGTTGTAAGTTGTAACAACTTCATGCCACTAAGTGCACACCCATTCGAAGTTTATGTTATTTGAAGCACTGAAATATTAGTGTAGACGTTTATTCCATAAAGTGCTTCAGAGCATTGATATGAAACATACCGTCAGTTGGTCCAGCTGTATATTAGAAGCAGCATCAAGATCAGGGCACGTGGAAATTTTCTCAACGATGGAAGAGACAAATGATGGAAGCTTGCCCAAGTGACGTTTAGGATCAACGTTTCTCGTCTGATCCAAAAACAAGAGGTAAATGCAATGAAAACTCAAGCCCAAAAGTAATATGTTATATAGGTCAGTCACTCGTGCATTGCACTTGAGAAACAGTCACTTTTCTTGAGAGTGCACACTCCTGACGAGGCCAAAATATCTTGTCGCTTACCTGATAGCAAAACTCGAACCCATAATGTTGAACCCTTCTCTTCGCAAGACTGTTCCAAGGCCTAGCATCGACAGCTGCAAGTAATTCCTAGAAATAAAAAAAATTAGCAACTAGACCGAGTCATTTTGCATAATTACATTTAGGAAGGTTCTCACCTCCTCTTCTTTTGAAGTAACAAAGTCATGGAACAAGTAAACGCCTGGGATTTTCAGCTCTGAAGCAGTTAAAGCCACTTCCAGAGAGTCGTGACCCTTAGCCTAAATGCATAAAACCTATTCATCAGTACAAAACATAAATCATTGAAGCCGAATCACATCATTTGTTAATACTAGCCAAACCAACGATCTCACTTCTAAGGTAATAAACAAAGAAAAGACAAGTAGCAGTTCAGAATGTGAAAATGGTACAAGTGACAGATAAATTTACTCGGAAGTTCAATTCCAGGTGAAAAATGGTACAACTGATAAGCTTGCAGCATATACACATCACTCCATTTTATGTTACAAGCATTTGCATACAGATTAAGAAATTATCAATAAAATTCCCTTTTTCTACCTATTTCGTACTCACCCAGTAAATGAAGAAATTCAAAAAGAATACCAAAACTTCCATAACATATGAAGCGACTTATGATCTTTCTCATCAAAGTAGGTGTAGTGGACAAGGTCAGTGATCGCTAAGCCAAACAGCACCCAAGGAACATGGTTGCTAAAAAGACTATGATTAATTAAGAGAACAAAAAAGGTTAAGAGAAAGCACATGTAGAACAGACGACTTTCTGTATTTTTGGTCCATTGAGTATATGAACAGGTAAGACTTGAACCTTTCTGGATGGAAATTGTTTCTGTTGTAAAGATATAACCAAAAAGGATTCACTTCAATAGCTATATTTAATACAGAGTAGAAGAGGAACATTGAGATGAGAACCAGACAGGTGTTAAATAAGATGGTGAAGAATTCAGATAATCCTACCAGCTCATTTGTTTCAGAGAAATATTGTGACTCATTTGAATTGGTTCTCATCATGTAATTCAAGTTCAACCAATAAACAGCAAATAACAACCTAATAAATGCATCAAAATTCTCATTAGACTGAAACTATGATTCAAATAAAGGGAATGATAAATTGCATTTCACATCATCTAGCAGTCCAAGTCAAAGAATGATCAGACCACACAGCCGACCATTTTACTAGTTCCAGCACGAAAATCATATATTCACATTGAATTACACATCATAGAACCAAATCAATGAACTTCTCAAGAGTTAAAACCAAATCAATCAACTGAAATTCCAAAACCCTAATTCGTCTAGACACCGAGCAACCAATTCTAAATCGATAGAACAGTAAAGAAGAAAACAGAACCGGAGATGGCAGGCGATGAATGGAGTAACGAATGTGCAGAACCCGGCCGCCGAAGGCAGAAAAGGGGCGGCCATCCAACGCACTCAGGGCGACTTGAGCAGAGGCCTCGTCGGAGTACGAGACGATGACGCGGGCGCCGCTCTCGTCGGCGGGGAAAACGCCTTTGACTTCCCCGAATGCCGAGAACGCCGATGAGATGGCGTCAAGGGAAAGGCCAACTGCGGGGCCGCAGTTGGCGACGAAGAGGTTAGGGCTTGAATTGCCATGGGAGCCCCCTCCTCCTGCTCTTGGACGCATGAATTTAGGCGAAACCATTGATGGATGTGGAGCTCGGTGAGTTGGTTATCAGGAATTAAATTCTGAGAATCGGTAGTTACCGTACCGAGGTGCGATGAGAGTCATCAATGGCTAGAGCTTGACTGGAGTCTGGAGCAAAGATCTTGGCTCAATTTTTGTTCGCTTCGAATATATACACTGCAAATTCACACGTTTATTACCACTTGCTTGTACGTCAGGTCGTAATCAACGTGCATGTTGGATACAACACACGGCGTGTCTACGTGCGTGCTGCGTGCACGCCATTTTTTTTAAAAAAAAAAAAACGTGTATACACGTCAAAACGACGTGCATACACGTTTTTTCAAAAACGATAGGACGTGCCCCTTCGTCTCATATTTGGCATTCCATATCGAGAGAGAGCGACGTCATCGAGAGAGAATCCGAGCGAGAGAGAGTTTCCGAGAGAGAGAGAGTCCGACCGAGTGAGAGATGGAGCCGGAGATGGAGACGAAGGTGGTGGCGACACAGGAGGTGGGGGCATCGCCCATGGTAGACACGGAGATGGTGGAGGAGGCGTCGGTGGTGGTGGAGGAGGTGGCCATGACGACACAGGAGGTGGCGGCAGTGGAGGGTGGTGGTGGTGGTGTGCCGGTGGTGGTGGAGCGGTAGCGCCGGTGGTAGAGGCGATGGAGGTGGCGCAGACGGAGGTGGTGGAGGAGCCGTCGGTGGCGGAGGCGATGGAGGTGGAGGCCGACGATCAGCCGGAGGTGGTGGTGCCGGCGTCGGAGCCGGAGGTGGCGACGTAGCCCCTATTACCGCCGCGGAAACGGCGTAATATGGAGGTGTCTCATGTCCCGACCCCACTGGTACGTTATTTGAATTATTTATTTTATTTGATAGTAATAGTTTTATAGTTTTATAATATAGTTTGATAGATTATAATATAGTTTTATAATATAGTTTGATAGATTATAATTGATATTATATGGTTTTTATAATTTGTTATATGTTTATAATTTTATAGTTTATAAATATAGTTTTATAATGTAGTTATATAGTTTAGATTATTGTTTAATAATATAGTTGTTAATATAATTTGTGTAATATAGATTAAATATTGGTTTTATGTTTGTAGTTTCAAATATTTATAGTTTAAATAGTTTGTACATATAATTAAAATAAATTCAAATAGAGTAAAAATACGTACATTAAAAGATATTTAAAAATAGTAAAATATATTTGAACACATTACAATATCGAAAAGACATTCAAACCCAATAAAAAACATTAAAAGCGATTAATATATATTAAAATACATTAAAAGATATTAAAATATACTAAAATACATCAAAAGACATTAGACTAACATTAAAAGTCATTAAAATACATTAAAAGACACTACAAGACATTAAAAGCCATTAAAATTCATTACAAGATAGTAAAAGCCATTGAAAGTCATTCCAAGACATTAGAAAACATTAAAATAAATTCAATCTCATTAAAAGATATTATAACAAATTGAAAAGACATTAATAGCCAAATGTATGAAATGAATTAGAATAAGTAATACAGAAAGTAACATATATTCTTAAACATTTCACAATAACAGGCAGGGAGGCTCATGAGGACTAATGGTACCCTACGACCGGTGAGGGTCGGTGACCGGGCAGTAGTCAGTCAGCTTACGGTAGAGGGTGGGGGAGAGCATATGGTTGAGGGACGAGGAGAGGGGGAGACGGTACCCCATGTTAGAGAGGATGAGACACATACAGTACTTGATCTACTGATGTCTGCAGAGGGCTACAACAGTCCATCGGGACCCCCCCGACCGACGAGGATGACAGCTTCTGGCGGGGTCTGCCTGATTTCCGCTCTTCTGGCGATCCGACGGATGGGCAATAACCTTCATTGGAGTCCGCCTATGTACTCAGCAGACGTGTCACTGATGTAGTTGCGGATCAACGGGCCCACGGGGGTAGACCGCCTGCTCGGCTTCCCCCTACCATCCACGAGGCATCTACTTCAGGCGTCCACGAGGCTTCTACTTCCGCCACCCACGACGCTAAGGCTTCGACATCCACACAAACGCCGATTTCTTTGGCTTCTGCGGATGACACCATCCCTGACGTCGTAGAGGGGGTGAACGACGGGCAGGATAGGCTGCAGGAGCGGCAAGAGGAGAGGCAGTCTAAGGGACAGGTTGAGGGACAGGAGTAGAGGGGCGGTAGGAGCCCGCGCCCATCCCTGTGCAGGCTGCTGCACCGGCTGCGCAGGTCGACCCATTCTTGCTGAGGGCGATCTGCCTCTAACAGGCACCACCGAGCGTACCGGGTGTGGAGGGAGCCGACTATGGATCTGCCGCTGCTGAACTTCCACCATTGGGCGAGTCACCTGCTGCCATTTGACTCGTATATCTTCGAGGGCCCGGGGACCTAGTGGCAGGATCTGATTCCATCAGGCATCTCATAGTTACGGGCCCTCCATTGGGAGGGTATGGACGAGTTCACGGTCACCGCATTCCTGGAGCATTGGCACCTAGAGACCGGCTCCTTCCATTTTCTGTGGGGCGAGATGACCATCACGCTGCACGACGTTGCCTGCCTCCTAGGGGTTCGGATTGAGGGTCTGTCGTGTTTGTCACAGCTGGGCCCGACGGAGCTGATCCACATGGTCATCGCGCACTACCAGTTGACCCTAGAGGCCATGCGCTCATACAGACACGCTGGCGGCCCTCCCGTTGTGGTGGTGACGGACGAGTAGATCTCGAGACACGAGCCGCTCATCGACCCCGCACCCGCTGATGACCCTGAGGCCGCAAATAATCCTGAGCAGATTCTGATCCGCACGCATACTCAGGGGGCAGTCAGAGGATGACTCTACACAACATTGGTTTATGCACCTTGGTTACCTAGCCACCGCTATCGCCGCGACTCTGTTTGTGGACAAGTCGCAGAGCCGGATCCCATGGAAGATGTTCGACCATGTTTGGGACGTCCCCCAGATGGCCGCCATTGCATGGGGTGCAGGTGCCCTTGCCTGTCTCTACAGGGGCCTAGGCGAGGCTACCCGAGCAGGTGCGAAGGGTATATATAGCTGCACGCCGCTACTATAGGTACGAGACCGCTGAATTTATTTTATAGTTTAGTAATATTTATATTATACTCTAACCACATTGTGCTTTATGTCAAAGCTTGGATATGGGCGTACTTCCCTCGCTTCCGAGGCGATCTGTCCAGCGATCCGGCTAGGAAGGCCGATCGACCCTGGTATACAAAGTTCATCCCTCCGAAGGCGCCTACCCGCGTGAACCCAGCGGCCAAGGAGGCGAAGGTGAAGAAGATACGGGATGAGGTCGACCGCCTTACCGTCGCCGATGTATGTATTCGAGGCTCTAATTATATGACATATATTTCGTAAATGTGAATTACGACTGATTTTTTTATTTATAGGTGGAGTGGATGCCCTTTGGGCGTGATCTGAACTTCGACGGCGAGTACCGTCAGTCCACCTACAGGGGCACCATCACATTATGCGGGGAAGAGGAGCCATATATGCCTGATAGGTGCCTTCGGCGGTTTGGATGAGTCCAAGGGGTCCCGCAGGCCGTCATCTCGCCGAGGCAGCTCACCCGTGGCGCCACATTGACGCCGAAGTATGTCTCCCTTTTGACGCCACACACGATAGGTGGAAGGACTTACAGGGCGAGGGTCGCTTTTATTGGCTGGCTGATCACAGACGCACCATCGAGGACTGTCATGTCGGTTTCACTGTTGAGTACATGGCCTGGTACGCCTCGGGGGTCGAGGAATGCGTGCAGAACCAACCCGTTGCCATACAAGGAGCTAAGGGAAAGATTTGAGAGAGAAGAAGCACGTGCTGCTCGACATCATCTACAAGCGACCTCAACTCGACGTGGACGTGATGATGTCTTCGGAGGGTTCAAATGGGGTCGAAACAACGTCGATCCCTTCATGCTCGGACATATTGAGGGTGTGAGGGACATTATTGGAGATGGTCATTGTGGCTACCGTGCTTTGGCGTCATTGACATCACCGATCGGCGAGTCTGCTTTCGTGGAACTCAAAACGTTATTATGCAATCACTTGGAGGATCACGCCGATCTCTACGCCGGTTGTTATATGGGAGGGTACCCATTCAAGCAGTTCGTTGACAACCAGAGATGGGCGGGACCTGTGCATGGTGATAGGAGACGGTGGATAGAGCTACCTATCATGGGTTTAGTATTTGTAATGTTATATCTGATTCCTCTCGTCGTCTTAGCTTGGCATCATCCGTTCACATGTCTCCCCATGACCTCGCCGACACCTGCTAAAAACCCTCAATCAACAACCCTTGGTTTAGTATGCATCGGAAACCAAGACCATTTTGTCGCGGTACGACTTCAAACGTCTTATATTATTACCTATTATACTTTTCATCTATATGTCAATACTCTAACTCTAATTTTCCGTTCTCATAGGTCTGGTTGCGTCCTAACGCTCCAATTCCGCCGCCTGCGCCAAAATGGGTCGCACATCATCAACCGAGCGTCGAAGGATGGGATGCTCCTTTTCAAGCTCGGTTTGACAGATTTCGAGCCTTACGTGTCGAGTCTGGTCGCCCTTTACACTTGCCTAGATTTTATTCCACCAGCTTATTACAATTATGGATGTAAACCTTTTTTTTTCCGTTCCTTGTAACATTATTCACATATTATCCGAATGAAAACCTTAACAATTATTGCTTGCCATTTAATTAGTATCACTTGACAATTAAACTCACAAATGCTCGGAATTACTTAAACCCTAAATCCTAAACCTCCACTAGCTAAACCCTTCAATTTCTTTCAATTAACCCTAAAAAACCATCGGTAAACCATAAACCCTAAACGCTAAACCCTAAGTAGGGTTTGTACGTCACTTAAGACGTGCACAATTGCACGTCGTTAATGACGTGCACAACTGCACGTTATTAATGACGTGCAATATTTGCACGTTGTTAAGGACGTGGAAACCCTAGTTTGCTAACGACGTGCACAGTTCCGCACTTGCACGTTAATAAGGACGTGCAAATCCTTAATCGTCATTTGCGGTGTATCTAACAAGACCCATTTTTTTTTTGGGAAATTCCATCTGGTGCCCCTTTAGCTTATGCTATTTCGGTTAGTGATTCAAAGTTTTTATTTTTTCATTTGGTGCCCCTAAACTTTTGAAAAAGTTCGCTCCGTGCCCTAAACTTAGCTGCCGCTGCCAGCTTCACTCCGTTAAATATAGTGATTTCAAGTAGTTCAGTTCCAAATTAACCTCTTTTAAATCAAATTACACAGTGGCTTTAGACAAGATTAGAAAATGACTATTGTCAAGACAATTTTAATTAAACTATACATGAGTCCTTTTCATTTTTATCAAACAAATTGCAATTGAGAGGACGAAATTATCTAAGTGATGGACGAAAAACGGATTAGGGTTTTGATGGAATTCAACTCCGGAATTTGATCGAGGAAGAGGAATCAAGCAATTGGAATTCAACTCCGGAATTTGATCGAGGAAGCACAATCTAAGAGGGGTATATTATCCCTTAAATATCATATCGAGCATTGTATTGTAAGCAATTGGGATGACATGGAGAAGATATGGCATCACACTTTCTACATGTCTTCCCAATTGCTTACAATACAATGCTTCAAACATGATCTGGTGCAACTCGAAGCTCAATGTAGAAAAAATGAATCATATCGTGTTTGAAACATTTAATGCCCCTGCGATGTACATGGCCATCCAAGTTGTCCTCTCACTCTATACAAGTGGTTGTACCACAAGTTAGTGTCCCGAAAGAATGTCCATTTAAGAATTACACTAGTAAAATTTTATTCCATTTAACATTATACTCAATTAAATTTTTTAAGAGGGCATGCTTATTCATTATATTAAAATAAACATATTTTAGTTTATTTTTATAAGTAATGTTTCTTATTATACAGTATTTGTAGTTTTGTTTTTCCATTTGTGGCAAAAGGCTTTTTCATTTGAATATCATGACATAGCATTGTCGCATATTCAATGTATGTTTTTACTTTTTAGTAACCAATGTTATTATGTACGTACAAATTTTAATATTTTGTTATTTTTAATCAATGTTTTAAGTGAAATTACACTAAGTTGGTAACTTTTTTTG
This sequence comes from Persicaria tinctoria, assembly GCA_037127255.1. Lineage (NCBI taxonomy): Eukaryota > Viridiplantae > Streptophyta > Magnoliopsida > Caryophyllales > Polygonaceae > Persicaria > Persicaria tinctoria. Next base: position 27,008,508 of record JBANSL010000017.1, read on the forward strand.
GTTACTAAATTATCATCAAGTAGGCGTGACCTTATTGACCATCTGATGAAAATACTCATAGAGCGTGGGCATTCTTTCACAACCTCGGTTGAGCGTGAAATTGTAAGAGACATTAAAGAGAAGCTATCATACATTGCACTTGACTTTGAGCAAGAGCTTGAGACTTCTAGAACAAGCTCATAAGTTGAGAAGAACTATGAGATGCCAGATGGACAGATCATTACAATTGAAGCTGAGCGTTTTCGTTGCCCAAAGGTTTTGTTCTAGCCATCCATGATAGGAATGGAAGCAGCAGGTGTTCATGAGACAACATATAACTCCATCATGAAGTGTGATGTGGATATAAGAAAAGACTTATATGGTAATATTGTTCTAAGTGATGGCACTACAATGTTCTCTGGCATTGTTGATAGAATGAGTAAGGAAATCACAGCACTTGGCCCAAGCAACATGAAGATAAAAGTTATGGCCCCATATGAGAGGAAATTCTGTGTTTGGATTGGAGGTTCTATCTTGGGATCTCTTAGCACATTCCAAGAGGTATGTAAATGTTCTCTTTAAACATAATACTGCATCCTACTTTACATCTATTTGTCATTCACTAGTAAAAAAATCATTCATTTTCCATGTGATGGCCTTTAACTACCCTAATTTAACCTTCAATGACAAGTTTTAAAGCAAAATGTGGTCCCAAAAAATTATATTTGCAGCATATACTTGTAGCTACAAGTTAAAATAACACATCTTAAAGTAGTTAAAACATTTCCCCAAAACCAGACTACGAAAGTAGATGGAACCAATCATAAAGCATCTACTTATCACCGAGGCCAATAGTTCCTAAATTGTGTTGTTGAACCATATATGAAAGTGTATAACCATTTGATAAACATAGAAATAAACTTCAAAGTATGCTACCAATATATATATATATATATATATATATATATATATATATATATATATATATATATATATATATATATATATATATATATATATATATATATACTAATTTGAACTCATGTATTACAGATGCGGATTGCCAAGGCCGAATACGATGAGCCTGGACCATCAATCAGTGCCATTGAGTGTCTCTTTGGCAGAGACTTTTAGGTCTTCACTCAACACACTTGCTTCTTCACTGCGGCTGTTAATATTAAATAGGAACATATTATGGTAACATATAATGGTAGATTGTATGAGCAAGGCCAACGACTTCTCTAAAATAGAGAAAATGGGAGATTTTAGAGAAAAAAACCACTTTTTCTCCTAACAGGTTCTCTAAACTCATCTCTAAAATAGATAATTGAATGGAGAGAGGGAAAATCTCTAAATTTAGAGGAAGGGTTAGAATCTGTAAAATTTAATGCGTTCACCCATTTCAATGTCTACCTATTTGTTCATTGGTGGTCACCTATTGATTTAATGAAATTATTGGAATTTTATTTATTAAATTATGAATTTATGCATCTATTACAGTGTATAATAAATGTAGCAATTTGTATAATAGAGAATCTGTTGGACTTGTGGTGTAAATTTTTTAGAGATTTTGTTATTTTGTTCTCTATTTTATAGATTTTTTAGAGGAGCTGTTGGTGATGCCCTAAGCAAAGAGGATGCAGTAGTGATATAGAAAATACTAACATGTGTTTTTTGCTTTCCATTGTATCAGATGCACAGGAGGATCCTTCTTCACCTCTCACACACTTGCATGGATTCTGTGATGGTAACGAATGCTAAAATTGTTATATTTAAAATTTATGATACAATATCCGCAAATGTCAAAATTCACCTACTATTATTTTTTGGATATAGATCCATAACTCATACCTTAGAGGAAGGAATGGGGTGGATGATATTGCTATATGTGAAGCTCTCAAATGTCCCATATCCATAGTAGGTATGGGATTTAATCTCAATGTGTGTCGAGTGTTGATGAGGTTCGATAAAGCATTTGGCAGCACATTCTTGTCATTCCCAGCCTAATGCAAAAGTGTAAATGTTAAGGATTCCGTTAGCATATATTGATTTACGTAGGATAATGTAAACATACTTCTATCTCCTTTAGCAATGTCTCAGCTGATGCCTTCACTAATTTTTCAGCGGTGTTATCAAATAGTGTGACAACTGTAGAAGTCGTTTCATCTTCTATCTCAAGTTGTAACTTGTAGCTATAATAATACAAAATATAAAGTGTTATCTAATGGTATGCAGATGTGTTCATCATTAGGGTGTAAACCGGGGAAAAGAAGTCATATACCTTGGTTTTGAAAAACTAATCAATGCTTCGCAGGATTCACACTAGAAATTTACATCACGAGGTGCTACACCTTTTTTGCATTTGCCGCTACTACATGCAAAATAGTGCCACTTGGTTGGTGTACAAATACTTATAATTCGTACATAGCATTCAAATGTAAATCGGAATAAACCATGCTGATAACTCCACTCCCTTTGATGAAAATCGGAATTAGTTTCAAAGGCTTTGACAAACAGTTTGTGTCAAAAGTCTTGAAGCTACAGATGTGTTGATGAAACACAAAACCTGTACTTTATTATATTATGTCCGAATATTATTATATATTATTATATGCTTCCAGATATTATATTCTAACATTTCAGGAAGCTTTTCGAAAATTATCTCCTTCCATAAGATTGAAATTGAGAGAATTCAAATTGGAAGATCATGCCGTCCGAGTTTCCAAATATAGAAGATCATGGGATTTCTTCCCAAGCCACAATCAAATCTAGCCGTTGAAGAAGATCTCTAGGGGCCGAGTTGATCTATATAAAGGAGATGAAGAAGAGAAGGAAGACTGAGGAACTTTTACACATCAACGCTCTACATCGCACTCAGTCTTCAAGCATACTTCTCTCTTCTTCGTGTTCTCTCTCTGCTTGTTCTTAAGAGTCTTATATTTTGTTTCAAAGCATTTGAGAGATCACAGTGAGCTTATAGAATATATTTCGAGAGAGTGTTATACTCGAGAGTTTGTAACCTAGGAAGTGAACATTAGGCGATTGATTCACTAAGTGTAAGAGGATTGTACTAGATAGCTGAGAGAGGTGGGGCTCTTCTAGATTGGTCTAGGACTCCAAGGGAACGTGAGTTGACTAGATTGCAATTGTATAGGAGAGAGGCTTCTCGGTGAGCTATTAGGATCCTAAGTCTTGTGAATCAATAAAAGTCGGTTGAATCCTAAGGTTGTGGAAGAACCCTAGGCGGGGACGTAGGCCAAGTTCGTGCCGAACCTCATTAATAATTCGTTGCGTCCTTTATTTACTGCTTTACCTTATTTCCGCACTTGGTTCGAATTGTTTAACTTTGTGATTCAGGTTTTCAGAGAAAAGACTAAGTCTAATCTCAAAGGGTTTTGGCACGAGCTTCAAAAGTCTTGAGACTATCTGTGAAAAACCGCCATACTCTATTCAACCCCCATTCTAGAGTATCTTTACATTTCTTTGTTTTACATTATCGAACCTTCACATGCATTATTGCGAATGATTGGTTTTGTTTTTTGAAATTCATATGTTCAATTAGGTTGGACAATACCCTTTTTTCCCCCCTTCCGCACTCTAATAGATCTGATAATGCCCCTTGTATTATTTGATTTTCAGCATGGTCAATGATGATCTCAACATGGCTATAATCAAAGTGGCAAAAAACAATTGTTAGGGACTGCATAAGTTCAGATACAAGTACGAAATTGTTTTAATGAGCGTTATATGCATTCATGTTAAAAACCAATAAGGTTCATACCTCATTCGATTGTTGAATTCAAGTAATTGAGGAATATGGTTCCCATCAAAGATTTGTGTTGATGTAGGGCTTGAGAGGTGTAACTCATCTACACATAAGGTCATTATGTTTCAAGATTAATAATAAATTATGAAGATAATAGTATATAGTTTCAAATGAACATAACTTACCTCTAAATTCTTTAACATTCATTGCAACCAATATGGTGTTGTACTTTACCCCATCTTCAGATTTTTGCCTGAAAACTTCATCTCCCAGCTTCCCCCATAAAGTCACCTTGACCTTTTTACCCCTATATTGTACAATTAAACACTGATTTCCATATTCAACCTAGTAGAAACGAAGATGTGTAACTAAAAATTGAGTTGTGTGAACAATTATCTTTCATTGATTTAAAAGAAATTGAGTGTCGTTGAGTTACCAATCAGTTTCGGTGCCTTTCCAACATTTGTGACACAGCCTATGACATCTAAATTGGGCTCAAGGGAAAAAAATTAATGTTTGAGAAAGCTATGAAAGTACTTCAATATACTGATATGATAATTTTTAAACACTTCTTACCAATAAGAAATATCTTCCCTAAAGACTGAAGATTATCAAATTCGACAAAATTAAAAAGGTAGCGAAGAAATCCATCATTTAGTATCTTCACTTGACTAACAGTTGTAGATCCTTCAAGTTCAAGCATATCAGCACTGCTTGTAACAATCTGGTACTCAAGCCTATTAGGAAGGATACTAAAGCCCTTCAACCGATACACACAACCTTCTTTTAACTTGTCAATGATAGAATGAGCAATCGTACTCTTCACATAACAATGTGTAATATTTCCCTAAGATGACAAACAACAAATCCAAACTCAGTAAGTAACCCATGAAATTATATATTTATGTAATATATAATAGTATTCTATAATATTTTTAATATACGTTATCATCCGAGAGGATAAAATCAGTGCTCATATACCTCCCATAAACATTTAAAACATCCCATTTCCGAATAACCATTACTTTGATCTCAGCATCAATCCCTTCAACCAATTCATTTAGGGGGACACATAGCATATCGTCACCCATGGTGTTTGGTTTTGTCGCAGGTAAAACAGAAAAATGCAAAGAGAAGCAATCTTTTGTGGGTTACAATGGAGTCTAATCCAATTGCATTCTATATTTATGCAATTTATGCAATGAAAGGTATAAGTGGACTTTAAAGGCTTGTGATATCCCATTTAATACTCAGAATACAAAAATGTTGTTGTTTCTTCTGGGTCATTTAAGTTCAGGTCCTACTTATTACAAAAAATACAAAGGGGCTGATGTCTTGCCTCATTTCCTTATTTATGCAGGTTACATGTTGAAATACTTGTGATGTCCAATTAAATAACTGGAATACAAAAAGGTGGGGGTGGCGGGGCTATTTTTGACTCATTCAAGTCCAAATTGTTCTTTTTTTTTTGATAAGGTAAGAAATCGGGTGCGCACCAGGCGCTATCCGAGAGCATCCTTTCGGATGAGGTCCAATAGACCTAGGTCACCTAGTAAGTTAGGGTTATCGGTACTGTGTCCCAGGAAGGCAATCCTATCAGCCACGCAGTTACCAGTGCGAAGTATATGTGAGAAGAATACTTCCTTAAACCATTTCAGAAGTGAAATAATGTCCGACATGAGTATCTCAATTTCCCATGGACTACATTTTCCATTTTTGAGATAATTGATAATAGTAAGAGAATCCCCTTCAATAAGGATTTTGTCCAGATTTAATTCTCGAGCTTTAATAACACCTAAATGTAAAGCACTAGTTTCTGCTATGATAAGAGATTGTTGTCCAAGCCTCATTACTCCTGTAGAAATCGGCTGCCCTTCACAGTCTCTAATAACAAAGCCACTCGTTCTCTCTCCTTGTATGCTGGAAGAACCATCAAAATTTAGTTTGTGCCAACCCAAATGTGGTTTTTTCCATTTATTATTTTTTCCTCTACCCATTTCCTTCATGTTCCTCTTTTTTGTTTTATGTGATTCTTTGCCTTCATTTGATTCAAGCCAATGTGTATTTGCCAAATTCCAATTTTTCAAAAATGGCTCTGCCCTAATTTTAACTTCTTCTACTGAAGGCACTTTTTCACATTTGAAAACAAGTTGATTACGGACTAACCAAATTACCCACCAATTGAGTGACAACCATTGCTTTTTTTTTTCTGTCAGATTATTTGTGATGAGACCCGAGGACTAGATCGACCAAGACTTGAGCTTTCGAACACTCTTTTTGTGGGGCTAAATTTTGGAATATTTGGAAACTGAAAAAAAGGGATATGTGGAGGAAAATTCACATGCCTCTCACCCTTAAATCCTCTACACTCGATCTCAATCCTCTCGGAATCGCACTCCGAGGATCTCGACCCTTTGACACCTTCACCTCTCACTAGGGTGTCACCCTCGGCCTCTCACCAAAGGGTTGGCTAGCTCTTAGTCTCTTACCAAGAACTCGATCCTTAACCCGGAATCATAGAAAGCTATTTAGTGGCTTAACCTTTAACTCAACTCAACTTGACTTGATTTAAAATAAAGGTTTTACAAGTAATATATAAGATGAAAATAGAAGCCCAAACATCTCTAAGCGATGTGGGATTATTAGTATAGAAAAACTCAAGGAAAATTCGTCTAGACTTGAGCTTCTGAATTGAACGTCAAATTCGAGCATGTTTGGGGCTGATTCGGAATAAATGTTCTTCATGGAAGTTGTAGTCACTTAAAATAGCTTTCCAACAAGTGCTCAACGACTTCAATCGGAATTTTATACAGCCCGAAAGAGCCAAAATACCACGGTGTCGCCATGCTGTTTTCTCAAACAAGAGTTGATATTCGGCTCTAGCGACAAAACTTTGTAAGATAAATGAGTCGAGCGCACTGACCACTAGGATTACATCATCCTCCTTCCCTTGAAAAGGATTCGTCCTCGAATCCGTGATGGAAACGAGAGACTTCTTTGAACATGCTTCTTCTTCCGTGAATGAGTCCTGAATTTCCTCTTCTTCTTGAACCGTGAAAGGCAAGCAAGACGGAATGAATGGGGTTGCATCCAACCACTTAGTTGACATCGAATTCCGAACAATAGTTACCTCGGTTGGCGCTCGTTTCTCCTTCATGGAAAGCGCAGTACTAGGAAGTTGGATGAATTCTTCATCTTTCTTAAGCTCAGATATGACCTTTGCAGTCTCAATCGGAACATCCTTGGATATGCCTTCTTTAATGTCAAGTGCTTCACCCATGAAGGTAGAGGATGTCGTCTTTCAAGAGGGAGGTGGGGCTGTTATGGGCTTCGATAGCGTTGACCCCATTGTGTTGACGACTTTTTGCATTTCCCGTACTTGTTACATGGAGTCTTCCGCGAGCTTGCGGATCTCTTGCCAAGGTGGTTCAACCTTCTTCTTATGCCGAGCATCATCCTCTCGAGCCCTTCTCTTTCGATATCTCCTCCAAAGCTCTTGATCAACTACATCATATGTAGCATCATCCATGTCGCTCCAATGCAGGTACCCCTCATCATAGGCTCGAATGGCCCATCGGATGTACTCTTCAGACAAAGGCTTAGAACTCATCTTCTCGAACATTTTGACTAGGAAGAAACAACTCTGTTATCGAAAGCTCGATGGACTCCAGTCGATTAGCTCTTATACCACTTGATGAGACCCGATGACCGGATCGACCAAGGCTCGAGCTTTCGAACACTCTTTTTGTGGGGCTAAATTTTGGAATATTTGGAAACTAAAAAAAAGGGATATGTGGAGCAAGATTCGCAAGCCTCTCACCCTTGAATCCCCTACACTCGATCTCAATCCTCTCGGAATCGCACTCCGAGGATCTCGACCCTTTGACACCTTCGCCTCTCACTAGGGTGTCACCCTCGGCCTCTCACCAAAGGGTTGGCTAGCTCTTAGCCTCTCACCAAGAACTCGATCCTTAACCCGGAATCATAGGAAGCTATTTAGTGGCTTAACCTTTAACTCAACTCAACTTGACTTGATTTAAAATGAAGGTTTTACAAGCAATATATAAGATGAAAATAGAAGCCCCAAACATCTCTAAGCGATGTGGGATTATGAGAATAGAAAAACTCAAGGAAAATTCGTTTAGACTTGAGCTCCTGAATTGAACTTCAAATTCGAGCATCTTCGGGGCTGATTTGGAATAAATATTCTTTACGGAAGTTGTAGCCACTTAAAATAGCTTTCCTACAAGTGCTCAACAACTTCAATCGGGATTTTATATAGCCGGAAAGAGTCAAAATACCACGGTGTCGTCATGCTGTGATGATGTGATCCTAGTGGTCAGTGCGCTCGACTCATTTATCTTACAAAGCTTTGTCGCTGGAGCCGAATATCAACTCTTGTTTGCGAAAACAGCATGGCGACACCGTGGTATTTTAGCTCTTTCGGGCTTTATAAAATTCCGATTGAAGCTGTGAGCACTTGTTAAAAAGCTATTTTAAGTGGCTACAACTTCCGTGAAGAACATTTATTCCGAATCAGCCCTGAAAATGATCGAATTTAATGTTCAATTCAGAAGCTCAAGTCTAGACGAATTTTCCTTGAGTTTTTCTATACTAATAATCCCACATTGCTTAGAGATGTTTGGGGCTTCTATTTTCATCTTATATATTTCTTATAAAACCTTCATTTTAAATCAAGTCAAGTTGAGTTGAGTTAAAGGTTAAGCCACTAAATAGCTTTCTATGATTCCAGGTTAAGGATCGAGTTCTTGGTGAGAGGCTAAGAGCTAGCCAACCCTTTGGTGAGAGGCCGAAGGTGACACCCTAGTGAGAGGCGAAGGTGTCAAAGGGTCGAGATCCTCGGAATGCGATTCCGAGAGGATTGAGATCGAGTGTAGGGGATTCAAGGGTGAGAGGCTTGCGAATCTTGCTCCACATATCCCTTTTTTTTAGTTTCCAAATATTCCAAGTGCACTACGTAGATCCCTCTTCAGAGCCGTCATGGTTGCAACCATTGAAGTGCACTACGTAGATCCAACGTACAGGGGCCTATCGTACCTTTTGGGAAAGGCAACGTGGATTTGAGAGTCGTCGCGGGATCAACCATCAAGATATATTACACAGATCCAACGTAAAAGGGCGTAATGTTTCTTTTTGGAAGGTCTACGCAAGATTCGAGGACGAATCTTTTTCAAAAGAAGAGAGGATGATGCGATCCGAGCTCTTTCGACACATGCAAGGTGTTTGATGTCCATGTTTTATGTCATGTTTTATATCTACTGTTATATCGATTTCTGCATGCATTTCATGCATTTGGGCTAAAATAATACAGAATCTGTGTAAGTTATGTTTATTTGCAATATATGGAGGTCTACACAAGTTTTTGTTATATTTGGCAGAAATCGGACGCACTTTGGAGCTTAAAGGAAACTCATGGAGAAGCTAAGAATGGTGCAGCTGGAGAAGAGGCCATTTTTCACCATTCTTCGTTCTAAATGAAGCTTTGATGTCTTTATGAGAGTTGTAGCCCTCGAAAATATCTTTCCAACGCATGGTCATATGCGTCAATCCGACGAACGAGGACTCGGGAAAGTGCGTTTTAAGAACAGAGCAGAAAGTTGAGAAATGTTTACTCGAGATCGAGTACACTCTACTCGAGATCGAGGAGAGCCTGGTCGAGGAAGAGTTGATCGAGAAGACGAAGATGAGGACATGCCGGGTTACACTCTACTCGAGATCGAGTAGACCTACTCGAGATCGAGGAGCCCGGAAGCCGTGTCCGAGCATGTCGAGCAGAATCACCCGAGAAGACCTAGTCGACAAGGCCAGTCTAGTCGAGATCGACAAGGGGTACTCGAGATCGACTAGACCCGTGAGCCAAGTCCGAGCCACATCGAGCACCAGTTAGCTGAGACGCCGAGCCAAGCCCAGTCGACAACAATCCTACTCGAGATCGACAAGACCTTTGTCGAGATCGAGGAGATTTCCAGAATCCGCGTTACTCGGTTTGACGAATCCTACTCGGTTTGGGATTGCTTGGGCCCGAAGATTGCCGATTCTATCCGAAATTATCAAGATACATCATGAAGGAGAGGATCTATCCACTTTAAGACTTTTAGATATATTTTCTTATTTTTGATTTAATTCCTTTGTTGCTTTTATTTATCTTTAATGCTTTTAGATATAGTTCTAGATATAGATAAAGATATTCTATCCTTGAGTAGCAAGGTTTAGAAGGCTATAAATAAAGCCCATGGGGCTGATTTTAGATTCATTCAATTTCAGAAGTAGAGAAGTAGTTCCACAGAGACAGTTTAGGGAGTTCAGAGGTTTTAGGGTTTTGGCGTTCAACGAGAGTTGGATCGCCGGGATTGTAAAGTCTTTGAATTTAGTTTAATGCAAGTTTCTTTTCATCAATCAATGTCTGAGGTTGCGATGAAGCGCGAGTAGTCCACCCACTTCTAGGGTTGGGGCGAGCCCGACGATAGCCCTGCATGTTTGAGGTAAAGATCTGACTTTTATCATGTTTTGAGCATCTACTACTTGTTTATGTGTTTATTACCCATCTAATGGAGATCCATTCTAAAAACTTGGATTGTAAACATAAAATCGGTAGAGACAATTAGGGTTTCTTGAAAGAGTTGTCTAATTGTTGGAAAAGGCGAAAGCTTGTCCTTTGATGCAATTTACATGATTATCTGTTTATCTCTGCCTTATGCATACTTGGTTATCGTTGTTGCGAACCCCAATCTTGGAACCCTTTTACATTAAGTTTATTTCGAAGTCCCAAAGCCTTTGCCTTTACTTTATTTCTTTGTTTCGTTTTATTCTCTGTCTACTCGATCTCGACCAAGCCTGGTCGATCTCGAGTTACTGATTCTCGATCTAGCATCGCTGTAGCTTAATTGTGCAGGTACTCGACAAGACAAGCCGAAGTCGACGAGGACTCTACTCGATATCGAGTAGCCTTTGGTCGATATCGACGAGCCACTGTGCTTGCTGCTGCGCTATGTTCGACTGTCCGATCTTCTGTCGACTAACCTAGTCGAGATCGAGGACCCTATTGTCGACTTCTGTGAGATTTTTCCGCTACCTAGGATCTGCTGACACGCTTCCTCGTGGATCGATCCTGACTTCCCGCTGCTGCATCAGGAGGAGGTCTTGTAATTATTTGCAAGGGACGGAATCTGGTTTGCTGTGATTTATTTCTATTTTATTATTGCAAGTCTCGATTTCCTCCTAACAACAAATTGGCGCCGTTGCCGGGGAAGCTATCATTCGCGCCTTAGGTAGTTGAATCTCACGTCTACTTTGAGTTACTTTTCAGGTGTATGCGTCGTTCTGGTCTACCACCTGAGTTTGACAGCTTAGTCGAACCAGAGCGTTACCTACACATCCACTCTAAACTCAAAAGGATCATGGCGGCCGCTGAAACACAAGAACAGCTGATTGCCTGGCTTACAAGGGAGCTAGCCGCAAAGGATACCACTATCGCCAATGAAAGGGCAGCGAGGGAACAAGAAGCTGAGCGCGCAAGGCAAGCAGAAGCTGAGCTTGCCCAATATCCAACCACTGCTGAGGATTATATGCATCCAACTCTCGTCGTGCCTGAATCGGCGATTCTAATCCCTGATAACTCTTTTGAAATTCGCACTCAGTTTCTGATAGAGCTTAAAAATAATGCTTTTTATGGCAAATTTAATGAGTGTCCTCTTGAACATATTACTAATTTTCATGACATGTGTCGTACTCTTGCTGAAGGTACAACTCTGGAATATGTCAAGATGAAAGCTTTTCGCTGGACCTGCACTGAAGTGGCTCGAAGGGCTAAAGCCGAGTTCTCTCACCACATGGGCCCAAGTAGAGCAAGAGTTTCTGAACAAATACTTCCCACCCGCCAAAACAGCACTTCTCCGCCAGAAAATCACCGCCTTCAAACAGAAGCAAGGGGAACCGCTGTCAAAGGCATGGGAACGCTACAAAGAACTGCTGCGATCTTGCCCTACTCATGAACAACCACCCTACATCATTCAGGAGATCTTCTTCAACTCTCTTGATCAAGTCACTAAGGACAGAATCAACCATTATACTCGCTATGAGTATCTGACGATGCCACCAAGCGATGCATGGGGTGTGCTAGAAAAGCTCACTAACTACGACAACAAATATGGGGCTCCTACAAACTCAGGAGTGGGCATCAATTACACGAGCCAGAGGTCGGGAAACAGCAAGGCAAGGCAGAGCAGCAACTCGAGACAGAACAGACCCAACTCGATCTTGAGAAGGCTCTACTCGACCTCGACAAGCCGCTACTCGACACAGACCAGAAGCTGAACTCGGACTCCGCTGCGCAGACCAGCAACTCGAGGTCGACAACCCAAGTCGAGATCGACGAGCCCCTAGTCGAGATCGAGGAGAAGCATCTGGCTGACGTCAACGACTCTGCAGCACCTCCGACAGCTGATCTGGCTCCGAAACAGAAAAAGCCACTGCCTTTCTCTTTAAAAGCACAGAAAGATCCCACTGCAGGTAGGTTTACCAGATTTATTAATATGCTGCAAGAACTGAATGTTTCTATCCCTTTTACAGAAGCCCTGCAAGAGATGCCTGGATATGTCAAATTTCTAAAGGAAATCCTGAGCAAGAAGCGATCCATTTCAGAGATCGCAGGCGAATGCAAAGTACTCCACTTCCCTGAAAAGAGACCTGACCCTGGTAAGTTTTCTGTTACTGTGGGTTTCGGACAATATAAATATGATTCTCTGTGCGATTTAGGAGCAAGTGTGAGCATCATGCCTTTATCAATCTGGCGTAAAGTAAAGATAGGATGCATAGAACCTGTGGATGCCAAACTATACATGGCGAACAATACAGTAGTCATCCCTACAGGTATAGTTGAGAACGTCCCTGTCCAGGTTGATAAATTCTTTGTTCCAGCAGATTTCCTTATCATTGACTGTGCTGAAGATCCTACTAGCCCTATTATTCTTGGTAGACCATTCTTAGCTACTGCAGATGCCAGAATAAGTGTCAAGAATAGATCACTCACCTTCACCATAGGCGATGAAGTTTTGGATTTCTCTTTTGGCCCTGCAAAAGAGGAAATTTCATGGCTGGAGGTGAAAAGCATCAGTAACCGCGTGACCAAGCAAACAGCAGAGGAAAGCGCCAGTATTGTACTCGAGGTCGACGAGAGCTACTCGATCTCGACAAAGGCGCTACTCGATCTCGACAAGCCTTTATCGATGTCGACTACCTCTGCTAAGCCACTGACTTGCCAAGAGCCTAAGTATGGGGTCCCTGTACTCGAGGTCGACCAGCAGTACTCGATCTCGACTAGCCCCAAGCCCAAAGATTTCTATTTTGGGTCCGAAAAGGTAAGTTCAGGTATGAATTCTACTCCCCCTCAGTCCATACAGAAAATTATCAATGATTTAAGGGGAGATAAGGCACCATGGCGAGAGAATCTGCGAAAACTAAGAGCTGGAAGGAAGAAGAAGAAAGAGAAAGGAGATGATGCAAGCAACCACCTGCCAGCTGAGCTTGCATACTACCATCAGGACCTAGATGATCCAGGAGAAGGGCCAAGCATGAGCAGGCCCCACAATATTGGTCCTTGAGCGCAAATGGAGAAGTCGGCCTAGCGACTCTAAAATCTAGGGCATGTATATAAAACTTTTTTGGGACTTTTTGAACTTTGTGGTTTTTGTTTTTGGTTTTGGTTTTATGTCTTTTAGAATATTTTATGTGGATAGTCTTGTTTCTTGTGCAATCTAACACTTTTAGGTCGGCAAGCATATAAGGATCGCGAAAAGTGGAATAAAGAAGTCCCTGAAAATAGTCAGAATCGACGACGGTCAAGTCGACTACGACAAGGAGGAGAAGCCCAGAAGTTACTCGACCTCGAGTAGACGTACTCGACATCGACAAAACACCAGAAGCTCCTCGACTTCAGAAAACCATTGGACGCAGACGAAGCTACTCGAGATCGAGTAACATGTACTCGAGATCGACAAGCTTGTCTACTCGACCTGCACTGATCTACCCTCCTCGACGTGTTATCCTGTGAGTTCCGTCCTTTACTCTTGTTTTTATTTGATTTTATACAGTGGGGACACTGTAAATTTTAAGTATGGGGTGGGGGAAGGTCTCATTATCATTATTATATGTTTTAGTCTTGCTTTTGGTTTTACATGGTGAAATTTTAATTTTTATGTTATGCATTCATGTTTAAATTTTATGCCTTTTAAATCTTACGTCATACTTTAGTTTTGATTTTTGCATAAAAGAATAAAAATAAAAATAAAAAAAAAAAGAAAATGTCGAAAAAATAAAAAATATATGCATGTTTAAATTTTTGCATTGTTTTAGTTTTTATACCCTAACTTAGATGTCCTATGATGATAAATAATAATTGACTTGATCATGTAAATCCTATGGCGTGTTTGGAAGGTTTAGCCTGAGTCCTCAAAATGGTTTTTATGTGGATTGTGAACTTGTGATGAAATTGAGCACATATGATCCTAAGCTAAAGGTTAAAATCCAACAAAAATTGTCCTAGTGAGAATTTTGGCCTTATAGGGAGAACATTAAATGTAAAGGCTCGGATTTTTAAATCCTAAATTTTTTTTTCCCGGAAAAAGTGAATTAAAAATGAAATTAAAATCGGTTTTAAAACTCGTTTAGCGGGATTCGGAAAAACTAACATTTGAAAACTAATTTCGGGATTCAAAATTCGCGTATTCGGGATTTATTTTCAGGTATTGGTTAAACAATTTAACACTCCACCCTCACCCACTCCCCCACCATACCCTTTCAAATCTACCCCTCTCCCTCCATCCCTAATTTGATGGTCAAATTCACCACCCCTCCCCCGTCAGTTTGATTCACCATCACCATCCCAACCTCAATCACCTTCACTGTCTACTTCAACACCACCACCTTGCTCCTTCCTTGTCACCGCCACACCCCAGTCCTCCTTCCTACTTTCTCCCTTTCTGATTAGCCCAGCAGCCACCCAGAAGCGGCAACTGGAGACAGCCGAGCCGCCACTACCGATCTCCATCGCCACCTCCACCTCCACCTTCGTGTTCCTCGACGAGCAGCAGAAACAGCAGACCTAGCCACCTCTACTGGCATTCACCACCGTCCCGACGCCGCCCTAGAGGCCCTAGCGCCTCCATCGAGCCACCGGAGCTCCACCACCTCGCTCGAGTGCAAACTCCGTTCGGTAAGCTTCGACCTCTCGTTCGATCCGAAATTCCATGGATGAACCTTCCTTTAACCTTCCTTTACCCTCCTAGGTTGAATCCGAGGTTCCTCCCTCTCCGACGCAACGAATCGAGCCTCCGACGAGCTCCGACGTCCGCAAAATCCTTCGGTGAGCTTCTTCCTCCTTCCTTTTCCTTTCCCTTTCCTTCTTGCTGTGTGTGCATCGGGTCGACGGGGCCGTGGTCGAAGTCGGAGTCCGGGGCGACGCCGGCGAGCTCCCCACCTTCTTTTTCTTCTTCCTTTCCGTCGAGCAGAGGATGGAATTGAGGATGGAGGTGAACAGTGCCTCTCCTTGCCATCTCAGCTCTCAGCCGCGGGTCCCCTGCCATATCACACGCCACATCAGCTGGGGCCCATTCTTTTTTTTTATCCGAATGAAAGAATGAAGGGAAGAATAGGTTGGCTTGGGCCTATTCCACTGGTTGATCGTGATAAATTGAAAGTATCATTGATGCAAGCTTACTTATCTATCTGCTAATTTGAGTGAGTAATATATATGTTCAGAAAGGCTATAGAAGTATACTTAGTATTTTCTCGTTATGTGATTAGGTGATATTATGTGATCGTGACTACTGTGTGCTGGATTCTTCTTTTGCTGATCTTCTAGCGAGGTAAGTACCTCCGGGGCTTACTCAGTAACCAGTACCTCCTGCCTGATGTGTCATATAGTATGTAGGTGTTGCATATGCATAAGAGCATGCCATGTAGTATCATGCTTAGGAATTGCATTTACAAATGAGCATCCTTATTCTGTATGCGTTTGAATACAGAACGGCCGTTATCTGTGAGTCCTAGAGTCCTTGCTAGGGTCATAGGGCAGCCCAGCTCCATCGGGTGTTGTCCTCCTTGAGCAACTTTATATATATATATATCATGAGATATGAGATGAGAATGAGATACAATATGATGATGAAATTGGATATGCTATAGTATCGAACTGGCCAGTCTCCACCTTGTCTGGAAGAGGGGTGGTGGTAAAAGAGGGATATACCGCTTGGTATTCTTTGTTAAGGCCTTCTTCAATATTCTGCACATATGAATTAGGATCATGATAGTGTGGTTTTATTTCAGTACTGCATGAAGGCATTCTTTATTCTAGGTATAGGCGTATTATATGTCCTCAGCGCGGTTAGAGGACCCGCGGGCGGACTCTTGGCCTGACTTGGTGGTATAGTTTCAGGTACCCGATCTACTACTTGATTTTGTGCTGATATGACAGGGTCCATTCATATGGCGGAGAGTGAGTGTATGAACCCTGACTTCACCAGACTCATGCCTTTTGGATTTCTTCCTATTATACTCCATTTTGACCCGGCTCTGCCGTGGCACTAGTTGTATCGTTTTCAGAACTTTCGTCCTTTGCATGATAAAGGTTTTTGTGCGTTGTAGACTTAGGACAGGTACATGGGTTTACCCCGGGGTCTCCAACGGACCTTCCGGATTTGGGTGCAAAATCCCACTTGAAACTATGCACCTTCGCTTTCAAACCTTCAACCTGTACTCGAGGCGCAAGATCCAACGAGGGGTTTCATCCCTTGAAACGTAACTCGGGAATCATAATCTCGGGCCGTTACATTAAAAATCCCTCTGCTTTCTTGAGTGTATTTACTCTTCCTGTGCATCTCTAAATGTTGTAATAGTTATTCAAAACCAATGCATTTATATGTTTATGTTGATGAGAATTAAATGATGGAGGCACCTTTTAAGCCAATTTTATCCTCTCTTTACCTACCCTACATTATCCCTGCTTGAAGCCAGAACATTAGCCTGAGACTTTTATTGTAAACTCCACAAAATTATCCTTAGCCAAATTGAGCCTGACCCCTATTTGGGAAATAAGACTTAGAGTTGGTTGGAATGATGATTTATGGAAAGAATGGGCCTATGTTGCATTTCAAGAAGGAAGGATTGTTGAAATTATTGAGATATGGGTTGGTTGTACATTTTTTATCTTGCTAGACATATTATGTAAAAGGATTTTTGTCTCACATTATAAATGCACCTCTAGTATTATTTTATATTTTCGTTTAAAAAAAAATCCGAAAAAAAAAGAGACAGAAAAGAAAGTATATGTGTTTATGAATAAAGTGCATGAGCCAAATTTACCTCATTTCTTTCATTATTTGCAAGATGCATGATTTAGAGTGGTTGAGAAAGTTAGAAAGGTTACATACTTCATTGAGATAAATTGGAGAGTTTGGTTGATGCATATGATTGAGAAGTTATGGTTTGGTTATGTTGGAAGATTTAGGAGTCTTGATTCCCGAATTTTATTTAGCACCACATGGCCAAATAATTCCATCCCTTATTATTTCTTACCCCATTACAGCCCCGTCGAATGGAATCTTCTTTGAAGACTTCTATTGAGCGAAGTCCTCCTGATAATTCTTGTTGCATTTTCATAATTGGTTGCGAAGTGGATTCATATTTAAATTGAAATGTTTATGATATTGTGTATGGAATTGAGTTGAGAGTTGATACATATAGCCTAAACACATTGAGAGTTGAGTTTAAACACATTATCCCTGTGAGGTTGGATTTATATTGCCTATGCCTATGGATCACTCATATATGTGTGATGACGTTATATTCACTTGTCTTACATTGCCACTACTTGAGATGTTGCTTTTGACAAAAGGCGAAGACTTGAAGGATGTGTTGTAGGTCTTGGTTATTGTTTGGTTATTGCTTGAGGACAAGCAAGTCTAAGTATGGGGTGATTTGATGTCCATGTTTTATGTCATGTTTTATATCTACTGTTATATCGATTTCTGCATGCATTTCATGCATTTGGGCTAAAATAATACAGAATCTACGTAAGTTATGTTTATTTGCAATATATGGAGGTCTACACAAGTTTTTTTTATATTTGGCAGAAATCGGACGCACTTTGGAGCTTAAAGGAAACTCATGGAGAAGCTAAGAATGGTGCAACTGGAGAAGAGGCCATTTTTCACCATTCTTCGTTCTGAATCAAGCTTTGATGTCTTCATGAGAGTTGTAGCCCTCGAAAAGAGCTTTCCAACGCATGGTCATATGCGTCAATCCAACGAACGAGGACTCAGGAAAGTGCGTTTTAAGAACAGAGCAGAAAGCTGAGAAATCTTTACTCGAGATCGAGTACACTCTACTCGAGATCGAGGAGAGCCTGGTCGAGGAAGAGTTGATCGAGAAGACGAAGACGAGGACATGCCGGGTTACACTCTACTCGAGATCGAGAAGACCTACTCGAGATCGAGGAGCTCGGAAGCCGTGTCCGAGCATGTCGAGTAGAATCACTCGGGAAGACCTAGTCGACAAGGCCAGTCTAGTCGAGATCGACAAGGGGTACTCGAGATCGACTAGACCCGTGAGCCAAGTCCGAGCCACATCGAGCACCAGTTAGCCGAGACGCCGAGCCAAGCCCAGTCGACAACAATCCTACTCGAGATCGACAAGACCTTTGTCGAGATCGAGGAGATTTCCAAAATCCGCGTTACTCGGTTTGACGAATCCTAGTCGGTTTGGGATTGCTTGGGCCCGAAGATTGCCGATTCTATCCGAAATTATCAAGATACATCATGAAGGAGATGATCTATCCACTTTAAGACTTTTAGATATATTTCCTTATTTTTGATTTGATTCCTTTGTTGCTTTTATTTATCTTTAATGCTTTTAGATATAGTTTTAGATATAGATAAAGATATTCTATCCTTGAGTAGCAAGGTTTAGAAGGCTATAAATAAAGCTCATGGGGCTGATTTTAGATTCATTCAATTTCAGAAGTAGAGAAGTAGTTCCACAGAGACAGTTTAGGGAGTTCAGAGGTTTTAGGGTTTTGGCGTTCAACGAGAGTTGGATCGCCGGGATTGTAAAGTCTTTGAATTTAGTTTAATGCAAGTTTCTTTTCATCAATCAATGTCTGAGGTTGCGATGAAGCGCGAGTAGTCCACCCACTTCTAGGGTTGGGGCGAGCCCGACGATAGCCCTGCATGTTTGAGGTAAAGATCTGACTTTTATCATGTTTTGAGCATCTACTACTTGTTTATGTGTTTATTACCCATCTAATGGAGATCCATTCTAAAAACTTGGATTGTAAACATAAAATCGGTAGAGACAATTAGGGTTTCTTGAAAGAGTTGTCTAATTGTTGGAAAAGGCGAAAGCTTGTCCTTTGATGCAATTTACATGATTATCTGTTTATCTCTGCCTTATGCATACTTGGTTATCGTTGTTGCGAACCCCAATCTTGGAACCCTTTTACATTAAGTTTATTTCGAAGTCCCAAAGCCTTTGCCTTTACTTTATTTCTTTGTTTCGTTTTATTCTCTGTCTACTCGATCTCGACCAAGCCTGGTCGATCTCGACTTACTGATTCTCGATCTAGCATCGCTGTAGCTTAATTGTGCAGGTACTCGACAAGACAAGCCGAAGTCGATGAGGACTCTACTCGATATTGAGTAGCCTCTGGTCGATATCGACGAGCCACTGTGCTTGCTGCTGCGCTGTATTCGACTGTTCGATCTTTTGTCGACTAACCTAGTCGAGATCGAGGACCCTGTTGTCGACTTCTGTGAGATTTTTCCGCTACCTAGGATCCGCTGACACGCTTCCTCGTGGATCGATCCTGACTTCCCTCTGCTGCATCAGGAGGAGGTTTTGTAATTATTTGCAAGGGACGGAATCTGGTTTGCTGTGATTTATTTCTATTTTATTATTGCAAGTCTCGATTTCCTCCTAACAACAATGTTTTAGTCATAACAGGAGCTATTTTGTCCGATTGAGGTGTGTGACTACTTGTCGGAAAGATAATTTGAAGGGCTACATTTCGTATGAAGATCAAAGTTCCGAAACCATCCATGCACAGGTCCGAAATTGGAAAAAATATATGCATTTTGAAATCTGGACAGCTTTCCCGATGCATTGAATGAAGCCGGAATAGGTTAGATGTATCGAAGGGTCTTCGTCCAATGGGAATTGATTTTTTTCTACACTTCATGAGGGCAATCGACCCTTCATTTTCCACCATGAGGCTCTCCACGTTTCTCCATCAATTCCGAGAAACTTTTCATCTTTTTCGTCTTTAATTTGTTGTTTTAATTGTTGTTGTTTTATGCCTATAAAATGGCTAAACCTTTGCGATGAGAAATAAGATTTGAGTTGATAATTTTTGCAAAAAGTATGTATTTGGTTGATTTGATGAGATGCCATTTTAACACCCCATTTCGGAGTGAGAGGCCGAGGAAAGGTCCCGTTTGTGTAACTCTTTCCGGTGAGATGCTTGTTGGAGTTGTTCAATCAAAGGGTTGATCGCTCGGGAGTGAGATGCCGACGAGTGAGAGAGTGAGTTTTGTAAGTCTATGGGTGAGATGCTCATACATTTAGTCATCCATACCTTATTTTTATTTTCCCATAAATCTAGAAAAATCCAAATAAAAGAGTCGTGTGTGTCAAATTTTGTTCTTGTCCTTGGTTGAACCTTTGAAACTTTTTGGTTCGATCCTTCGGGTCGTATCATTTGGTATCAGAGCTAATCCATCAAGTTCACAAAGCTTTATGTGATTCCATCAATTTCATCAACATCCCTCTTCAGAGCCGTCACGGTTGCAACCATTAAAGTGCACTACGCAGATCCAACGTACATGGGCGTGTTGTACCTTTTTGCAAAGGCAACACAGATTTGAGAGTCGTCGCGGGATCAACCATCAAGATATATTATGCAGATCCAACGTAAAAGGGTGTAATGTTTCTTTTTGGAAGGTCTACGCAAGATTCGAGGACGAATCATTTTCAAAGGACGTGAATGATGTGATCCGAGCTCTTTCGACACATGCACGGTGTTTTAGTCATAGCATGCGATATATTTGTCCGATTGAGGTGTGTGAGTACTTGTTGGAAAGATAATTGGAAGGGATACATCTCTTATGAAGATCAAAGTTCCGAAATCATCCAACAACAGGTCCGAAATTGGAAATAATTATGCATTTCAAAATCTGGACAGCTTTCCCGATGCATTGAATGAAATCGGAATAGGTTAGATGTATCGAAGGGTCTTCATCCAATGGGAATTGATTATTTTCTACACTTCATGAGGATAACCGATCCTTGATTTTCCACCATGAGTCCCTCCACGTTTCTCCATCAATTCCGATAAACTTTTCATCTTTTCCGTCTTTAATTTGTTGTGTTAATTGTTGTTGTTTTCTTCTTATAAAATGGCTAAACCTTTGTCATGAGAAATAAGATTGAGTTGATAATATTTGGAAAAAAGTGTGTGTGTTTGGTTGATATGGTGAGATGCCATATTGACACCCCTTTACGGAGTGAGAGGCCGAGGAATGGTCCCATTTGTGTAACTCTTTCCGGTGAGATGCTTGTTAGAGTTGGTCAAACAAAGACTTGATTGCTCAGGAGTGAGATGCCGACGAGTGAGAGAGCGAGTTTGGTAAGTCTATGGGTGAGATGCTCATAGATTTAACCATCCATATCTTGTTTTTATTTTTCCATAAATCTAGAAAAATCCAAGTAAAAGAGTCGTGTGTGTCAAATTTTGTTCTCATGCTCGGTTGAAGCTTTGAAACTTGTTGGTTCAATCCTTCGGGTCGTATCATTTGGTATCAGAGCTAATCCATCAAGTTCACAAAGCTTTATGTGATTCCATCAATTTCATCCATATCCTTCTTCAAAGCCGTCACGGTTGCAACCATTAAAGTGCACTACGCAGATCCAACGTACATGGGCGTATTGTACCTTTTTTGAAAGGCAACGCAGATTTGAGAGTCGTCGCGGTATCAACCATCAAGATATATTACGTAGATCCAACGTACATGGGCGTAATATTTCTTTTTCAAAGGTCTACGTAAGATTCGAGGACGAATCTTTTTCAAAGGACGAGAATGATGTGATCCGAGCTCTTTCGACACATGCACGGTGTTTTAGTCATAGCAGGAGATATATTTGTCCGATTAAGGTGTGTGAGTACTTGTTGGAAAGATAATTCGATAGGATACATCTCTTATGAAGATCAATGTTCCGAAATCATCCAACAACAGGTCCGAAATTGGAAAAAATTATGCATTTTGAAACCTGGACAGCTTTTCCGATGCATTGAATGAAGTCGGAATAGGTTAGATGATACGTTTGGGATACCCGATCCTTCGCATGTGGGCTCAAGATCAAGAACCACGCCGTATATTTGCCTGATCTTGCAATGCTCTTTGATATCTCCTGATTGGAACAATTTAACAAGTAATTAAATTTCTGAAATAGCGACAGTTTCAGACTTAGTTAAATTTCCAGCAATTTCTAACTAGCAAATAGCGACAGAAAATAACAAAGGAAAGCGAGGGAGAAGCGAGCAGGGTTGCGCGCGAGTGCTGGGCACACAGGACAGGGTCCTCAGGGTGTGCGGGTACTGGAGCGCGGAGACGTCCCTCGCTAGGAGCGAGAGTGATGGCGAGCGAGAGCGGCGCGCAAGGGAGTGCGCTCGCTGGAGCGAGTTTGCTGGCGAGGGGGATGCGCAGGAGCGAGCGCGGGAGCGAAGATGCATGGAGACGTCTGCGCTCGCTGGGAGCGGTCCTGGCAGCGAGTGACGCCAAGCGCTGAGATCCTCGGTTGCGATGATGTGTCGAGTAGGGTGGTGTGTTTGGTTTCCTCGATCTCGATGAACCAAGGAGAGGTGAAGGTGATTGTGATTGCCGAAAATTCTCAAGAACACAAGAGCTTTTGGGATTGATAATCGAGAACCCTTATTCCTATAAGGGGTTTCTCAATTCTAATTCAATCTAATTAATTTCAAAATGCATAACATGAATTTATAGAAAACTATGGGAGATCTAACCAATCCTTCCTTGCAAAGAAAAGGGGTTTGGATAGATTTATTATATCTAAAGATAAATGAAATAAATCTAAGATAAATATTTCCTAATAAAGATAGACATTTAATAACTTGGTGGCCAAGGATTATATCTAGAAGAGATATAATTAATTCCACCTTATTTATCTAAATTGCATAAAATAATAACATAATTAATTAATAGAATTCGTCCCATGCACAAGAGTAATCTCAGCCCACTCGGCCCATGGTTATGTCGAGTGTCCAAGATCATGTCGAGTATGGTTGCCTCATGGTGGGTGCAGACGAGTCTTCATGAGCTCCGTGTGTGGACGCAGGCTCACTTTTTGTGCTGGTGGTGTAACCTTGAGCCAAGTGATCCAGGGTGGCCTAAACCCTTGCTCTAAAGTCCCATGGTAACGGACAAGAAAGGCTTTAGTTGCAATTTGAATCTTCTTGGCCCTTGCACGAGTGACAGGACCATCAAATGGAACCTTCATGTTGTCCTCAATGTCACCAAGAGTCATCGATAATTGCACGGCATCATTAGATGTGTCAAAGGGTCTTCATCCAATGGGAATTGATTGTTTTCTACACTTCATGAGGATAACCAACCCTTCTTTTTCCACCATGAGGCTCTCCACGTTTCTCCATCAATTCTGAGAAACTTTTCATCTTTTCCATCTTTAATTTATTGTTTTAATTGTTGTTGTTTTATGCCTATAAAATGGCTAAACCTTTGCGATGAGAAATAAGATTTGAGTTGAAATTTTTTGCAAAAAGTGTGTATTTGGTTAATTTGGTGAGATGACCTTTTTACACCCCATTCCGGAGTGAGAGGCCGAGGAATGGTCCTGTTTGTGTAACTCTTTCGGGTGAGATGCTTGTTAGAGTTGTTCAAACAAAGGCTTGATTGCTCAAGAGTGAGATGCCGACGAGTGAGAGAGCGAGTTTGGTAAGTCTATGGGTGAGATGCTCATAGATTTAGCCATCCATATCTTGTTTTTATTTTCCCATAAATCTAGAAAAATCCAAATAAAAGAGTCGTGTGTGTCAAATTTTATTCTCTTGCTCGGTTGAACCTTTGAAACTTGTTGGTTCGATCCTTCAGGTCGTATCATTTGGTATCAGAGCTAATCCATCAAGTTCACAAAGCTTTATGTGATCCTCGAGTAGGGTGGTGTGTTTGGTTTCCTCGATCTCGATGAACCAAGGAGAGGTGAAGGTGATTGTGATTGCCGCAAATTCTCAAGAACACAAGATCTTTTGGGATTGATAATCGAGAACCCTTATTCCTATAAGGGGTTTCTCAATTCTAATTCAATCTAATTAATTTCAAAGTGCATAACATGAATTTATAGAAAACTATGAGATATCTAACCAATCCTTCCTTACAAAGGAAAGGGGTTTGGATAGATTTATTATATCTAAAGATAAATGAAATAAATCTAAGATAAATATTTCCTAATAAAGATAGACATTTAATAACTTGGTGGCCAATGATTATATCTAGAAGAGATATAATTAATTCCACCTTATTTATCTAAATTGCATAAAATAATAACATAACTAATTAATAGAATTCGGCCCATGCACAAGAGTAATCTCGGCCCACTCAGCCCATGGTTATGTCGAGTGTCCAAGATCATGTCGAGTATGGTTGCCTCATGGTGGGTGCAGACGAGTCTTCACGAGCTCCGTGTGTGGACGCAGGCTCACTTCCTATGCTGGTGGTGTAACCTTGAGCCAAGTTATCCAGGGTGGCCTGAACCCTTGCTCTAAAGTCCCATGGTGACGGACAGGAAAGGCTTTAGTTGCAATTTGATTCTTCTTGGCCCTTGCACGAGTGACAGGACCATCGAATGGAACCTTCATGTTGTCCTCAATGTCACCAGGAGTCATCGATAATTGCACAGCATCATTCTCCTCCACTTGACTTCGATTTGTCCTCAAATCATCGTCAAAGTCATCGTCAGACACGAACAAGGGTAGATCGGCGACGTTGAATGTAGAATGGACGTTGTACTTATCGGCAGGGAGATCCAGCTTGTATGCATTAGGACCCATCTTCTGAACCACTCTGAATGGTTCATCTCCCCTGGTGTCCAGCTTAGACTTCCGTTGTTGCGGAAATCTTTCCTTCCTGAGATGCAGCCAGACCAGATCACCAACGTTGAACTGCACATCTTTGCGATGCTTGTCCTTCGCGGCCTTGTATTGCGCAGTCTTCCTCTCCAGCTGCGCCTTGGTACGCTCATGCAAGCGCTTGATGAAGTCCACTTGCTTAGCTGCATCCACGCTCTCCTTTTCCTTATATGGCCGAGGCATCATGTCCACAGGGGTAAGTGGATTTCGGCCATACACTACTTCGAAGGGGGTTAGCTTTGTTGCAGAGTGCCTAGACCTGTTATATGCAAATTCTACAAATGGTAGGCATTATTCCCACCTCCGGAGGTTAGTTCGCAGCATGACTCTAAGGAGAGCCCCAAGAGTTCTATTTGTGACCTCAGTTTGGCCATGAGTTTGTGGGTGACAAGAAGTAGAAAATAGCAATTTTGTACCCAATTTAGACCATAGAGTTTTCCAAAAAGAGCTTAAAAATTTAGGACCTTGGTCAGAAACAATAGATAATGGCAATCCATGTAAGCGAACAACATCTTTAAAGAACAAATTAGCAACATGCATAGCATCATCAGTTTTGTTACATGGAATAAAATGAGCCATTTTGGAAAATCTGTGTACAACAACAAAGATAGAATCATGACCCTTAGAAGTTCTAGGCAATCCTACAATAAAATCCATAGAAACATCTTCCCAGGGTGCATTAGCAATAGGCAAAGGTTGATATAGACCATTAGCATTAGATTTCGATTTGGCTTTAGCACATGTAACACAACTTTTGACAAATCTCAGCACATAATTAGACATTTTAGGCCAAAAGTAATGTTCCTTAAGTCCTGCTAAGGTTTTTTCGAAACCACCATGTCCTCTAGATTCATGAATTTCTTGAGTTAACAATCGGCGAATAGAAGAAGATGGGATACAAAACTTGCCCATCTTAAACAAATAACCATTATCAAGAAAAAATGAATCAACTTCACCTTTAGACACACATTGAGCATATATAGTTTTAAAGAAACTATCAGAAGCATACAGTTCCTTTATCAAAGCAAAGCCCAAAACATGTGCATCCATATGGTTTAGGAGGACATACCTGTGTGATAGCGCGTCAGCTACCACATTATCCTTTTCTTTCTTGTGGTGAACCACATAGGAAAAGGTCTCTATAAACTCTACCCATCGAGCAACTCGCCTGCTGAGCACAACTTGTCCTTTGAGGTACTTTAGAGCTTCATGATCCGAATGAATCGCAAACTCCTTAGGCCAGAGATAATGTTGCCAAGTCTGTAAGCAGCGAACCAGTGCAGATAGCTCATTGTCGTAGGTAGAATAGTTGAGCTCAGCGGAGCCCAACTTTTCGCTGAAGTAGGCGATGAGACGCTTGTTCTGCAGGAGGACCCCTCCAATGCCAGTGCTAGAAGCATCACACTCGAGCTCAAAAGGTTGAGCAAAGTCAGGTAACTGCAGCACTAGGGCGTGTGTCAGGCGATCCTTGAGGGCGTCGAAAGCCTTTTGATGTGAGTCTGTCCGGCGAAATGTCACATCTTTCTTTGTCAGCTCATGTAGGGGGGCGGCAATCAGGCTGAAATCCTTGACAAAACGTCGATAGAACCCAGCAAGGCCCAAGAATGAGCGGACATGAGTGGGTGTATTCGGCCTAGTGTTGTGAGGAGGAAATCAAGTATGAAATATAACAAAATAAATTCAAATCAGATTTAGGCCCATGCAAATAATTACAAGACTCCTCCAATGCAGTAAGAGAAAGTCAGGATCGAATCCACGAGGAAGCGTGTCAACGGATCCTAGGCAGCTGTAAATCTCACAGAAAAGCAAACAGAAGACAGAAAAAAAGGAACAAAGAAGGAAACGAAAGCAAGGACAAGAAATAAAAGCAAAGACAGAAGCTACTCGATCTCGATTAGCCCTAATTCGAGATTGACTAACAACAGTAAAAGACAGAAACTGAAAATCGACGACAGAAAGCAGAAGCTCAACTCGATATAGACAAGACCCTACTCAAGATCGACTAAGGTCTACTCGATCTCGACAAGCCTCTCCTCTGTATCGACTAAAACTCAGAAAATATAAATTCCAGATTCGATCACAGATTTCAGAATTTTGACAGAAATAAACTCAGTATATAAAGAACTTCCAAAGCCAGGGTATCAACACCACAACGATAACCATGCAAAGTAACACATAAAGGCATAAAAGATCATGCTTTCTATCAAAATAACTTTTGTTACTAACAAATAGGCATATAGAGGCTTTCGCATAAACCCTAATTGTTACTAACCCTTTTCACATAATTAATCCAAGTTGCATTAAGATCACTTTCGCTTCAATAATACAAACAAGGATCACCTTCAACTCTCGCAAAAGAATCATGCTCATGGGGATAGAAGACGAATTGCATAACAAGATCTGACCTTTACCACATCACCTCAAATGGCCACCGTCGGGCTCACCCCAGCCCCAGAAGTGGGTGGACTACTCGCTCTTCATCATCAAGAAAGACATCAAATAACAAAACAAACTAACTTGCATTGAATTAAATAAAGAAAGCTTACAACCAACAAGACAAATCCGCTTTCGCCTTTCCACCTTGCTTGCCACAAACTCTCTTTCTCTACTCCTACTTACTTGAATGGAATTGTGTCTGTCTGAAATTGAATATTCGAAAAACCAGCCCCTAGGGCTTTATTTATAGCCTTCTATTCCTTGCTATTCAAGGATAGAAATATCTATCTTTATCTAAATCTATATCTAAAGCCTTAAAAGATAAATAAAAGTAATTTAGGAATTAAATCAAAAAAGGGAAATTCTATCTAAATAGGTAAGTCTTCTAATGTTGATAGATCTTGCCTTCCATGGATAGAACTTGATGAAATCGGATAGACTTGGCTTCCTTCGGCCCCAAGGATTCCCAAACCGAGTAGGATAGTCAAACCGCGTAACGCGCTCCCGAACACGGCTCGTCGATCTCGAGTAGGGCTCCTCGACATCGAGTAGAGGTGGTCATCGACTTTGGCTGGCTGGCTTGGTCGGGTAGTCCTGCTCGACAAGGCTCGGACTGGTGCTCCTTGGCTCCTCGATCTCGACTAACTCTCCTCGAGATCGAGTTGGGTGTGGTCGAGGATGTGTGGCCTGGTGTGGTCGAGGACTCCTCCTCGGCATGGACTCGGACAGACGCGGTGCTGGTCCTCGATCTCGACTAGCTGTACTCGAGATCCAGTGGAGTTGGCTCGGCTTCTCCGTCTTCGGCTTCTCGACTTGGCACAGCTCGTCGACTCCGGACATGGCGTCGAAGTGTGGTCGATCTCGACAAGAGTTACTCGAGATCGAGCTGGCTTCCGGAGTCGCGTTGTCTCTGACTCAGTGTCCTCGATCAGCTCTTCTCGACCAGGTGTGCTCGGACAACCTTTGTCGAGATCGAGTAAGTGTACTCGAGATCGAGTACAGTTCTCTCAGCTTTCTGCTCTGTTCTTGAAACGCACTTTCCTGAGTCCTCGTACGTCGGATTGATGCATATGACCATGCGTTGGAAAGCTCTTTCCGAGGGCTACAACTCTCGTGAAGACATCAAAGCTTGATTCAGAACGAAGAATGGTGAAAAATGGCGTTTTCTCCAGCTACACCATTTTTAGCCTCTCCATGAGTTTCCTTTAAGCTCCAAAGTGCGTCCGATTTCTGCGAAATATAACCAAAACTTGTGTAGACCTCCATATATTGCAAATAAACATAAACTACACATATTTTGTATTATTTTAACCCAAGTGTATAAAATGTATGCAGAAAACGATATAAAAATAACTATAAAACATGGCATATTAGGCTCACAACAAACACCCCATACTTAAGCTTGCTTGTCCTCAAGCAATACTTTTAATTGTCATTCAGGGGAAGAAATCAAAACTCTCAACATATTAGATTCATTCTTATATAACCCTGCAATCAATTACCATCCTCGAAAAGGTACTATTGTTATAGGTCCATGCATGTGCAAATATACAAAAGCAACATCTACTCGCAAAAGGAGGTTTGTGCAAAAATAATTCATGTGACAAAGCATTAATAATCAAGAGGACTTTAATTTAAGCTCAATAAGAAGTAGATTGGTAAAAGGCTAAAGGTGGGCAGTTTTTGGCAATGTGGTGTTAATGATCCGGGGAAATGGAGTATTTCCAAACTGAATTTCATACCACATTCTTTCTCATAAGATTCATCACCTTTCATAATGCTTTTTCTCAATAATAATGCTTTTACCTCTCTAACCTCAGCACTGCCTTCTCGCGAGTCGCAAACACGGGTGTCATGAATGGCCCCGGATACTTAGTGCTTTGGACTCCTCACAATGTGTCCCATCTCGCCAAACTATTATCTCAGTGAGCAGGGTCAATCTACCTTTATCTCCTGAGGTGATTAGATTTTCTTTCACTCATTAAATTTTCCATATATTTCAAACAATTTCCCTGCCAAACTCCAATAATGATATATAACAACACAAACACCATATAATAATCTCTATAATGTAATCATCATTCTCAACATAATCCCCGGATAAGGTAAAGAATGACAAATATTTTAGAACATGTGGAGCAATATTTGAAATAAGGCATATTATGGCTTTTGTGCTGCATAAGCATAGGTAAGGCTAGGATTATAATGATATGAGCATTATATGGAAATATAAAGTCCTCCATCCTCTTATCATGCAACATGTCAAAAGCAACTTCAAATTTTACCTCCTTTCATGGTTTTCAAGAAATAATGCACTTCATTGTGACTTCCCTTTACTAGGCAATTTCATGCTATATCTCTAATCAAAATTTTAAATGGGGGTCATTTTTCAAAACTTTGGAAAACATGCATACAAGCACATAAATCAATAATGCATTCCAAAATAGCTATGTAGCAATTCAAAGAATTAAATTCCAAATATGCACAAAATATGGCAAATATGCATAAAGTAAGCCCTTCCCCCACCCCATACTTAAATATTACA
Source organism: Persicaria tinctoria (assembly GCA_037127255.1). Lineage (NCBI taxonomy): Eukaryota > Viridiplantae > Streptophyta > Magnoliopsida > Caryophyllales > Polygonaceae > Persicaria > Persicaria tinctoria. Next base: position 27,038,463 of record JBANSL010000017.1, read on the forward strand.
GTGTCCTCACTGTATAAAAACAAGGGTAAAGAAAGAAACTCACTAGACAGGTGTGTAGGGCCTCTTAATTTCGAATGAAAGAACTGCCTCGGCCGAGTCTGAATATAGCTTGCTTCTATCCATGGACCTGAAAAGTGCAGAAGACATATACCCATAATAGAAAAACTATAAGTGTTCAAAACCAAAAACAAACAAAACAATGTCCAAAATTAAATGTCTATGTACAAGCTCTAGATTTTATAGTCGCTAGGCCGACTTCTCCATTTAGCTCAAGGTGGCATTTGCAGGGCCCATGTAGCTTGGGCTTCGAATAGGACTCCATTCTTGTCCATCAGCTGCAATCCTCCAGAATGGATCTTATTTACCACAAAAGGTCTCATCCTCTTCTTGTTGAATTTGTTAGGGAACCAATGGTCTTTTGATTTAGAGATATAGAGCTTGTCTCCAACTTCATACTCTTTGGGCTCATCATTGGATAACCTACATAAGCGCACATACCAAGGCAAACCTCTCCCATGTATAGATAGATCTTTAATGGAAATAGGAGAAGAAAGTTCCATACCTTGGCTTACCTTCGCAGAGACGGAATCGGGGACCACGATGTTTGGTCGATCTCGAGTAGGGGTACTCGATCTCGACGAGTTTTTCAGGTTCTGGTGGTGAGCTGCTCGAGGATGCAGGAGTTGGTGGTTGGTCGATCTCGAGTGGGCTACTCGATCTCGAGTAGGATTCGGCTTCTGGTGGCTTTAGCGTCGAGGAAGCAGGTGCTGGAGAAGCTTGGTCGATCTCAACCAGCATAGTCGATCTCGAGTAGCCTGGCCTGTCTGGCGGAATCAGCGTCGAGGACGGTGAAGTCGATGCAGCACAGTGGTGGTCGATCTCAAGTACTGTACTCGATCTCGAGGAAGGCTCGGCTTCTGTCTGGCTGCTCGACGACGCTGGTGCTGGTGGAGGTTTCTGTTTTTGGTCGAGATCGACTAGGGTCCTCGATGTCGAGGAGTCTTGGTCGATCTTGACCCCATACTTGGTTCCTGTCAAGGCATCCAAAAAATAGTTAGTCCATAATGACGTAACTTGGTTTGTGTCGATTGGATTTTCTGTGTCCTCCTTTAGGATTGCCATGATCTCCTCCACCTGGGCTTCCATATCCCTCTTTTCCAGCTCCTCAGGGGTCATATTTCTTACCTTGGATTCCCCGCAGGTGATGTAGCCAGCTGAGATAGATTTCACCTCTTCCATTGGACCTGTATGTCTTTCAGTTTTATTAAAGGAATACTCAATTACCTCATCGCTGATGTTGAAGGTGAGCACTCCTTTCCTTACGCTTATGTTGGCATCAACCGTCGCCAAGAAGGGTCGTCCTAGAATAATTGGACAAGCAGGATCTTCTTGCATATCAACAACTAGGAAATCAGCAGGGACAAAGAATTTACCTACTTGTACTGGCACATTGTCCACCATGCATGTTGGAATGACCACCGTGTTGTTGGTCATGTAAAGTCTAGCATCCACAGGCTTTAGCGCACCTATCTTAATCTTGGACCAAATTGTTAAAGGCATTATACTTACACTGGCTCCAAGATCACATAAAGCATTAATTTTATATGGACCAAATCCAATGGTTATAGCAAACTTACCTGGATCTGGCCTCTTCTCCAGTATGTCCAAATGGCTGCACTCCTCTGTAATCTTAGCCATTGACCGCTTTTTGCTTAGAATCTCTTTCAGGAACTTGACATAGGATGGCATTTCATTGAGAGCTTCTGTGAAGGGGATGGTGACGTTGAGCTTCTGAAGCATCTTGATGAAGCGCTGAAATTTCTTCTCAGCTAGGTCCTTTGGAGATTTTGTGGGGAATGGCAGCTTCTTTTTCTGATTTGGAGCCATAACAGACGTCGGAGGTGCTGCATTTTTCTCGATCTCGGGCTGACCGTCCTCGATGTCGAGTACACCCTTGTCGATCTCGACCAGATTGGGTGATGTCGAGTTGCTGTGCAATGCAGACGATGGTTTTTGAATTTTCTCCTCGAGATCGAGGAGTCCCTCCTCAAGATCGACCAAGCTCTGGTCGACGTCGACTTGCTGTTGGTTGACTTGCTGCTGCTTTTCGACTTCTGGCTCTTGCAGTTGATGGCCGCTTCTGAGTTTTACAGCAGCGATGTGTCCGGTCTTTCCCTTGGGATTTGGTTCTGAAGATCCTGGGAGTGACCCTGTCTGTTTAGGGATTCCTGCTGCTAGCTGACCAATCTGTGTATCAACCGTTTTCCTCTATATATCAATCTCCCCAAGCCTTAAGTTGAGGCCCTGAATCTGAGTATAGACTGAGTTGAAGGATTGCCTGGTTTCTGTATGATTCCTCCTTATTTCCTCCGAGACAGTCTGTAGATCATTCTTTTTCTGGTCCCTTTCCGGATGTCCTGGATCTCTGTAGGGCGGGGCGTTCCTAGGGGCACCTTGGTTCCATTGTGGTCGCTGAAACCTTTGGTCCCCCATGTAGCGATTGGGACCCCCTACAAAAGCTACCTCTTCGGGGTGTTCTGCCAGCTTGACTTGCTATGTGTGTGGGCACTCAGTAGTGGTGTGCCGCTGTGATCCGCATTCTATGCAAGGCTGGTTGACAGATAAGTATTTGACTTGTTTGAGGAGCTTGCGATTCTGGTCTCTGTAGAATAGCTCCCTGACATCTGGGTCAATCTTCTTTGCTGGCTCATAGAGTGGCATAGATGGTGCTGGCCTGGCGTTCGGGTTCTCCTCATAGTTGATTGGAGTCCCATACTTATTTTCATAGTTGGTCAGCTTGTCTAGAGCAGCCCATGCGTCAGGAGGTGGCATTGTCAGATACTCATAATGAGTATATGTGTTGATTCTGTCCTTTGCAGCCAAGTCCAGAGAGTTGAAGAAGATCCCTTGAACCACGCAGGGTTGCTGTCCATGTGTAGGGCAGGATCGCAGCAGTTCCTTGTAGCGTTCCCATGCCTTTGCCAGCGGTTCCCCAGACTGCTGTTTGAAAGATGTGATCTTTTGGCGCAGGAGTGCTGTCTTGGCAGGAGGAAAGAACTTATTCAGAAATTCCTGCTTCACCTGAGCCCATGTCGTGAGAGATCGTGGTTTCATCCCTTCTAACCATTTTAGTGCAGGCCCAGCCAGAGACCAACAGAAAGCTTTCATCAGGATGTACTCCAGGGTGGTACCTTCAGAAAGAGTACGACACATGTCAGTAAAGTTGGTAATATGGCGCAACGGGCATTCATTAAATCTACCATGAAATGCATGATTTTTAATTTCAATAAGGAATTGAGTGCGAATTTCATAGTTGTTTTCAGGGATTAGAATGGCTGATTCAGGCACGACAAGAGTCGGGTGCATATAATCCTCTGCAGTGGTTGGGTAGAGGGCAAGCTCATTTGCCAACTGCCTCGCACGTTCAGCTTCTTGTTCCCTTCCTGCTTTCTCAGTGGCGAGAGCAGCATCTCTGGCGGCTAGATTCCTCGTGAGCCTCTCGATCAGTTGTTCCTGTGTCTCTGCGGCTGCCATGGCTCTTTGTAGTTTATTTCTGATGTGTAGGAGGCGTTTCGGTTCGTCTAAGCCGTCAAACTCAGGTGGTTGACCAGAACGGCGCATACACCTGTAAAGTATCTCAAAAAAAAAGTGAGAACTGACTACCTAAGGCGTGAATGATAGCTTCCCCGGCAACAACGCCAATTTGTTGTGAGGAGGAAATCAAGTATGAAATATAACAAAATATATTCAAACCAGATTTAGGAACACGCAAATAATTACAAGACTCTTCCAATGCAGTAAGAGAAAGTCAGGATCGAATCCACGAGGAAGCGTGTCAGCGGATCCTAGGCAGCTGTAAATCTCACAGAAAAGCAAACAGAAGAAAGAAACAAAGGAACAAAGAAGGAAACGAAAGCAAGGACAAGAAATAAAAGCAAAGACAGAAGCTACTCGATCGCGACTAGCCCTAACTCGAGATCGACTACCAACAGTAAAAGACAGAAACTGAAAATCGACGATAGAAAGCAGAAGCTCAACTCGATATAGACAAGACCCTACTCGAGATCGACTAAGGTCTACTCGATCTCGACAAGCCTATCCTCTGTATCGACTAAAACTCAGAAAATATAAATTCCAGATTCGAACACAGATTTCAGAATTTCGACAGAAATAAACTCAGTATATAAAGAACTTCCAAATCCAGGGTATCAACACTACAACGATAACCATGCAAAGTACCACATAAAGGCATAAAAGATCATGCATTCTATCAAAATAACTTTCGTTACTAACAAATAGGCATATAGAGGCTTTTGCATAAACCCTAATTGTTACTAACCATTTTCGCATAATTAATCCAAGTTGCATTAAGATCACTTTCGCTTCAATAATACAAACAAGGATCACCTTCAACTCTCGCAAAAGAATCATGCTCATGGGGATAGAAGACGAATTGCATAACAAGATCTGACCTTTACCGCATCACCTCACATGGCCACCGTCGGGCTCACCCCAGCCCCAGAAGTGGGTGGACTACTCGCTCTTCATCATAAAGAAAGACATCAAATAACAAAACAAACTAACTTGCATTGAATTAAATAAAGAAAGCTTACAACCAACAAGACAAATCCGCTTTCGCCTTTCCACCTTGCTTGTCACAAACTCTCTTTCTCTACTCCTACTTACTTGAATGGAATTGTGTCTGTCTGAAATTGAATATTCAAAAAACCAGCCCCTAGGGCTTTATTTATAGCCTTCTATTCCTTGCTATTCAAGGATAGAAATGTCTATCTTTATCTAAATCTATATCTAAAGCCTTAAAAGATAAATAAAAGTAATTTAGGAATTAAATCAAAAAAGGGAAATTCTATCTAAATAGGTAAGTCTTCTAATGTTGATAGATCTTGCCTTCCATGGATAGAACTTGATGAAATCGGATAGACTTGGCTTCCTTCGGCCCCAAGGATTCCCAAACCGAGTAGGATAGTCAAACCGCGTAACGCGTTCCCGGACACGGCTCCTCGATCTCGAGTAGGGCTCCTCGACATCGAGTAGAGGTGGTCATCGACTTGGGCTGGCTGGCTTGGTCGGGTAGCCCTGCTCAACAAGGCTCGGACTGGTGCTCCTTGGCTCCTCGATCTCGACTAACTCTCCTCGAGATCGAGTTGGGTGTGGTCGAGGATGTGTGGCCTGGTGTGGTCGAGGACTCCTCCTCGGCATGGACTCGGACAGACGCGGTGCTGGTCCTCGATCTCGACTAGTTGTACTCGAGATCGAGTGGAGTTGGCTCGGCTTCTCCGTCTTCGGCTTCTCGACTTGGCACAGCTCGTCGACTCCGGACATGGCGTCGAAGTGTGGTCGATCTCGACAAGAGTTACTCGAGATCGAGTTGGCTTCCGGAGTCGGGTTGTCTCTGACTCAGTGTTCTCGATCAGCTCTGCTCGACCAGGTGTGCTCGGATAGCCTTTGTCGAGATCGAGTAAGTGTACTCGAGATCGAGTACAGTTCTCTCAGCTTTCTGCTCTGTTCTTGAAACGCACTTTCCCGATTTCTCGTACGTCGGATTGACACATATGACCATGCGTTAGAAAGCTCTTTCCGAGGGCTACAACTCTCATGAAGACATCAAAGCTTGATTCAGAACGAAGAATGGTGAAAAATGGCGTTTTCTCCAGCTACATCATTTTTAGCCTCTCCATGAGTTTCCTTTAAGCTCCAAAGTGCATCCGATTTCTGCGAAATATAACCAAAACTTGTGTAGACCTCCATATATTGCAAATAAACATAAACTACACATATTTTGTATTATTTTAACCCAAGTGTATAAAATGTATGCAGAAAACGATATAAAAGTAACTATAAAACATGGCAAATTAGGCTCACAACACCTGGCCCACTCCTGAATAGCACGAATCTTCTCCTCATCCACCTTCAGTCCAGATGCTGTCACTAGAAAACCAAGAAAAATGGTAGACTCGGATGCAAAAGAACACTTCTTTAAATTGGCATATAATTTTTCTTTCCTAAGACAATCAAAAACCAATTTTAAGTGACTTAAGTGATCATGCATATTCTTACTATAGATTAAGATATCGTCAAAATAGACAACGACAAATTTTCCTAAGTGTCTTCTAAGCACATGGTTCATAAGCCTCATAAAAGTAGAAGGTGCATTTGTTAAACCAAAAGGCATTACTAACCATTCATATAAGCCATACTTAGTTTTAAAAACCGTTTTCCATTCATCACCCTGTTTCATCCTAATTTGATGATATCCACTTCTAAGGTCAATTTTAGAAAAAATACAAGCACCATGAAGTTCATCCAGCATATCATCTAAACGAGGAATAGGGTGGCGATACTTAACCGTTATTTGGTCGATTGCGCGACAATCAACACACATGCGCCAGGAGCCATCCTTCTTTGGAACCAAAATGACAGGCACGACACAGGGAGACAGGCTTTCTCGCACGAAGCCTTTATCCGTCAATTCTGTGACTTGGCGTTGCAGCTCCTTTGTTTCCTCAGGACTAGTTCTATAAGCGGTGCGATTAGGCAAGGCTGCTCTAGGCACAAAGTCAATTTGGTGCTCAATACCTCTAATAGAAGGCAAGCCTTGGGGTAGTTCAGCTGGAAGCACATCTAGATAATCCTACAGAAGAGCAGCAATAGGTGCAGGAATATGACTCAATTCAACATTAAGTATTACCTATTTCATTACCAAGAGAATATGAGGTCGATGAGCATTCCATGTGATGGTCCCTTTCTGAGGTTGAGAGACCAATGATCGACGTTCTACAGAGCCCTTAAGTGAAGCAGAAGAGGGCTGAGTGGACGTCGAGTGGGAAGGAGGTGGTGCCGAGGGGGCTGCAGGGGCGGTTGGTGGGGCCGCGGACGTGGCAGTCTGGGCCGCGGGGGCGGCCTGTTGTGCCGAGCTCCCCTTGAGCTTCTCCTTCCTTTCAGCTTCCGTCTGGGCGTTCTGTTGTTGCTTCTTGCGAACCTGGTCCTTCAGAATAGTTTGTGGCGAAAGGGGTAGGAGAGTAACTCTCCTCCCATCAAAAGTGAAGGGATATGTATTCGCACGACCATCATGAAGAACAGAACGATCATATAACCAAGGACGACCTAATAATATATGACTACAATCCATGCGAGCAACATCACATAATATTTTATCATGATATGTTCCAATAGAAAGGGAAACTAAACATTGTTTGGTGACCATTATATCAGAACCATCATCAGTAATGCCATTTAATCCATAGTGAGTCGCTCTAGGAGTAGTAGTTAAATGGAGGAAATCCACTACCTTTTCACTGATGAGATTGCAGCAACTCCCACCATCGATGATGACGCTTAAGGTAGCCTAACGAACCACACACCTAGTGTGGAAGATGTTCTCCCTTTGATCAACCATGGGAGATTCCTGAATGTGTAGGATCCGCCGATTGATAATGCAAAGCAAGTTGTCATACTCTGAAGTATCGATCTCCTCAATAGGCTCAGACGGCTGGTCCTCCTCCACTTCACTCGAAATTACATGGTCCTCACCAGTCTCCTCCTCATAGTAATGGTATTCCAAATCATTGAGAGGAACCTTCCTTTTCTGAGGGCAATTGCGAGAGACATGCCCAGAACCACCACAAGTGAAGCAGCGGATATCTTTGTTGCGATCTGTAGAGGGTGCAGCAACTCTTCTAGTTTCAACCTGATAACCCTGTTGAGGTGAGTTGGAAACTCCCTTTTGCTGCATAGAAGGGTTAGAAGTAGAAGGTTTAGATTGACTAGAAGGGTTAAAGGGAACAAACTTGCGACCTTGAGAGGTCTGGTCGAATCTAGCCCTCTGTTGCCGAAGCTGCTGCTGCTGTTGTTCATACAGAAGTTGTGCTTTATGAGACAAAGTGTTAATATCTCTAATGGAATGGATATATAAAGGATTTTTGATAGAAATATTAAGACCAGCAAGAAATTGAGTACACAAAGCACGTTTAGTAAGATAAACATTAGCCTGATGGGAGATCCGTTCAAGCTCATCTTTGTAGTCATTAGGAGAGCGAGTTCCATGGCGGCAGGATGCGAGCTGCATCCTCATGGACTTCGTGTATTCCTCAGGCACATGTCTCTTCTTCAGGAGATAGCGAAGTTGTGGCCAGGTTTCAACAGGTTGCTTGTCCTGACGACGGCGCATCTCACGAGTGCGGAACCACCAGGTGTGAGCTTTACCTACTAAATGCAATATAACAACTTCCAACTTCTCCGTTTCCTCATAGCGTAAATGTTCAAGCAAATAGTCAGTATGATTTTCCCAAACAAGATAAGCTTCAGGATCAGTGTTACCATCAAAGGTTTCTAATTTAAGCTTAACATCACGTCTCTGAATAGCTTGAGCATTATCAAATCTAGGATGACCAAAATTAGGAGGGGGTAAATCATCAAAGTTAGGATTTACCTCATGGTAAGCAACCTCCAGATGTGGCGTCTCATAAAGATCATTATTGATGCGGTTGTCATCCCATTTAGAACGGGTGTGCAGCGACTGCTGATGACGCTGATTTGGCCTCCCTTGCTGGTGATGCTGTGGGGGTGTGGCCTCACGGCGATCTTGGTTACCAGTGAAGCCTGCTAGATGATCGTTGTCATTCTCTGCATTGAAAGGATTAGGAGGAGCAGATCGAAGCTTAAAATGTAATTGACTAGAAGGGGGAGGTTTAACAGAATAAGAGATGTTACCTGCAGGTGGCGGATTACCTGTAGGGGGGTAGGGTCTGTTGGAGGTGTCCCGTCTGTAGGAGGCGGCATGCCACCCGGGGGTGTAGAACCAGAAGCCTTCCGGTGTTTCAGCTCCTCAAGATGTCGCAGAACACCATTTATAGACCGAGTAGTAACCAGGCTAGCTTGTTGGGCCAAGTGATCGTGGAAGCGCTTGTTCCAACGCTCTTCAGCAGCTTTGAGGAGTTGTCTATGTTCGGTCATAGAAGCTTTAGTAGTGGCCTGAATAATACGCTCTAAGGTCTCATCAGAAATAGGGCTAGGGGTAGTAGGGGGGTACTTTCGGCTGCCCTATTCCTACAATATCAGAAGAGCAACAAGTAACCGAAGCAAAGACCAGAAACCAAGTAATGCAAGCTCTAGTGATTCCTAAGAGTGATTCAAGGTTTAGAAATCAAAGAGCGAGAAAACAAGGCACAATATTCAAGCAATTCCCCTGGACACAGAATTTTGCAATATTGAATACAGCAAGTAATAATCAAAATTGCAAATTAAATCAGCCACAAGTCGGATATCAAAGATAGCAAGTATAAACAAGCGGCTTAATGTGGATAAAATAAGAACTAAAATGTGATGCTTGAATAATAAGAATGGGTAATAATCGACAATAGCAATCACAAGGGCAATCAAGTGCACACACTCCGTCAACTATTATCTAACGGTTGCAACACGGTTCAGAAAAAGAGGGGTGTGACCAAGGCTCCAGTGTCGGCACAACACAAAATCACACAAAGTAGGGTTCTTTTGTAATGCTTAAAACCGATCAGATCATCTAACATGTAGCAAGAAAAGAAATAACAAGGGAAGAGTTACTAACTCAACAATGTAGTGTATGCTAAACTTCTCTTTTTTTCTCTTTTTTTTTTAAGCTCTTGACTTTTTCTGTTTTTTTTTTTGGCTATGAAATAGCTGCTGTAAATAAAATGCAGTAACCGAAAATAAGAGAAAAAAAATAACAAGCTACGATGATCTAAAAGTAAGCAAAAATAAAGAAGATAGGGAAAATAGGCTAGAAACTGGAGAAATTAGGGTTCTCTAGTGGTGCAAGTTCATATAATGCTTTTAATCCAAGAATCACAGTCATAGGCATGATATGTAGCAACTAGGAATAAAAGATCCCAACTTGCAGTCAAGAACTCAATATCTTCGAAATTAAAGATCCAAACAAAGAATAACAAAAATAAAGTGCCAATTTTGATGGTTGAATAATAAAGATTTAACTTTTATGCAGCGACTATGGTGAAAAATAGGCACGAAAAATAAATCCCTCAAATAAGAAATCAAGAGAGTAAAGAACTTGCATTAAGCTGAAATCCGATACCACTTGATACGTTTGGAATACCCGATCCTTCGCATGTGGGCTCAAGATCAAGAACCACACCGTATATTTGCCTGATCTTGCAATGCTCTTTGATATCTCCTGATTGGAAGAATTTAACAAGTAATTAAATTTCTGAAATAGCGACAGTTTCAGACTTAGTTAAATTTCCAGCAATTTCTAACTAGCAAATAGCGACAGAAAATAACAAAGGAAAGCGAGGGAGAAGCGAGCAGGGTTGCGCGTGAGTGATGGGCACACAGGACAGGGTCCTCAAGGTGTGCGGGTACTGGAGTGCGGAGACGTCCCTCACTGGGAGCGAGAGTGATGGCGAGCGAGAGCGGCGGGCAAGGGAGAGCGCTCGCTAGAGCGAGTTTGCTGGCGAGGGGGATGTGCAGGAGCGAGCGCGGGAGCGAAGACGCATGGAGACGTCTGCGCTCGATGGGAGCGGTCCTCGCAGCGAGTGTCGCCAAGCGCTGAGATCCTCGGTTGCGATGGTGTGTCGAGTAGGGTGGTGTGTTTGGTTTCCTCGATCTCGATGAACCAAGGAGAGGTGAAGGTGATTGTGATTGCCGAAAATTCTCAAGAACACAAGAGCTTTTGGGATTGATAATCGAGAACCCTTATTCCTATAAGGGGTTTCTCAATTCTAATTCAATCTAATTAATTTCAAAATGCATAACATGAATTTATAGAAAACTGTGGGAGATCTAACCAATCCTTCCTTGCAAAGAAAAGGGGTTTGGATAGATTTATTATATCTAAAGATAAATGAAATAAATCTAAGATAAATATTTCCTAATAAAGATAGACATTTAATAACTTGGTGGCCAAGGATTATATCTAGAAGAGATATAATTAATTCCACCTTATTTATCTAAATTGCATAAAATAATAACATAATTAATTAATAGAATTCGTCCCATGCACAAGAGTAATCTCAGCCCACTCGGCCCATGGTTATGTCGAGTGTCCAAGATCATGTCGAGTATGGTTGCCTCATGGTGGGTGCAGACGAGTCTTCATGAGCTCCGTGTGTGGACGCAGGCTCACTTTTTGTGCTGGTGGTGTAACCTTGAGCCAAGTGATCCAGGGTGGCCTAAACCCTTGCTCTAAAGTCCCATGGTAACGGACAAGAAAGGCTTTAGTTGCAATTTGAATCTTCTTGGCCCTTGCACGAGTGACAGGACCATCAAATGGAACCTTCATGTTGTCCTCAATGTCACCAAGAGTCATCGATAATTGCACGGCATCATTAGATGTGTCGAAGGGTCTTCATCCAATGGGAATTGATTGTTTTCTACACTTCATGAGGATAACCAACCCTTCTTTTTCCACCATGAGGCTCTCCACGTTTCTCCATCAATTCTGAGAAACTTTTCATCTTTTCCATCTTTAATTTATTGTTTTAATTGTTGTTGTTTTATGCCTATAAAATGGCTAAACCTTTGCGATGAGAAATAAGATTTGAGTTGAAATTTTTTGCAAAAAGTGTGTATTTGGTTGATTTGGTGAGATGACCTTTTTACACCCCATTCCGGAGTGAGAGGCCGAGGAATGGTCCTGTTTGTGTAACTCTTTCGGGTGAGATGCTTGTTAGAGTTGTTCAAACAAAGGCTTGATTGCTCAAGAGTGAGATGCCGACGAGTGAGAGAGCGAGTTTGGTAAGTCTATGGGTGAGATGCTCATAGATTTAGCCATCTATATCTTGTTTTTATTTTCCTATAAATCTAGAAAAATCCAAATAAATGAGTCGTGTGTGTCAAATTTTGTTCTCTTGCTCGGTTGAACCTTTGAAACTTGTTGGTTCGATCCTTCAGGTCGTATCATTTGGTATCAGAGCTAATCCATCAAGTTCACAAAGCTTTATGTGATTCCATCAACTTCATCCACATCCCTCTTCAGAGACGTCACGGTTGCAACCATTGAAGTGCACTACGCAGATCCAACGTACAGGGGTGTATTGTACCTTTTTGGAAAGGCATTACAGATTTGAGAGTCGTCGCAGGATCAACCATCAAGATATATTACGCATATCCAACGTAAATGGGCATAATGCTTCTTTTTGGAAGGTCTACGCAAGATTCGAGGATGAATCTTTTTCAAAGGAGGAGAGGATGATGTGATCCGAGCTCTTTCGAGACATGCACGGTGTTTTAGTCATAACAGGAGATATATTTGTCCGATTGAGGTGTGTGACTACTTGTTGTAAAGATAATTCGAAGGGCAAAATCTCTTATGAAGATCAAAGTTCTGAAATCATCCAAGAACAGGTCCGAAATTGGCAATAATTATGCATTTTGAAATCTGGACAGCTTTCCCGATGCATTGAATGAAGTCGGAATAGGTTAGATGTATCGAAGGGTCTTCATCCAATGGGAATTGATTTTTTTCTACACTTCATGAGGATAACCGACCCTTCATTTTCCACCATGAGGCTCTCCACGTTTCTCCATAAATTCCGAGAAACTTGTCATCTTTTCTTTCTTTAATTTGTTGTTTTAATTGTTGTTGTTTTATGCCTATAAAATGGCTAAACCTTTGTCATGAGAAACAAGATTGAGTTGAGAATTTTTGGAAAAAAGTGTGTGTGTTTGGCTGATTTGGTGAGATGCCATTTTGACACCCCATTCCGGAGTGAGAGTTCGAGGAATGGTCCCGTTTGTGCAACTCTTTCCGGTGAGATGCTTGATAGAGGTTTTCAAACGAAGGCTTGATTGCTCGGGAGTGAGATGCCGACGAGTGAGAGAACGAGTTTGGTAAGTCTATGGGTGAGATGCTCATAGATTTAGCCATCCATATCTTGTTTTTATTTTCCCATAAATCTAGAAAAATCCAAATAAATGAGTCGTGTGTGTCAAATTTTGTTCTCTTGCTCGGTTGAATACGACCAGAAGATCGAACCAACAAGTTTCAAAGCTTCAACCTAGCACGAGAACAAAATTTGACACACACGACTCTTTTATTTGGATTTTTCTAGATTTATGGGAAAATAAAAACAAGATATGGATGTCTAAATCTATGAGCATCTCACACATAGACTTACCAAACTCGCTCTCTCACTCGTCGGCATCTCACTCCCGAGCAATCAAGCCTCAGTTTGAACAACTCTAACAAGCATCTTACCGGAAAGAGTTACACAAACCGGACCATTCCTCGACCTCTCACTCCGGAGTGGGGTGTCAAAATGGCATCTCACCAAATCAACCAAACACACACACGTTTTTCCAAAAATTCTCAACTCAATCTTATTTTTCATGGCAAAGGTTTAGCCATTTTATAGGCATAAAACAACAACAATTAAAACAACAAATTAAAGACGGAAAAGAGGAGAAGTTTCTCGGAATTAATGGAGAAACGTGGAGAGCGTGATGGTGGAAAATGAAGGGTCGGTTATCCTCATGAAGTGTAGAAAACAATCAATTCTCATTGGATGAAGACCCTTCGATACATCTAACCTATTCCGACTTCATTCAATGCATCGGGAAAGCTGTCAAGATTTCAAAATGCAAAATTATTGCCAATTTCGGACCTGTTCTTGGATGATTTCGGAACTTTTATCTTCATAAGAGATGTAGCCATTCGAATTATCTTTCCAACAAGTACTCACACATCTCAATCGGACAAATATAACTCCTGTTATGACTAAAACACCATGCATGTGTCGAAAGAGCTTGGATCACATCAATTTGACAGGATTGTCATTATTGGTTTAATATCACGGTTTCTACCTATAGAGTCTTCGACCAAAAGTTTAACCTTATTACTAAGATTTTTGTAGAAAAAACTATATTTGCATTCACAAAACAAATGAACTTCGTCTTCCTCGTGGTGATTACAGAATGGGCAGGAGGCTGGAACAGCAACCTTCCTCCTGGATAGTCTTGATGCAGTTGGAAGGCCATTTTAACAGATTTTCCAAAGGAAATTCTTTACCTTAGGTGGGACATCTTGTTTCCAAATCCAATAGTTATTATCTATCGCATTTAGTGAGGATTTTGTAACAAATATATATGCACTTGACGTCGAAAACCTCCCATTTTTTGCTGGCTCCGAATATAATCTAGCTTCAATTGGCGAGTCCGAATTGTTCTTATGCAAAAACACTTGTGATGTCCAATTAAATAATTAAATATATGGAATATATGGAATACAAATGTAACGGCCTGAGATTATGATTCCCGGGTTACGGTTCGAATGATGAAACCCCTCGTTAGGATCTTGCGCCCCGAGTACAGGTTGAAGGTTTGAAATTCTACTCTAACGTTTTCAAGTGGGTTTTCATACCCAAAATTCGAAGGGATCATTGGAATCCCCGGGGAAGTCCCATGTACCTGTCATAAGTCTAAACGTGGAAAACCAATAGTCTAGCAAATTGTAGAATCAAGGTGTAATACAAGAGGGAGCGACGACAGAGCCGGGTCAAAACCAAATCAATAAGCGTATTTATCGAAATCTAAGGTTAGACCATTTCTTTGCAATCGCCCAAGAGAGTTCCCACGTTACAGAAGCAAGGAACAATCACGCTGCAAAACAAACCTAAAAAAAATGTATTTGGGGTGGTGTAAGATCGAAGCCCTACGCAATGTAATCTCAAACAAGCAGACACGTACATATACACGCTAGTCCTAATAAAGATGCTTCTAGATGCAATGCGGAATATTAACACACTAACATGCTTCTAAGATCAAGTGCGTAAATATAATAAGGCCTTAGCACTAAATACCAAGTGGTATATCCCTCTCCTACCTCCACCCCCTTCCGATAGGGCGGAGACTGGCCAGCTCGTGAACGCATTCCATTATAATCGGGCGGCACGCATGCCCGGCCCGCTCCACAATAAAGCCTGCAGGCATCTCATAATATAAGGAAGCTTTATGACTCGATTGACTCAGGACGGAACCCGATGGGACTAGGTCGTCCTATAACCCTAGTAATGACTCTAGTTACTTCACAGATAACGACCGTTCTGTTTATAAAAGCAATGAGTAAACGAATGCTCAATCATGAGTGCAATCCTAACAGGATACTACAGGACATGCTTTATTATGAATGCAAGCACCTAGTATGCACATGGCTACCAGCAGAGAGATCTCTTTTCGAATCTGAGTGAGCTCATATAGGAACTCACTTGGAAGTGCAGAGCAGCAAAAGGCAACATCTAGGTATACAGAAAGCCAACATGTCACAGATGATCACCTAACAAATATATAAGTAATATAAATAAGTCTACTTCTAATGTTACTTAAAGCATATAATATTACCCACAATTCATCAAATTTATTCACCAAGTTAGACAAGGTAAGTCATTATCCTAAGATTTCCCAAAACTCTTTGGAAACCTCAAGTTAGATCAAATCACCATTCAAAATGCTTTCTCAAATCTTCCAGAAAATCCATTTATAAAACATTACCCTTTCATCAACTTATTTTATTATTATTTCAAGACAAATCCGACAAGGTTAGTATATTTCAAAAATCCTCTTTTTAGTTTTATTAAATCAATTCTCCATTCATCAAAACAATTTTCAACCTTGAAAACCTTTTCTGAATATCTCTTAAAAATCCAAGTCTCGTAATGTTATATTTTCAAACCTCAATAATAATATTATATTTTTAAATCGCAATAATGACATTATATTTTTAAATCTCAAATAATATTAGATAATATTTAAAATACCATTTATTAAACACTTTCATAACTATTTATAATCCCTTAAAATCTCAACCATTTTTATTAAAACCTTAATTTGAATGATTTTGTACTAGAAATGGGCCTAAAATCATTTTGTTTCTAAAACACAATTTAAGCCCAAAGGATAGGCCCAATAACAACCAATTTCATCCCCCATTTCAATTGCAATCCGGAGTTAAAAAAAGGATAAACCGCAGAAAACCACCCTTTAAATACCCAACATTGCCGAGAACCACCCCTTACATTCATAATTACCGAAAACCACCCCTTAAAAAGCTTTCGTTAGATATCAACCACCCTTCATAGATTTCCGTCAAGAGCTCTGTTAATTGTGAGAAATTACAAAATTGTCCTTACTTCTTTTAATACATAATAATGTAAACTAAAAGAGGGAAGGATTAAAAAAACATAATAATAAAAAGGAAATCTGACTTCTTCCTCCTCCTCCGTTCATTGAAAGGGTTAGGGTTGTTTCAAAGGATGAATGAGGGCGATTGAGATCAGGAGGCATAATCCGTTGCGATTTTGTTGTGGAATCGAAAGAGGGATCGAAGTTTCCCCCATCCCCTCCCATTGCAGATCCGCTGCACTCTCGCATGGTTGTCGGCGAGAGCTCCCTCGCGTCGTCTCTCTCACCCATGGCTTCTAAATCTTTTCCTTGCATTATTCTCTTCCTTGTTGAGAAGCTCCTCCACTCGCTCTCCCCGTTGCCTCCAACTGTGCATCTGGCCAAGACCACCGACTTTGCTGGAAATTGATTGGTGAGTCAGATTGTTAATGTCGGAAATTGCATAAATCAAAGCTCCTCCATTCACTTTCTCCCACCATGTTTGGATTGTGAGTCACGGGGCGGGTGGGTCTTCGATCTCCTCTTTCCAAATTCTTGTAAGGAAGAAAATCCAGCGCCCTTGAATTGATAACATCGGAAATTGCAAAAAATCAAAACACTTCCAAGTGAATCCCTATATTCAGTATATTGAGTGCTTCCCCCAAATTGAAATCCAGCACATTTGTGCTTTTCAATTGCCCTTTCAATTTGGTTTGTAATTAAAGTCCTCCTTTCTGCGGATGAACAAAAACTAGGTGGCAAATTAGTTTTGTTTTCTTTTTAATCTTTTTAGAATATTTTATATTAAAAAGGTATGGGCAATTTCTTAATCTTGCAGAGTTAACGGAGTTTTTAACGGAAACTTTAAATGGGTGGTCAATGGTTAACGGAAGCCATATAAGGGGTGGTTTTCGGTAATTATGAATGTAAGGGGTGGTTCTGGGCAATGTTGGGTATTTAAAGGGTGGTTTTCTGCAGTTTACCCTTAAAAAAAGAGGAATAGGTCACAGGTGACATGGCAGTTAGGTGGCAAGGGGCGGGGCCTGCCAGCTGAAAAAAATGGGGAGAAGGAGGTACTGTTCCTCCATCGGACCATCTCTTTCAAGAGCTTTGTTCGACAATGGAGGGGAAAAGGAGGGAGGAAGAGCAACTCGCCGGAGATGGGCGAGTTCCGGCAGTTCATCCCGACACCAAGGCCAGAAAACAAGCAAGAAAGGGAAGGGAAGAGGAAGGAGTGCTCACCGAGGGCGTCAACTCGCCGCAGAATCTTCGTCGGAACTCGATGTGGCTCGCCGGAGTCTTGGGGGTGCGATTCTCGGCCTAAAACGAAGGGAGAGGTCAAAAAGGGGGGGGGGGGGCCTTTACAAGGTTTTGGATCGGAAATTGAAGGATTGAAGACTTGCCGTTCGGTTTTGGGGAAAAGAGGGGAACGAGGGGGGAGGTGGCGGCGATGGCGTCCCCGGGGTGCTCCTGGGTGGCTGCTGGGCATCTCCGAACGTCGGAGGTGGAGCTTCTGGGCTGCTGTTCGGCGAAAGAGAAAGAGGGAGTGTGGTACTTGGCGAGAGTGAGGGTAGAGGGTGATGTAGAGGCTCGACCTCTTCGGTTCGAACGGAGGAAGAGAAGAAAGGCTCTCGACCTGGCTTCAGGGGTGGCGAAAGGGAGGAGCAAAAGGTGGTGTCTGGTGGTGGTGTTTAGGGTCGGCAACAACAGGAAGGAGGAGGGAGATGGGGGTTGAAAGTGAAATGAAATGTGGAGAATGAAGTATTGTGTCTCTGATTTTCTGTGTCTCTGATTTTTGAAGGGTAAATAGTCCAGCTGATACATCACCGAAATCAGGAGAGAGGAGGAGTACAATTTTGTTGGATTTCTAAGAATGGGGCAACCCATAAAGAAGGGGATAAGATTTACCCAAAGGGGAGAAAATGAGTTGGAAATTAGTCAAACATGGGACCAAGTGTAGAGATTGGATAAGATTAGGTGATACAATGCGGAATTGTAGTCCCGATATCGGAAATTTGAAAATCCGACGATTGGTCTTCCGAATTCTGCTATCTCCATCGATTAGATATTTAAAATTGAATAGGATATCGCCGACGGAAGAAATTTTTAAATCTCGAAATGAAAGACGGATTCGTTCATTAAAATTAAAAATTGGGTTGTAATTCATTTTAAATTCATTTTTAGCTTCCTTTTTCCAAAAATTAATATTTGAAAATCCGGGCCTTTACAACAAAAAGGGGGGGGGGGGAGTTCTGTTTTTGGCTCATTCAAGTCCGGGTTGTTAAACAACCTATTAATTCGAATAAAAATGAACCATAATAAAAATTAAATAAATAGAAACTCGGTCTAATCTGTTTGATCTTTCTTTAGACTTATTTTCATTTCACATTATAGTTATTTCTTAAATTAAGTATGCAATGTTTTAATTTTCCATATAGATTATGCTAAAATTATTTTAGTTTTATTTTTCTACACACTGTTTTTTTCTTGTCGGAAAATGAAATTATAGTAGAGCATGCATCTTACTATACATAGTACTTATTTATCCATCAATGACAATTTTATAATATTAGATGTTTTAAAATATATTATTGCTCGACCTGATCAGGCATGGGCTAACCCGCCCTGTAAAATATGCGGGTTTGGGTAAGATAATTGGCACAAGCGGGCCGACAGGCCCGACCCGGTAAGCCCATAGGGCCAGGCTTGGGCTAAGGGTTAAGCGTAAGCGGGCCGGTAGGCTCGGCCTGCCTATATATATATACATATATTAATTATATTAATTTTTATATATATGTATTAAAATACTACGAAGTATAAATATTGATTATATAATATCTAAACTTTTACGTCTATTACTTTATAAATACTAATAGTATTTACATCGCATATAAATTAAGAAGTACAATAGTACTAAATATATTATTTTAAAAAAAAATTCATTGAAATGAACCTACATAAAGATTATAGTGTGTAATTTCACATTTGTGTAACTTGTAAACCTTTGTTTTGTATAAAATTTTAATGTTTGGAGACACTTAGCAAATTTGTGTAGTTTTAGATCAAAAGTAAAAATAATAAAATAAAAATAATATTTTACGAAATTATAATGGACGGCCCGATGGGCTACCCGGCCCGTCCATGTGGGCGGGCTTGGGCAAAAGAGTTGGCCAAAAAACCGGGCCAAGCCCAAGCTCGGCCCGCTAAAATTGGCCAAGATATTCTCATAGGCCCGGCCCAAGCCCGCCCATGCTTAGGTCTAATTATTGTATATAATAAATTATTTATATATATGGGATCTATTTTTTGTAATTTACAATTTAAAAATATTTGATGAAGCTTATGAATATAATTTAATTTGTTGTTTTTATTGTACATTATGCTCAGGTCTAATTCCTGGTCGTTGTGAGCATCGGTGGCACCGGTGCACAGGACCATTAACCACAGCCGTCCTCGCTCACTCACGAAGCCGCGTTTCTGGCTTCTTTAGATTGGGAGGCCCCCGACGCCGCTCCTGTCCTCTCTTCATTCTCCCCCTGTCGGATCTGACGATGCTCACTGGCTCTGGCGGTTCCGACCCCTTCCTCGACTTCATAGCGAATTCGACTAGATTGCACCTCTCCTATCTAGAAACCCCAAATCTCAAAAAACCAAATCTCAAATCCAAACAACTGATCCAACCATTGTCAACATGCAAACCCAAACCTCCTCAATAATTCTTTTTTATCCCTCGATCTACAAGCAAATATGTTTTTATCTCCACTTACCCTTTTCTTCCAAGTTTGATTAACCCATTACAAATAAAAAGCCCACATATTTGAATATCTCAAAATAGACTGGTGGGTGATAAGATCTGCTACCCCTGGTTTTAGATCCGGCATGACCACCACCTTAATACCATGCCTATGGATGTGCATCTTTAGATCTCAATTATTCGAGTTCGAGCCATCACATGAAGCAATAATGCCAAGCCACAAGAACAACAATCAAGAATCAAGGGCTCCAATTACCGATGAGAAGAAACTAGGGATTTAATTTTCTAGACATGTTTAATTTTAAATTTCTGTAACCGTAATTTTAGATAATTTTTCTTTTTTGACAGGCGACCATCTGCCTAGAGTCATCCAAGCCATCTGTTGATGGCTTCAAGATCGCTTTGTTGATCTACTTCTTGCCTAATGTAAAAAAAGTGTTGATTTTTTAATCAACTATTCAATTGTTGATTTTAAAAATGATAATTGGTTTTCTACTTTCAAAATATTACACAAATAATTGATTAGATATTGTTAAATTATATTTTTTAACTTCTCATAAAGATGATTTTTACTTAAGTGATTATTATTACTCAAGTTATGATAAGTTTTTTTTTAAATCTTCTATATTTCTCATTTATTCAACCTCAATATTTATGGCAAAAAAGCTTCTTTTCGATGAAGGCCCAATTAATTGCACTCATTAACTCATAAAAAATCAACTTAATATATATTACACATTAGTTTCAAGATTCATAAAATCATTATAGCTTATTGGTTCTAGCATTAATCTAGGTGTCATCCTAATGCATATCATCAAGGGTTCAAATCTCCTCAACTACACAACATTGTTATATTTGTTTAACCTTTTATTATTTTTATGCCTTCTATTATATAAAAATAATTAGCAAAAAATGTTGTAAATAAATAAATAATATATAATTGTATGCACATTAAGGGGTTACCAATTGCCAAAATAAAATGAATATTTTTCTAAAGATTACAACATATTTTTAATTGTCATAAAAATGATCAATTCTATTAAATACGGAGTATAGTATAAGAATAAATATTGTACACACCCAATTATAGTATTTTTTAACTTAACTAACAAGGAATAAAATCAATATATGAAAGATTGTAATATAAGATTATTGACATGAGGATATATAAAAGCATAGTTACCTTAACATGTAAACAAAATTTTCAAAGATGTCACATACATTACGTAGTATATAAGATTTAAAGTTTAACCCAATAAATAATGTCTCGCGTGTAGCGCGGGATTGCCCTTTTAGTGATAATTAAAAAGTGGATTACTAACTTTAATTTTATCCCATTTTTTTTTGAAATAGAACTTATGGATATTTTTAAATCTATAATTTTTTAGTAACACAAGTTGCAACCTAAAATTGTAGATTTTATATACATAAATTTTACGGAAATTTCGTGAGGTACCCATGGGGTATTGCAATTTTCGCGAGATATACAACTCTTTTCGTGAGATATACAGCTCCTGGGGTTTTCAACCTTTTCGCCTCGTGCTCTTCCAAGTTAAATCTAACGATTTCGTTAGTTTTGAATTAAAAAAAAAAGGAAGAAGGAATCGGACAGAAAGGAAGAGAGATAAAGAAAGACAGAAGCGAAGAGTCGTCCTCGCCCACGCCGGAAGAGATTGGGGCTCCCGCTCCCTCCTCTCTTCCTCCGTCTCCTCCCTCCACCGATCGGCGCTGGTGCAACCCTGCTCTCCTCCCTCCGCTCTTCCTCAGCCTCCTTCCTCCACCGATCGGCGCCGGAGCAACCCTGCTCTCCTTCCTCCGCTCTTCTTCCGTCTCCTCCCTCCACAGATTACAATTTCCTCTGCAAACCCCATTGACATCTCCTTCTTCAGGTAACGCCTCCGATCTCCCATGGGCGAATTCAGATTCCCCTTTTTCCCCACCCTCACATCCAACCTCATCTCATCTCCAAACCCGAATTCGCCTCAATCCCAAACCCTAATCTGCATTCGGAACCCCGCCTCCCCCTTTTGCCTCCTTTGGATGGCCCTTTTCCTCTCCGGTGGCGGCTACAATACCAAAGCTTGGTCTTACATCACCTCCATCCACCAAAACCTCCCAAACCCTAATTTCAAACTCGCCATTGAACATCACGGTGACTTGGCATCCCTTGATTTCTGGGAGGGTTTGCCTGATCACATGAGGAGCCTTGCAATGGGCCAACATCTCTCCCTTTCCCGGCTCACCTTCCTCTCCCTCCCCGTCATCCTCACCGGGATCTATGCTCTTTCTCTAAGCTTCTCTCCTTGTCCGTTCATTCTTTTTTTTTTTCAAAATTGAAAACTAACGGAGATCCACCAAATCTGTTAGATTTAACTTGGAAGGGAACGAGGAGAAAAGGTTGAAAACCCCAGGGGCACCACGCGAAATATGTAAAAGAGTTGTATACCTCGCGAAAATTGCAATACCCTAGGGGTACCTCGCGAAATTTCCGTAAATTTTAAGACGAAACCAGAAATTGTGGATTTAAATGGTGGATTCATAGAAACATCATAAGCGGTTAAGTACGAACCTATTAACCCAAGTACCAACGTATTAACCCAAGTTCCAACCTTCTAGTTAGTTCTAATCTTCTAACTTTGCAACAAAAGAAGGTAAAAGGAATCATTAATTTTACATAGAATTATAAGGTATAGCCTTCTAACTAGCTAGTGCGACAAAAAGAACATATAAAACTAAGCGTTAAAATTATAAGTTCAATCCTCAAAATCTTATTGAATTCCATCAACCCAAGGTCCCGACTGTCGATCCCATTACATCATCTTCAATAGGACATTGTTGTGAACCTTCAACTCACACCTTCTTTTTTACGCCTTTTAGTCTGCCTTTGTTCAACCGAACACTTTGTTGTTTAAGCTCTTTTGTGGTTGGGCCACCTTTGCAAGTCTTAGCATTATGTCCAAAGGCCTTGTGACACATAAAATTGAAGATAGTTAGAATTTATGTGATGGAAAAAATTAGGAACTACAAATGTTAACATACCTTCCATTTTCCACAACGCATTGTGTTAGATCTCTTTCCCTTCTGCTTTTTCACCCTCTTCTCTTCTTCAATTCCTTGGCGACCTTCCTACTCCCCTTTTCATAATTGGAGGTTCTATGTTTGGAGAATTGAATTTCAGCCACTATTCTTCATTGGGTACCGAGTGAAAATCAATCGAGTAAGTCATCCTAGTGCTTGGCCACTCTTTTGATGCATCTTGCCTCCCGACATATCTAACCATGTGCATCCGTCAAATACCTACAATTGAAAGAAGGAAAATGTATCTATCATATTATGAGGATATGGATCTAAAGACTCTAAAAACCATACTCCATCCGTTAAGAAAAACATGTCATTTTAGGAGTAAAATCTTGTTAAGAAAAACATGTCGTTTTAGGTATTTTGGTCTTCACTTTCCAAAATTACCCTTGTAATGATTAGAGATTTATTAGTTATAGTTTTCAATAAAGTGGAAAAGTAAAGTAATAAATAGGGGTATAAGTGTATTTTTGTTTGCTTTTATTTGCTTTCTTAGAAAATGGGCAAATGTCTAAAACGACATGTTTTAATTAACGGAGGGATAAGGAAATAATAAATAAGTCATTACCTTCCAGAATACTTAACATCGAACTACATCTATTAGTGTGGGGTGAACATCGTTGGCTTTTCCGTCCTTTGCCAAATATCTATAATATCCTAACTCAAAGCTCAAACCAATACATTAGCCAACCAATAGATTGATAAATCAATAAACTAGTATAGCGATGAAGTCCAAAGTCGAACCCACAGAGAGAACGGTTGCTATGCAATGTTTCTAACAATGATTTTTATGACAAAAGCAATGATTTACAGCGAATTGATGACAAAGTAAAGTAAAGAGATTGATGATTTCAAAATATTGATAACAATATAGAGAAGATATTTCACTTGTAATTCTCGACAATCGTTGAGGTTCAAGATCCTAGGATTGATTCAATAGATATTTCTAAGCATATGTTGACTTGACCAAAGTTGATAGTGACGATGCCATAGAAAATAGACTATGAAATGAACACAAATATGACATCATAAATGGGTCACCCAACGCAAAAGGATATCCGGTCCCACCATTAGATCCATCGCAAGTAAGGTACCTGACCGAAACCAACTAACTAGATCTAACGCCCCCAAGAACTTTGACCCCGGTTTCCCTCGCGACCTGAATCCTCCGGGATCCTAGCAAGCAGCTCCTTAGCTCAAGCACCTCACCTCTAAATAGCTCCACATGTGTTTCCTATGACCCTTGATAGCGTCTATTCTAGCATTGTTCTTTGGGCACTCTTGTGTAAAGTTTACGGCGTTTTATTAGAGTATTCTACCTATTTGTTAGCCCTTAGTGTCCCATTTCAAGGAATCGGTGTCTACCGCTAGTTTGTTGTGATTTCAGGTACTTTTGAGCGGTTTTGGAGCCAATTCAAGAGCTAAAGGATAAGGAGTGACTAGGGGCGCTTCCATGTGGAAGTAAGTCACAAAGGACGAGCTAAAGGGGTCGAGAGATGAGCTAAAATATGAGACAAGAAGCAATCATATCAAGTGAATCACTCATAGGAGCTCAAGACGATGTAGCACGACTCGCGGGACAAGGGAGTTTGTGCAATTTTCAGCTACAACAAGCTGTCACAACTCGTGGGAGGCCTTCACGAGTCGTGACGAGTGAACCCGTGTGTTTTGTGACTTCTCGTGACAGCCTCTTCACGAGTCGTGACACTGCTAGATCCGGCCAGACCTTTCGGATTTCCGGCTGTTTCTTTGACTTGTTTTGGATTAATTAAAAGGGATGTAGTTTTATAGAGTTTTTTTTTAGGGGGGGGGGGGTTACGTTTTTGGACAAGGGCTGGAACCACTCAGATTTTGGGGGAAAAACTTAGGAGAACCCTAGATTAGTTGAAGGATAAAGGATTGCAAATTGGATGCTTTTGAGACGATTTTCGCTATATAAGATCAAGTATTTCTCTTACTCTTCTGAGCCATGTCATCTTATTTTGCTTTTGATTTGTTCTCTTTCATCATGATTGCCTAATTCGATTGTTCTAGGGCTGGGGTGATTCCACTATGTTGAGATAGACAATACTTACTATTGCTTTAATGTAGTTTGATTTTTGCTTGATTTAATCCTATTGAGCGTATAGCCTGATTGATAATCGATTAGATCCAATTAGGGGTTGAGACCGAGAGGAGATAGCCCTAATAGGAAAATAGATTATTGCATGAGACCGAGAGGTGATTGTTGTCATTGGAGCTATAGGATTGAACCTGAGATATTGATGCTTGCTTATGAGTGACATAATAGCATGATTCAAGATCTCCTGAGGATCAATAAGTTGTTATAGATATTCTAGGTTTGTTTGTTCTAATGGAGACCGAGAGGAGATTAGTAATGAACTTAGACAACCTACCTTCATACAGAATCAAATTCATTCAAGCGAGAAAAATCACTTAAGTCTATCAACGACACATGGCGCTTAATCCCCAATTCCAGAATGTTTTCTCCATATTTGCCCAAAACTTCCATTGGCTTATTTTAATTTGTTTTTATTAGTTATATCACAAAACCTAAATTTCTCTACTATTTTGGCTTAGTCAACTAGTTGCGAAGATTCGATTAATACTCCTATAGTCCTTGAGTTCGACACCTTTATATACTACAACCGATCCCATACACTTGTGGGAGTAGGTTTCAAGCCTATCAAGTTTTTGGCGCCGTTGCCGGGAACTTAAGCTAGTATTAGTTGATTCCTTTCAATTAGTTTTTCTAAGTCGGTTTGTTATTTTTGATTTGGTTTCTTTTTGGCTTTGGTTTTATCTATTTTGCATGTTGAATGCGAAAAGGCCGAAAAGGCGAAGAGCTTCTGCCTTTTGATTCTGAACTTGAGAGGACTTTTCACAAGAGACTTGCTGAACAACGCAAAATCAAATAAATGGGGGACAACGTTGCACGTCTCCAAGCTGAATTGGATGCCACTAGAGCTGAAAGTACACGAGTGATTAATGAGCTCCGTGCTCAACTACAAAATCAGTTAGCTCTTCAGGATGCTGCTGGTCCCCTTACTCTTGCTCAACGGATGGATCCGGCGCAACACACTCCAAATCCTGGGGTAGTATTTCAGAACTTGACTCCCAATAATTTTGAGCTGAAACCATCCTTGATTCAGATGATTTGTCAAAATCAGTTTGGTGGCCTTCTTTTTGAGAATCCTCATCAACACATGGCCACCTACAAGGAGCTGAAGAGAACAGTTAAAATTCATGGAGTTGAGCCGAATGAGCTTATGATGCGAGCCTTCTCTTTTTCTTTGAGGGATAGAGCTAAGGCATGGTACAATGCTATTCCTGAAGGTTCTATAACATCATGGGATGCATTGTCTTCTGAGTTGTTAAACAAGTTCTTCCCACCGAATAAAACAGCTGAAATGAGAAGGAAGATTTATGCTTTTCAGATGCAAACAGGAAAAAATATCTATGAAGCATGGGAATGGTTCAAGGACCTCCTACTTGATTGTCCTCATCACGGAGAGCCAAAACTGAATCTCCTTGAAGTCTTCTAAAAAGGGCTCGATGATGCTACTAGGGTTATGATTGATTCCTCGTCTGGTGGGACTTTCACGGAGAAGAATGTTGATGAGGCATGGGCATTTATTGAGGAGACTGGAAAGAACTGTGGCAGATACTCCACTGGGAGATCAGTTGTACCTAGCACCAAGAAGAGTGTTGGTATGTTTGAGGTGGGTGCCGAAACTATAAGGGATGCTAAGCTAGATGCTCTCTCTTCTGAGGTAAAGTGTTTGGGTCAATTGCTATCAAAGACTCCATCTACACAAGCTGCTTGTTCTACATCATCAAAGTCGATCATTCCTTGTCAATTTTGTAGTGGGACAGATCATTCCATTTCATCATGCGAGTTGTATAATTCCCACCAAGCAGAGGAACAAGCTGAGGATGTTAGATATATGAAGGACATGTACAGAAATGCTGATATGTACAAAACTCGAGACTTCAATGGGACACAAAGGTACAACAACTATAATTCTCATGCTCAAAATCATCCTGGTTTCTCCTATTCAAATAACCAAGGCGGTGAAAGACCACCCCCTGGATTCCAACCCGGCCCTCCACGACCTCAATACCATGCTCCAGTTGTACCCCCTGCACAACAGAGTGCTGGGACGGAGAAAATGATGGAGCAATTGCTTACTACAGTGCAAGCCTTGTCTGGGAATCTCCAACACCTGACTGGAGAGATGCAAAACTTAGCCAAAAGTCACAAGTTGCTAGAGACTCAAGTGGCTCAGCAGGGAGCTGCTTCACCAAGGCAATCTGGCCAACTCCTGGGACATGCTGAGGAAAATTGAAACATGGGCACCATCTCAAAGTAGTTAGGCTTATCTTGATAATAGCAATCAGAAATCGGAGCAATAAGCCATATCCAAGTAGCTATTTTCAGCCAAACCAACTCCATCAATCAAGAAAACTCAACTCAATAGCAAGTGTCTAGCCTCATACTCACGAGTAAAACCAATTGTAACTCTTGCAATCATGATCAGTCATACACAGTAAACATCAATGAAAATAGGTGACTTCGGGGAGCATGAAACACACAAGAATTAAAAGCAATAATAAGCATACGATACCACAACTACTAGGATTCAAACTTATACAGGTCTATTCAACCATCAACTAATCAGGAGCGGTCCGATCAAATTGAACAATCACTTTACCAAATTCTGCACATCATAGCAAAGCATCACCAATCCTTAACCCATATCAAAGAACACTTAACCACTAACAATCCACAACACAATTCAACCCTTCCACTAATTCAGAATCAAAATGCAACAAATTCCGAGTAGGATCCGATTACAAGTGACAAGGGAAACCTGCATATACCGATGGAGATTGAAATCGAAGGCAAGCGCATCCGGGAGCAGCAACGGAGCCTTCAAGCAGCACTTGCGTGAGAGGCTAGGGTTTCGACTACGATGCGGAGACACCGGTAGCGGAGGGGAAAGGCGTCGTCGGGCTGAGTACAAGAGCCTGGGGAGAAAGCGGGAGGCGATGAGGGGAGTGGGGTGATGTGGTGAAGAAGGGCTGCTGCTGCTGGCAGATGGTGATTGCTGGCGATCGATAAGAGATCGGTACGACAAGGCAATGCAGCAGTGGGAGGCTGGTGGTCCGGGGATCAGAGGCGGCTTGCAGGCGGGGAAGAAGGTCTGCGAGAGAGAAAGTGAACGGAGGGGGAAGGGATGGTCCAGAGGTGGCGACTGTTGGCAGTCGAGGTGCACAGAGAAAGAGAGGATAACAGGGGTGTGGCCGGTGTGGTGGCTGCTGACGGTCGGGGTGAACAGAGAAAGAGAGGAGGAGAGGCGGTGACGGAGGGCGGTGCTGGGTTTGAGATGGGTAGAGAGAAAGGAAAGAACGAGGGAGCAGGTTCTGAATTGTTTTGCCGACAATAAATTTTCACACGGGATCTCCGAAGTACCAATGGCAATATTAGGGCGTCTTTGCGAGAGGAATTTTTTTTTATGAGGTAGAGATACTTTTTGGGGATATGGAGGGGATGAAGATACTTTTCGGGGTGGAGAAGATGGAGATTATTTGTAGAAAATACGTATATGCCTTTTTTTTACTGTTTTTATTTTACATAGAAACCATCAACAAATTGAAACCATCCAAAACCAAAAATCAATATGAAGCAGCAATATGAAGATACGAAGATAGGAAATTGACAAATAGAATTAAGGGCGTGTTTGCCGACAATAAATCAAGCCCTTTGCCGACAATAAATTTTCACACGGGATCTCCGCAG
Source organism: Persicaria tinctoria (assembly GCA_037127255.1). Taxonomy (NCBI): domain Eukaryota; kingdom Viridiplantae; phylum Streptophyta; class Magnoliopsida; order Caryophyllales; family Polygonaceae; genus Persicaria; species Persicaria tinctoria. The sequence continues at coordinate 27,067,208 of JBANSL010000017.1, forward strand.
TACCAATGGCAATATTAGGGCGTGTTTGCGAGAAGAATTTTTTTTTTTATGAGGTAAAGATACTTTTGGGGATATGGAGGCGATGAAGATACTTTTTGGGGTGGAGATGATGGAGATTATTTGTAGAAAATACGTATATGCCTTTTTTTTTTTACTGGTTGTATTTTTCATAGAAACCATCAACAAATTGAAACCATCCAAAACCAAAAATCAATATGAAGTAGCAATATGAAGATAGGAAGATAGGAAATTGACAAATTATCTGTTCAAAATTACGAATTCACAAATTTGAAAAAATAACAAAAAAGAAATCACATGATTTTTGGGCCAGTGGACCAAGCTACTGGCAAACTCAAAATACTAGTCCACCGTTCCTCTCATGCCTTAACCCTCTCACCCTCCATCCTCACCGCGACTTTCTTTCTCCAATGTCGCTGCTCGGGCAGTCCCGTAGTCCACCATCGCTGTCACCATTCATCTCTATGCATGGCTTTTACACCCTTCGATGCCTGCTTTCTCTTTCGTATGCTCACCCCACTCGAACCCCCTCATATTCCGTATACCGTACCCCCTCCGCGCCGCCCTATCCAGCACCCTAACCCATGACACCCTTGTACCACCTCTTCGTCTTTTCGCCCGATTGCCCAGCTACACCAATAGCAAATTGATTTGATTTTTCAGTTCGATCCCAATCTGAATTTTTGCCCGGCTGCAATTGAATCTCCAATTTCTTAATCAAGGTGGAGCACGAGCTTTTTGGCGATGGGGCACGAGCTTTCCGACAATGAAGACGGGTATTAAAACAAGAATTTTCAGCTTCGTCATGGTTGCTTGCTTCGACGATGGAGCACGAGCTTTTCGGTCAAAGACCACTGAATATTTCATTTGATTCCGTCGACGGGGAAGAAAACTGACGATAACACTCAAAAGAGATAGTGGAGAGGTGCAGATTATAAAAAACATAGGAAGCCGAAGGGGCATAAGAAGAAAGGCAAAAAGGGCAATTTGGAGTGGGAAAATCCCTCTGCCCCGCCCACCCTGAAAATGAAGGTGAAAGATTTGGATGTGCCGCCACTCCCTCCATCCCTTCCACCCCACCTCGCCCACCCCTGCCACCCCTTGCCAAACACACAGGCGCGCCTCCCTGAAAAATTTTCATCACCCTCGCCATCCCCTCCACCCCTTGCTAAACACACTCTTAATTACCTTCTTTTTCGGGAGTAAATTGAACAACTCCCTCATCTGATTATCCCTCTCCAACTTGTGACTTTTCATGTCATACATATACCACAAACGCGGATATTTCGAGAGACATAACCCCTTTTTCGTAGCCCCTTTAGCAACTCAATATAAACATCGAGCATATTACATTTGTCGAGATCATCCACTTCAACGTCCAAGTACTCCACAAATTTGTAACGCATTCTCAAAACTTTTTTTTTATCTCCCATTCTGCACAACGTAACTTACATTTTCAGAAATTCACACATGATCGAGCATTTCAAGCAACGAGGTAAAGCAAAGTTATTGAACCCCAAAAATAATATGACAAAATTCAACCTAAACAAATCTTATATGAGAATAGACAACAAATTTCACCCACAATCACACAAAAAATCTTGAATTAAACCCTAGTTCAGATTAGGGAACAAATTTCACAATAAACACCACAAAAAATTCTCCCTAATCGAACTCGGCTGAGATTTAGGTAGAAAATTTCATAAATTTGACCCTAGAATCACTTAAATTCAGATCTTGTTTCGACAATAAAATCGATATTCAAAACTGTAAAATTGAGATCGAAGGCGTTAGAGTCTCCCATGCTAATCTACGTACATCACCTGCCGGTTGTCGAGGTTCCCACACACCGGTCGACTCTCTTACGTTGGTCTTCACCGCCGACCGCCTCCCACCGTGTCTTCTTCTTCCTTGAAGTGAATCTCTAGATAAAGGAAGAAGCCTTCGCGCTTTTTTCCTTTTTTTTTATTAGTTTGTGCTTTTTTTTCTTGTACACAAAAGTAGGTGATTCAATTTTTTATTTTGGAGGTGGCTGCTTTAATTTTCAAATAATTTTTTTTCTTTTCTAAAAAATAACTGGTGAAGTTACATTTAAATTGGCTATTGGTCATTGAGTGAAATTTTTCAAAAGTTTAGGGTCACCAAACGAAAAAAGAAAAAAATTGGGACACCAACCGGAATAGCATAAACCGTAGGGGCACCAGACAAAATTTCTCTTTTTTTTTTAAAAAAAAAGGAAAGGATTCAGAAAATGAAAGATAATGTTTCTGATTGATAGGTGTTAGGGATTTTGTGCTACTCGCCCCCATGCTAGAGTTTAGGGAGTTAGATGGTGATCGACAAGTCCGGCCTACGTAATTCAGCGTATAAACGAACCCTAGAGTAATCAGAATAACCAATTTCCATTAGAATAACAACCCATTGATCATGAAATCACCATTGTTGCGAAACTATATTCATCACTATTGTTTTCTACAATCATCAACTACTACTATTCTCATTGCATATTTGCTTTCATATTATTGCTTTGTTACTTGCTTGCTTGCAATCACATTTATAAAGTCGTACACACTCTATGACTTCATGTGGGATCGATCTCTACTCGCCATTAATACTAGGTGGTTGAGTTTGAGATATTTACTTTTGAAGAATTGAACCACGACATTCAAGATCCACTAGTTATATAAAATAATTAATAAACACACAAAACAAAGATATAAGACTTAAATTTCCCGGCAATGGCTCAAAATTTTCCAAGCGGAAATTGTCGTTGTTAGTACCAAAATAAAACTCAAACAAACAAACTAGTATAGAGAGTTAGTAGAAGGTTAAACCTCCAAAAAAGTCTTATTAATTTGAATGTGAACTTAATTGCAACTTTGTAAAGCAGGGTTTTTAGTATGAAAAAGATATGTATTTTGTGAGAGAGGAATGAAAACAAATCATGTAAAGTGAGTTGTGTAATGCAATGAAGAAAAATAGTTTCATCTATAATTTTTCACTTTATTTGGTGAATTTTGATCATGTTTCTTCTTCGAGATCTTCTCTTTTTCAATTCCTACCTAATGTCTTGCCCCGGTCTCATTCCTAGGAAGCCCTAACATGGTCAAGATTTAACCTAGCAATAGCATTTAGTTTAGAGACTAATCAAGATATATAGAACACCAAGTTACAAGTCAATGTTTAATATATAACGACTTCCAATACATCCAATTAGTCGTACAAGTCCTTAAGAGATATGTTTCCCACTTGAGTTAAGGTCCGCTACAAGGAATCTCCAAGACCATAGCAATTGAATAACTTTAATTCTAACAAGTTGGTTAGACAATCAAGAATTAAAAGCATACAAACAATTGAGCGCAAAGAAGTCAATACAAACGATAGGAGTATGAACAAGAATAGATCGAAAATTCATGATTCAACGAAACAAAGCTTTAAATTTTAGGCAAAATGAAGAGAGTTTAGTTTCTCATGATAAACAAATCTCTATAAATATTTTTAAAGTGCATAAGATAGTCTAAAATAAACCCTAAAACATTTTTAAATTAAATACTCGTAAGAAACATCTCCTAAAAGATAGAATTAAAACATCAACTAGGGTTACATAAAAACAAAACAGTGTTTCGACAATGGCTAGATCTATGGCCACATCAAGTACTCGCGGTTGCGAATCGTCAAGTTGCACATGGCCTATCTTCAATATTCATTATGCAATTGTGAAAGTTCTCTGATTTTCAGCCTCTTCGCTTCCTAATTTGGGCTCGAAAACAAAGAAGTGTAGCTCTTGGAAAGATCGAGCTTTCCAACGCATACTCACAATTAATATTCAATCGGACAACCGAGACCTCTAGTAAGTGTGTTACAAGATCAACTTGGCTTTTGATCAACTTTTGCTAACTTGATCTTAATTTGCTTAATTAGGCTCTCGAATTTCAACCCTACTTCCAGGCTCTTTACTCATCTTTCTCTTCTCAACTCTTCCTTCATCCATTAGCCTCCTTATTCCTCATTGTATCCACATCTTCCTGAATAAATCAATAAAAATGTGTGTAGATTCCGATTCCGCCACCAAAATGAGTATAAATGCAAATCTAGTCCAAACCATACATTATATACATCTAAATCATGTTAAATGCATCCTAATATATATGCGTACCTAAATTAATGCTATCGGGGATTGAGGTGTACGCACCCTTTCTTCCACTACGTCGAGAGGGTGTTTTCAATTGACTCAACCTATCGCAAATAAGAAATTTATAGGCCTAAACTATTGTGCAAGATAAGAAAAGGAAAACAATCCAAAAATAATGGTTAAGGAGTGAACAACCAACTAATCGAAAAGAAAACAATAACGAAGAATGACCCAAAATCTAACACCCATGTTTTCCACCTAGTTTAGCCCTCTTTAATCTTAATAGCACTCATCCACCTTGCTCAATCTTTAAGTATTTCTTCACTGCCCTCTACAACGTCTAACCCTCTTGATGACAGACTCACATCTATGAACTGATGCACTTGGGTCTTTTTTCTTAAAAAGATCAAATCATTGGAGCCTCAACAGACGGAACATATCCTTAATATTGGCCACTTGCATCTTATCGCGAACAACTTCATTTCTAATCCTATAATCTAGTCTTATTGCACATCCATCTGAGCATCCTCGTCTATACCACCATAAGCCTTTATTCTTGTGCCTTCGAGCTCACCCAACAACTTGCATCTAGTCTTTAGGGGCACTTTTCTATCACATAAGACACCTAACATTGACTTCCATTAATTCTGTCACCCTACCTAGACCCAATGTTGATGTCTTCACCCACCATCCCTAGTGGTGTTATGTGAGCCGAACAGCTCGAGCTCGGCTTAGGCTCGGCTCGAAAAAGCTCAAGCTCGGCTCGTTTGTAGAGGTAAAACAAGCCGAGCTTGAACAATATTTTGGGCTTGAACCGAGCCCAAAAGCTCGAAATGTTGTGATTTCCAAAATTACCCTTAGGGTAAAGTGGAAACTGAAGAGGAGAAAGCAGACAAGCGCCGCTGTTTGTGTTTGTTCAGTAGGCTTCCTCTTCGGCTCTCTGTCACTGGACTCGAGATCCGCTCTCCGTTTCAGCCCCGACGAGTGTTCAATCGAGATCAAGGCTTCCTTTCCGGCTCTCTATGTCGCTGGACTCGAGATCTGTTCTTCGTTCCAGCCTCGACGATTGCTCCCCTGATCAGGTTCATCTTCTCCAATGGAAGAGTGGCCATGATTGTTCTTCTTCTGCTTCTTTACTGCAGAAGGTGTCTTCCCGGCGGCAATTCTAGTATCCCCTCCCGGCAGCGGCAGACTCGATTAAGGGTTGCCGACTTCCTCCTCTACTAATTATCCCCATTTTTTATGGTGTAAAAATTGAAATTGAAATGGTTGGGTTGAATTAATGAATTGTATTAGTTTCTGCTGGTGCGTGATTGTTTACTGTATACACCATTTTTTCTCCTTCTACTTGCAACCATTCTTGATTGTATTCAAATTAAAATTGGTTTTTGTTGGTGTCCACTGTCGTGTGCAAGTTTTGCTTCAATTTCATGAACAAACCCTCTCACGAACCGAGCTCGAACAAGCCCATATGACGAACTCGAACGAGCCTAAGCTCGTTCGTTTGGCTTGATCGAGTCTACCGAGCCTGAGCTCGAGTTTTGGGTTGGGCTCGCGAGCCGAGCTTGAACAACAAAAAAAGCTCGTATAATTTTTGGGCTCGACCTCGGCTCGGCTCGTATCCCGTTCGAGCCAAGCTTGGACATGTCAAGCTCGGCTCGTTCGGCTCAAATATCACCCCTACCCACCCCCCTCCTACCGTTGCTTTGCATCACCAACCCCAAATACTTGAAACTACTTTTCTTTGCTATAATATCTTAACATTGACATAAGAAAATAGTTTTTAATCAAAATAACAACAAAACACTTAAATTATAAATATTTCTTAATTAAAATAACAACTAATTACACTTGGGTTATCAAGTACTCCCTCCGTTTCAAAATAAAAGTCGTTTGACTTTTTTTCACGCATTTTTATGAGGAAAAAACTATATAAAATATTATTTTTTTAACGAAATTTTTTCGATAAGTTTATACTTATGACTACTAAGTATGAAATTATTAAAAAAAATTGATCAAAAAAATAATATTTTATAGTGTTTTTATCTTCTTAAAAAGCGTACAGAAAAAGACAAACGACTTTTATTTTAAAACAGAGGGAGTACTTTTTAATCAAAATAACAAAATTAAATATTCTTCAAACTCCAACAAGAGTACCAAAACTCTTAAGCTACACGCCTACAACTTTAACTCACAAAGCCCAACTCCCTCCTTTCAAATAGCAAAAAACCCCGGAAATTGAAAGCTTCAACTCTGAAATGATCAAGTAGACTAGAGACTTGTGCCCCCCTGTTCCCATAAATTCACTTGTAACCTTGAAAGCAACTCCAAAAACATTACTCCTTCCGTCTCGAAATAGATGTCATTTTAACCTTATGCACAAATTTTAATAAAAACACTCATCCATCAATCAACATCATCATTCCACTAACTTTTTCATTAATTTTCTTACTCACTACATTTTTTAACCAATCAAAACCTTTAAAAAAGTCAACAACACACAAATCAATACAAATCATTACTTTTCACTACCTAAAAAACCTAAAACGACATCTATTTTGATACAAAACTAAAGAGCTAAAATGACATCTATTTCGAGACGGAGGGAGTATTTAATTTAATCAAACCTACAAATGAAAAGCCAACCATTTTTTGACATGATCGTTGACAGTTGACACCTACCTAGTAGCCAATTACAGCAAGAGCAATTGAGGTCACAAATTGAAGTAATTTGATCACAAGAAAATTGAGAGGACAGTGTTATCCATGTCCTTCTAAACCGGCCTTCTAAAATTGAGAGGAGTATTACGAAGAAATCCGCAACTACAATTATTGCAATAAGCCACAAAAAATTAGGGTTATCCACTTGCCAATGCCCTTCTAAACCGGCCTCCAGGAACACAAAGCTAAAAAGCTCACCTTCTGCAATTGGAGATGCCACCAACCTGCTGTAGTGGTGCAATCGGAGCGAGCCTGAGTCGTCACCTACTGTTGCGCACCATCTTCAGAAAAAGAATGGAGACCGGATGTCACCTACTGCTGCAATTGGAGGACTCGGCGAAACATGAATTGACCTACAAACGAATGGATTCTCAGGTCTCGGCGCTCCAACAACCAAGAAGCCTGTTCCTAATAGCACTGTGAACATCAAATTCAAGAGATTTGTAAAGAGCAAGTGGCAATTGCTAATCGGAATTCTGAAATTAGATTACATAATTACATACCTGGGAAGTATGTTAATTTGTAGAGAGGCCTCCAATATAGCAATGCCTTTATAGATCGGTTGAAAGACAAAAAAAATTGAAGTTTTCTAGAGATCTTGAAGAAGGGAAAAGATTGAAGTTTTCTATGAAAAATTAATGGAGAAGATGAAGAGGCGAGGCGTGCTGTTTCTCCACTTTCAATTCATCAGGAGTAGGGTTGTTACTTGAGCCGAGTAGCTCGAGCTCGGCTCGGAAAAAACTCGACTCGAGCTTGCTCGAATTAAATATGAGTCAAGCTTGAGCAGAATTCTGAGCTCGAGCCGAGCTCGAGTAGCTCGTATAGCTCATTTTATGGGTGAAATTACAGTTCTCCCCCTATGTTTTATTTAACCCCATGTAAATAGGTTTTATTTAACCCCTTGTAAATAGGGCGTATATCTCGTTTCGTAGGTGAAATTACAGTTCTGTCCCTATGTTTTATTTAACCTCTTTTTCTAAAGAGTCTGTCAACTGCTTTGCCTTTTGGACTCCATTCACTTTGAATCACAGATCTACATTTTGTGAGTAGCTCGAGCTCGACTCGGCTCGGCTCGAGAAAATGAGGCTCGAGCTCGAGCTCGAGCTCGTTTGTAAACGAGTCAAGCTTGAACACCCACTACTCGAGCTCGTTAGCTCGTATATCAGCCCTAATCAGGAGAAGCGCGTCAGACGTGCAATACAGTACAAAACCAAAAAAATAAAATAAAAATAGAAGTCTACCACCATTAGGCCTATTTTTTTTAGAGGCCCACCGAAATTAGAGGTCCTGAGCAAGTGCACACTTTGTGTAAAACCAAATTTAATTTAACGAAAAATAATACGTGTCTCCTCTCGACTTAAACTCACCGGTCATAGCTAAGTATGCTCTACATGTCCCTTATGAGGTAATGAAATCCATTGCTTCCAAGCATTCCAAGGTGATCTTTCTTGGAACTCTGTTATATGCTTTATCCAATTCAAGTCTATAAAAAAAAACATATGCAGATTCCTTTTCTATTCTCTGTATTTCTCCACCAACCACCTCATCAAATGTAAAGCCTCCATAGTCGACCTTTTAGTCTGAAACCAAACCGGAACTCAGAAAAAAAGAGTCAGCTGGTGGCGTGATCATGATTGCTGTCATAGAAACATTTGTATTCGATCATTTGTAAAACATAATACCTTTTGATGGAGAACAAAAGTATTTAGAGAAATAGCGTCCAGCAAAACATCCTAGTTTCTTTGATTAATTTCAAACTAGTTTGTGCAGTTGTATAGTGAGTATGATATATATCCCATGCACAAATATATAATATATAATGCGCGCTGATGAAGGGAAAACAAGTGGTGCTTATCAACACGTTTGGATTCGTTCAACAGATTTGACAGCTTTGCGACGTCTCAGTAAAATGGGTCGTTAGGAGTCCATATTAATCGGATTGGATCGTGCCATACCTTGTCGGAACGGGGACGAAGAGATCTACAACTTTGCTGTTGAAGGTTTTTCCAGAATCCACCGAGAACATGACCGAAATTCTACATCTTTGCAGCTGTTCACTGTTTGGACGAAAATACTTATCTTTCCATATTTAATTTATTACTTTATCCTTATATTTATTTAGGAATAATGTAAATTAGAATAATATCTATTAGTTGACTTTTCAATTAATTGATATTATATCTAATTAGTTTTTATATTTATTTTCTAGGATAAATAAAGTGGAAAAGGGAAATCTATCTTTAAGATATTTCCTTGGCCACCAAGTAGTTTGATTTTATCTAGGATTATGTTTTCTATTTAAGACGTTTTTATTCATTCAATAAAATCAGATATTAGAATTGAATTTTTGACAAAAGTCAGATTTGGAGAGTTCTCCTAGGGAGGAACCGAGTTCCCCTGCGTGGAATAGGTTTCGATGTGTTGTTTTTAGCTTGGTTTGTCTTGTGTGTGTTGATCCTCTTTGGTGGGTTGGTGCTACCACATGTTTGGTGTGTGTCGATTCTCGTCATAGGATTGGTGCTATCCATCATGCATGGTGTGTGTCGATTGTCGTCATAGGATTGGTGCTATCAAGCATCCACAAGCCCCCTCCTTGTGCCTTCAAGTTGTCTGCTTGATTGTGTAGGGTTGTAGAGGCGGGTTATATAGTCATTGGTATTGGTTCCTACCCTCTGAGGAGGCCTGGGGTCTTTATCTTGTTCTATATAGATCGACTCAGTCCTTATCAGGTCGTGTCTTTCCATTCTTTACATTAAATTTCGAGTCTTTCCTTTTGTTCTTGTTGTTTCGTGTCTTTCTTGAAGATCTTGATCAATTCTTGATCGAGTTCTTGGCGTTTCTTGAGTCTTATATTGCTACGTTCTTGTTTAATTCTTGCTTGTTGTCGAAGATCGGACCAATCTACGGCTAACCCCGTATCACGCGCACAACTAAAACTGTAAAGAAGTTGCATTGTTGTAACCAAATGCGCACGCAGAACTACTACTCCAGGAAATGGCTGTAAATTGGACCCATATATCGATCATATAGCTAGATTGAGGTACGTTCGTTCTTCTGTAGAGGCTGTCGATAGCGATATCCAGAATTTATTTGGAAGGGAACAGGAGCATCAGCTCTCTAACTGCTTGCTTGAACACTCCTTCCATAGAGAAAGAGTCCGGGCAATGCTCAATAGCTCCACTCGCCTGATACAAAACCCCAAAAATCTAAGATAATTAGTTATATAATTCAATGTGAAAGTGAACTAGAACATGATAACTTTAATTTGTATATGTTTAGATGGACAAGAAACTTATACTGATTTCAAAACATAAATTAACATGGGAAAACTAATTAAAATACCCCATCTTTGGGAGTATGGTAAAAATATATCCTCAACTTTCAAAATGTTAACAAGACATCCTGGTAAAACTGTCATTGAAGATGAACTATGAGTTGCCTGGAAGATAGGAGGGAGGAAAATGCGTGGTGTATGAAGCCGGTCCAACTCTTTATTTTTTTCCTAAGGAAACCGTTCAAAAAACCCTTGTAAAAAATCAATGTAGGATGTCTTGTTAACATTTTTTACCAGTGAGAAAACTTGTGATAATATATTACCACTACTATCAAAGGTCGGGATATTTTTGAAAGTTGAGGATATATTTTTACCATACCCCAAAGGTGGGGTATTTTAATTAATTTTCCCAATTAACATCAATTAACAGTAAACAAGGAAATTAAGAAAGGAACTCACAAGGCGAACATGGATCATGTAGAAGCTTCCCTTTCCATCACAGGAAACAGTAGCAGATTCCACCTCAATCATATGCTTCTCCAAGGCGATAACCACGGAAGTCAAGAGGCCGACCTTCCTAGGGGAGCAAATCATGATCTGCGCCTCTTGTCCAAAGGTGTTGAGCACCACATTGGGAGAGGTCCAGGTATGGAACATCACAAGGGGCCGATCGTGGTGGGGCCCTGGGGCAATGTTCATCACCAAGGGTGGCCTTTGAGAGGCAGCATATGCATGTTCGGCTAGGAAGGACTCCCTCGTGGTCTGACCGGCTGCCTTCAGGTGGGGTGCGGTGGATGGCAATGGCTCGTAGGTGATTGTCGCATTGGTGGCGCAGCGGACCTTGTTTGCCTTGTGCTCTTGGAGATTTTGGAGTTGGGTTTCAAGGGTTTTGATGTGCTTCACTGCCTCATCCACAATGGTAGTCTTGTCCGTCTGCTTATATACCAAATCCATTATGTAATTGACAATCATATCCCATTTATCAGTTTAATTATTGTTGAAAGATATAAAGAGATCGTATCATCTCACATTGAAAATATGAACAAATAACACATTGGACTATTTTTCTTATAATTAATTGATTTTACAATGAAATCACATCCGGCTTATGTATTTGAATTTGATTGCTAGTGCACAAGCACTCATTAGACGAGAGTGCATATTTCCTTGTCAATTTGATACATCGTTTTTTGCCTAGGTGACATCTTTAGAAATACTAATTTAACTACCATCTCTGCTCAACAACCTACAGTTATATATTTTAGAAAATGAAACGAATTATTTTATATAAAAAATATGTTAATTAATTTAAACCATCATCGTCTGGCTAAATTATTTATAAACCAATTACCAACATATGAAGAGAAATAAAAGTAAATAAAAAAACACAAATAAATATAAATCATTACACTGATCATCCAAGAACTTGTAATCTAAAACAATTACTTGAGAAATAAAAAAATGACCTCTGTAATTTGAAAAGAGGGAGGACCGAAGGAGTAGATATATCATCATATATATAAATTGGTGATCGAGGTCAGAAAGGAGTTTGTTTTTTTTTTTTCCAGCGCAGAAAGGAGTTTTAATAATTAAAGGGAAAAAAAAAAGGGAAAACAATACATCTGGTCCATCTGGATATCATTGGTTTTGGTATGGCTGAGAGGGTTTCATAACTGAAGAAAACCAGGTAGAAGTTGCGAATAATCACCTCAAATTCAGTGAGAGTACTGTACAACATTCCAGCTGGGGAATTGTTTTCCACTCCAACTGGACGGTTGTGTCCTAATTAAGATTCTAACTGCCCGGTATGGTGGTGGAGCAAATTATTTCATTCCTAAAATTCACTCAATTTAACGGACGGATCAAGTTAATTACTGCATTGGGAGCGGGTCTTTCTCTCAATTACAGATTATAGATTATCTCGTTGATCGATTTTATTAATTAATTCCATAGTTACATTTACTTTCTTGGAGTATAAACTAAGGAATTCATTTTGTTTCCTTTTTATTGCAGTGCAGTGTATCTCAACATGATTTTTTAAAGATCTTGTTGAGATAGATGATTTTTTAAAAATAGATAAATAAATAAAATTGGATCGAATGATCAATTATCTGAAGAGATACAACATGATGCTAATTTAATATATAGATCAGATGGATCAAATGAATAGTGGTTTTAATTATGAAAGAAACCGAATAGCATCAATAATGTGTAAAAATGCACAACATGTGCATAGTGTATTTCAATATGAATATCATGTAGTTATACAATATTGATGCATGCATTTTGTTATATAGAAGCCATACAATATTGATGCATGATGACCAAAAAAAAAAGTTAATACAGTATATAAGACAGATTATTGAAGTCGGTTGGACTCGTGAATTCAATATAAAAAAACATATTTTCATTTCTGGAGACATTTTAAATCTTTTCAAAAGATACGGAGAGGGGGAGAAATTAAATTCCAGGTCAATAATAAAATTCTTGAAAACGGAAGATATGTAAATGATTACCCAAAAAAGAAGAAGATATATAAGGCAGGTTACTGAAGTTGGTTGAGACTCGTGAATTCAATAAAAAAAACATATTTTGATTTCTGGAGACATTTTAAATCTTTTAAAAAAATACGGAAAGGGGGAGAAATTAAAAATCCAGGCCAAGAATAAAATCTTGAAAACAGAAGATATGTAAATGGTGACAAAAAAAAAAAAGATATATATGACAGGTTACCGAAGTCCGTTGGACTCGTGAATTCAATAAAAAAACATATTTTGATTTCTGGAGACAATTTAAATATTTTCAAAAGATACGGAAAGGGGGAGAAATAAATTCCAGGCCAAGAATAAAATTCTTGAAAACAGAAGATATGTAAATGATGACAAAAAAAAAAGATATATATATATATATATATATATATATATATATATATATATATATATATATATATATATATATGACAGGTTACTGAAGTGCACTCCATTGGTTTATATACTAAGCCTTGTTTATTCATATTATCAACGGGAGACTCTTTGATCTTTTCACATCTCTCATCACAGGTACGTAAAATTTATGAAGATCTCCATCTCCAGATGAAATTGCTGATCGATCCCGACCCTTGATGTTCCAACTTTGATCGATAAATGAAAGCTTCAGAAGTTGTCTTTCAATTTATTTTGTTAACTAAGACAAAGATGGAATTGAGAGAAAACACAGATGTAAATATGTAATAAACACGTAAAAGCTAGAGATTGCTGAATTAAAGAAGAAATTAATTAAAGAGGGCAACGCCAACACTTTATAAACTTGGTTTAAAAAATAGAGATTGAAAACACAGGCATGCAGTTGTTAATTAGTGAGGATTGCAGAAACAAGAGATCGAAGCTGGGAAAACATGTAATTAATTAATGTAAACAAACAAACAAACAAAATAAAAAAGAAAGTAAAGAAATGATATATATGATGGATGGATGGCATAAATGAATGAATGAAAAGAGGTGGAGGGATGTAAATAGGTACCTTGGGAGGGAGTTGTGGGAGCATAGCATGAAGGTTAGAGAACATGCTCCTCATCTTCTTCCTCCTCTCCCTCTCTGTATAAATATGAGTCTCCAGATCTGCCTCCCCCTTTCTCTTCAGCTTCCCTCCTCCTCCATTACTCGTCTCTTTTCTCTCCTTATCAGTACTCCCCTCTGTCGCCGCCACCACCCCAGTTCCGTCGACCCCAGCAGAGTGCTGATCCATGTTCCCAAATGGCCAGAGCTGGCTCTCCCAGAAGTAGCCCTCATTCGCCCCCGACATTCCGCTCCCTGATGATACTCCCGCGTTCGGGTTCAAGCTGAACGAGCTTTGGGTGTTATTCATGATCGATCGAGGCCCAGAGAGAGAGAGAGAGAGATGGTGGTAATTTCTTAGGGATTTTAATTAGTTGGTGTTTCTTTCATCATCTTATATAGCGAAACGCAATGCCCTAAAACAACAATGCATGCCACCATAGGAAGGAAGGGAGAGGAAGATGCCGTTACGGTGGCATTGCCCCCACTGAATTAAACCGAATTACGCCAATTTCTAGGCCTGTGTCTCACAAATCCCACACCTTCCATTTTTTCTTGGGTTCCCTTCCACTCCAATTTGCCCTCCATTATATTGTAAAATTCATGATTAGGATTTGTCCGAATTAATTCATAAAATAAACAAATTTAGTTATAATTAACAAAGGCAAAACTAAGTAAAATAAAAAAACTTTTGGAGTTGTGTTAAAAAATAGGCCAAAATGCATAAAATTACCCTTAATTCACCTTTGTTTTCAATAAACAACCCCTTATTAAAAAAATTTTACTTAACCACCCCTTATAATAAACTGTTTGCAAGTAACCACCCATCATCCAATTTTTCTTTAAATTAAAATTCTATTAAATTCAGCTTAAAAGTAAAAGATGAAAATGCCCCCAAATTTGGTTTTATAGTTTTTATTTATTATTCCCTCCGTCCAAAAATAGATGGGCTTTTAGCATTCATGCACGTTGTTTTAGGAGTTAAAAACTATATAAAATATTAACTTTTTTATTCAGTTTTTTTAACAATTACAAACTTATTGTCAATAAGTTTATAATTGCTAAAAAAAATTAATAAAAAAGTTAATATTTTATATAGTTTTTAACTCTTAAAACAACTTACGTGAATAGTAGAAAGCCCATGTATTTTTGGACGGAGGTAGTATTATTTATATAAAATTACCCTTAATGTATGCAAGTTGTGCCCACCTCTACTAGTAGGTAAGATGTAGTCATACCTCTTTCGGTCATTTACGCTTTCTTTGCACCCTTCTCTGGCAATACTCGACAGTAGACTTGTCCAAACACAATCCGACCCGGTCGACTCGACCCGAATGCCCCGAAAATTTTGGGTCAAGAGCTGGAAATTTTGACCCTAAATATTTTTCCGACCCGAACCCCAAAACCCAGTAATTTTCCGGGTCATCTGGGTTTAGATCCGGTGACCCGATTGACCTAGTAATTTTGACCCAATTGACCCGCTGACCCGATTAACCCGATTGATTTATAGTTATATATGATTAATTTTTTTATGGAGATTCCAATTTATTACATTTTATAATTACAATCACATGATCTTTCATTTTCAAATCAACTTTTATATTTATTTGTATTGTATAATACTCCATTCGATCGATAATATTTGATTTTTCATCACATTTTTAAGAAGATAAAAAACTCTAAAAACATTAAAATATTAAAACAATTTTATGCTTAATACTAATTGAATGAAATTATTTATTTAAAAAAATTATTTAAATATTTGATATTTTAGATATTTTTAAATTTTATTAAAAATTAGGAGAAATAATAAAAATCAAATATTTTAGATCAGATATAGTATATAATTACAAGCGCTAGAACTTAATAACCACTTCTTTAATTTTAGGGTTTAAAAATTATCGCAAAATTACCAATCGTGATTTTTTTAATTTAAAAAATAGAAATTGACAAACCCGAAATTGACAAGATTTGACCCAAAACCGGGTTAAACCCGAGTTCAAGTCAACTCGGATCTACCCAGGACCCGTTTTACCCGAAACCCGAAATGACCCGATCTGAACCCGACCTGAATGACCCGATTGATAAGTCTACTTGATAGGGGTCTAGGTAGAGGTTGTTCGTGCTTCGCCTTGAATGTGTTTATGCCTACCCTTGATTTATTTTACAAGACTATAAAAATAGAAAAATAATAGTGTTGTACTAAAAACACATTTAGGGGCATTTTCGTCTTTCGCTTTCAAATTAAATTAGGGAAGTTTAAGGAAAAATGGGAGGATGGGTGGTTACTTGCAAACATTTTGTTATAAGGACTGGTTAAGTGAAACTTTTTAAATAAGGGGTAGTTAATTAAAAATAAGGGTGAATAAAGGGTGGATTTATGCATTTTGGCCTAAAAAATATACTACGATCACTTTAAGAAAGATAACCCAATTTTGGGAAAATGTTTGATTAACAAGTATACCGATTTTTTTTTTCCAATCATAAATTAATGTACGAACTATGCCTCTATTAATCTAAAATAATTCAAAATAATACAAAGTGTCAACTTTTAACTGAAACAATACTCCCTCTGTTATAATCTAATTAATCTGTTTACGAACTATGCCTATATTATAATCTAAAGCAATACTCCATCTGTTAAGAAAAAAACATGTCAATTTAGGAATAAAATTTTGTTAAGAAAAACATGTCATTTTAGATTTTTAGGTGTTCACTTTCCAAAATTACCCTTATAATAATCGATTAAGGATTTGTTAGTTGTAATTTTCAATTAGAAAAAAGTCCTCATTTACACTCTGTGTAAAATACCCATTTTTACACTTCCAATTAAAAACTTCCACATGTATACTTAGTTAATGTAAAACTGATTAATTGAGAAAGTAAGAGGGAGGAGTACTAATTACACGAGAAGGCGTTTCAATTTCATCTCCCCCTTAATTCCCATATCGTTTTTCTCCTTCTCATCACTTTCATTCTATTTGACTAAATTGAACCAGAGGAATTAAAGTTCATATTTGACTTCATAGACATCAATTTCGACAATTTCTTTTTTGAATTGGTAAATAAAGAGTTGTGATTTCGGAGTTCGAACCGAAGACCTATGTTTACTACCCAGAAGTCCTTTCCAGTGAGCCATTCCGGAATGGTTATTTTGGCAATTTCTTTTTTTGAATTGAACTGGCGGTATAATTTATGGAACTTCTCCTCAAGGTTCAGGATTTAGCGGTGGTTGTTGGGGGTAGCTCAAGCTTTAGGGAGAGGTGGTGAGCCTGAGTGATTCTTGGCACGCGGATCTGGTCGGGTTCGAGGAGATGGTGCGTCTGGACATGATACGATAAGAGAGTGGGAAGTGTAGAGCCGATGGCTGATCTTGTTCTGCGCGAGGAGGTTTTGGGATTTACCGGTATGGTGGTTGTTGGGTGCAACTCAATCTTGAGGGAGAAATTTGGTTCTCGATGGGCCTAGTGCAGTGAGATGGTGTGGATGAGCTTGGGGAGGATTGGTGGAGTTCACCTGTTCCTGCAACTTTTCCATGCCTCTTCATCTTCTCTTCCTTTTTCTGAAAAATTATTAGTACGTGGCTCAATATGATTGGAAGTGTAAACTTATCTTTTTACACTCGCTGTAAACCTATCAGGGTCCTTTCAATAAAGTGAAAAAGTAAAGTAATAATTATGAATATAAGTGTATTTTTGTTTGCTTTTATTTGATTTCTTAAAAAATGGGTAAATCTCTAAAACGACATGTTTTAATTAACGGAGAGAGTATGATTTTCAGTTCCGCTATTTTTCTAGTAAACATTGTCGGAATTCAGAAAACTTCTGCTTTGGGTTAATTTCGAGAAAGTATTTTAGCAAGTGAGATTAAATACTTAAGCAAAATGTATTTTGGTGGGCAGGCAAAATCTTCGAAAGAATAGTCGGAATGGAGAATTATATTGTTTTGAATTAATATGGTCATACTTCATATATGGAAACTAAAATTCACATTATTTTCTATTAAAAGTTGATACTTCGTATTATTTTGACTTATTTTTTCTAAAATCAATGTCATAATATGGTAAGTCCTTATCATTTTTATATTATTAAAATATGAAAACATAAACTTATATGTAATAGCAAATACCGTCGCAAAAATTAATTTACCAATCCCGTACGTAACCTACGGATTTGGTAATGTTTTTAATAAAAATAGTTAGTTAGAAAATGTAGAATATATCAAAGAATAAAAAAAACTATAATTCATGTGTGAGTGTGATGATGCTACCCCATCAAAATTACTTTTTATTTAAATTGTATACTAATTTTAAGTTTAATATTAAATTTTTTTTTACAGTAGGTAAGAAGTAGGCAAACCTTACTTAGAGTAAGGTGTTACCATGATCATCCGAAAGGATGATGTTACAGAGGTCCCTAAGGATAGGGAGATTACCTAGATTACAAATGTCACTAGACTTAGCTATGAAATCTGCAGGTCTGTTGGCTTCTCTGTAGCAATGTCTGAATTCAATACTGTCAAAATTGACACTAAGGCTTTTGATAAGCTCCACTTCCCTTAAAATCTCCCATCTGACATGATTCTTAATGGCTTTTGTAACTTCCAAGCAGTCACCTTCCACTATAATTCTCCTTAATCCTTTGGCTATGGCTAAGGTAATACATGCACAAACCGCTGCAACTTTTGTTTGAATAGAAGATGAGGCTGCCGTTTCCGATTGAAGAATATCAATAACTGAACCGTAATGATCCTGAATAATTACAACCACATGGCCTGCGCTCGTGGGTTTCAGAGAGCCATCTACGTTTACATTGTTGATAGCCCTAGGTGGATTAATCCATCTGGAGTTGCGTTTCCTCTTGATACTTGGTGCTGGTTTGGTAGGGGGAGGATTATTCGCAGCATGCCAGTCAGCAAGAGCTGACAGGCAGCGTACCACCATGCTATGGGATGTCCCTTGTTGTTTATTCCTGAAAATCATATCATTCCTAGACTCCCAGATCTTTTGCCAAATGAAGCTAAGTTCTTCTAGATCTTTTTTTGTTACAATTTGTGCTAGTTAATTCCCTCTGATATTATCACAGTTATTGGGTATTAGTGGTTTGTTTCTACCAACCAAGTTTTCATATGCGGCAATGGTGGTTCTTGTGAACTGACATGTTAGAAAGAGATGGTTGCTACTTTCAGTATTGTTCTTGCAAAGGCAGCAATTAACGGGTACTCTATTGAAGTACCTATTTAATCTTTCCTTAGTAGCAAGACTGTCAAAGGTAATCTTCCAAAGTAGGTTTTTAATTTTCGGAGGGATGTGTAATTTCCAGATCCACTTATAGTCATCATTACAGTCTTTGTTATTTATTATTTTTTGTTTTACTGATCTAGTTGTGAATTGTCCATCCGGGTTATATTTCCAAACAAGTTTATCTGGGGTGTTCCAAGTTGGGACTCTGATTTTAATTATTTTAGAGACAATGTTGTTGGGGAAAACTTCATGTAGGAGAGGAATATTCCAATGTTTATTGGTGTTGAAAAGCTGGTTCACCTTGAGATCAGGGTCACGATTATGTTGGTAGTCAGCTAGATTGTGATCTGGTTGCCAGTTGTCTTTCCAAACATTTATTGATTCACCATTTCCTATGATCTATAGTAGACCTTGTGAGAAGTTTTCTCGTAAATGTAAGAGTCTACTGAATTGCCAAGAAGTGTTATGTGAGGATTTGTCCATTAGCCCTTGTTGTTGAAGGTATTTTTCCTTTATTATTTTAACCCAGATATTATTATGCTCATGGTAGATTTTCCATAAGAGTTTCATTTGGAGGCTTATATTCAGTTCTTCAGCAAGCTTTAAGCCGAGCCCACCTTCCTCTTTTGGTTTGCAGATCTTTTCCCAACTAATTAGGGGGTGTACTTTTCAGAATGTAATTTATTCCAAAATTTTTTTTATTTATTTGATCAATCTGGTGAAGGACTCCTTTTGGAAGAAGGAAGTTTTGCATCAAGTAAATGGTTTTGGAGCTTAAATTAGCCTGGATAAGAGAAGCACGACTGGCTTGTGTCAAAGTAGAAGCTTTCCAATTGGATAATTGTTTTTTCAGGATTTGAATAGCCTCATCAAAGATCTCGTTTTTAACTCTACCCCTTACCAGAGGTATACCAAGATATTTTTCAAGAGTTTTGGCTATAGGAATGTTCATATTTCACGCTAGGGAGTTAGCCAAGTTTGGGCTGATGTTTTCAGAAACTTGTAATGAGCTTTTATTATAGTTTATGGTTAGACCTGACAGTTTAGAGAAATTATTTAGAATGTTTTTGATGGTGTATAGGCTTTTATGAGAAGCTCTGGCAAAGATAATTGTATCGTCTGCAAACGTAAGAAAGGGTATAGTAGTACCATTTTTTGCTAATTGGATTCCAACGAGTGCATCATCGAATTGTGCTTTCTCAATTAGTTCTCTAGACAAGTTTTCCATGATAAGAATGAATATATATGGTGCTAAGGGATCCCCCTGTCTTATACCCCTACCAGGTTTGAAAGGGGTACCTGGGCAGTTGTTTACTAAAACAGAGAAGGTGGTAGTGGTAATACAGTTCATAATCCAAGTGATCCATTGGGGGGCAAAGCCAAATTTGGTGAGGGTTGCACGGATATAATCCCAATTGATTCTGTCGTACGTCTTTTCCATGTCTAGTTTGATTGCCATCCATCCTTTTTTCTCTTTTTGTTTGTGAAAGTTATGAAAAACTTCATGGGCTATAAGGGTGTTGTCTTGAATTGATATACCTTCAACAAAGGCACCTTGAAAGGGGTTAATTAATTTATTTAGGATTGGTTTGAGTCTATTAGCAAGGATCTTAGTTATGATTTTATAAATGGTATTGCATAAGCTGATAGGTCTGTAGTGATTGATATTTAAAGGATTTTCAGTCTTGGGTATGGGGGCAATGAAAGTCTGGTTGATTTGAGTTAGCATGCTGCCTGAGTGGAAGAAGGCTTTAATTGCTTTATAAAGAGAGCCTCCAACTATTTTCTAGTATCTGAGGTAAAATTCAAGAGGGTACCCGTCAGGGCCCGGGGTTTTGTCTTCAGCCATACTGCTGATAATGTCTTTGATTTCTTTGTTGGAAGGTGGGGTTAGCAAGGCATCATTCTCAGAGGGTGTGATTTGGGGTTGAATATGCTTGATTTGATCACTGGTAATGGGGTTTCTGTTTTGAGGTATGAACCTTTCAACCATTTCTTTGGTAATCTGGTTGGCTATCTCTTTTTTTCCCATTAGCACAGTTCCATTTTTGGTAGTAAAAGTGGTTGTGGAATTTTTGTGGTTTCTAACCTTGGTAATAGTTTGATAATATTTGGTGTTTCTGTCTTCTAATTGAAGATGTTTAATCTTAGATCTTTGCTTCCTAAACTTGAAGTTATAGTCTAGTAGTGTATTTTTTTTCATTTCCAATATAGCAAGCTTTCTGGTGTCAGCAGAAGACAAAGTACCCCACGTAAGTTGAGACTACAGATTTTGAATTTTGATTTCAATTTCAGAAAGCTGTCTTTGGATATTGTTTTGGTTGTGTCTTTTAAACCAAGTTTCAATATTATTTTTTAGGAGCTTTTGTTTTTGCATGAAAGAAAATGCAAAGAAGCATGTGAGCTTGTTGTTCTAGACCCTGGAAACAATGGTTTCAATGTTAGAATTAGTGGACCAAGCCATCTCAAATATGAAGGGAGTTCCGAGGGCAGTCTATAGAGCCAATCTTTAAGGTGATGGGGCAGTGGTCGGAGAAAGAGAAGGGATGATGTTGGACTCTAAGATTTTCAAACTGGGACATAATATCTTGGTGGGCAAGAATCCTATCAAGGCGTTCATAGGTGTTGTTGGGATTGTTATTGGCAGATCTTCTCCAGGTAAAGGGGGAGCCAAGGTAAGGTATAGTTTGGAGGTTGAGATCATTCTTAAGCTCTCTAATTCTTCGAAATCTGGCAATGGCCGGGGTGCAGCCACCCACTTTTTTAGTATCATCTTCTATATCATTTAAATCTCCTATGATGATAATTGGAAGCATGTGTTTATTGACAGAAGTGATGATCTCGAGCCAGAAAGTGTTTTTTTCCGATTCATTGGTAGGGGCATAGACAAAGATGATGGCCAGATCAGTTTGATCAATTTTAATTTTTAGCATGCAGAATCTCTGATGTTGTTCAAGTATTGTATAGTTATTTAAGGTTTGGGAAGATTTGGATAGAATCCAAAGTCCTCCTTTAGCACCACTCGAAGGGATGGTTATAGATTTATTGAAGCCAGATTCCTTGAGATTGTAAGGTGTAGGGGAGTCACCTGATTTGGTTTCAGTTAAAGCTAGAATGTTAAGTTTGTTGTTGTACCTGAGTTGGTTGATTTCATGCCAAAGAAGGGGGTGCCTGGAACCCCTAATATTCCAGTAGCAGACTCTAATCATGAATCCAACCAAGAGCTATGCTACATAGCTTAGCAATCAGGAAACAACCTCTATAATGATTAAGCTTATTGCGTAGTTGAGTTATGAAGAGAAGAGAAGCTAAGGATAAACTTTTAACCCTTAAGTTGTTTTTGTAAGCTGCTATTAAATGAATGATGATGAGGTAGTGAGTTTTACCTGATTGAGCTCCATCTTTCATTAGGATTGGGAGATTGGTTCTGTCTTCATCTTGATGACCTTCGTTGGTGCATTGGGGTTTGCAGTTTTGATGGCCAACATAGTAGCTTGTTACACAATGTTTGAAAAAATTGTTGTGTGAGTGTTGTTGGTTTGAAAGTTTGGTTTGGCTTTCCACCATGAAGGAACCAGAAGTCCTCATGGGAATGTTAGTCGAGAGTTGGTGGATAAATTTTTAAGAGTGCATACCTTTATTCCTTTGCCTGCAGCTGTGCTCAAACAGGCATCTCTTGGCTCCATATGGTATTTATTTGTCAGAATTGGATGGGCAGGATATAAGATAAGAACTCAGTAGCATATGTTTAACTTGTGAGGGGAGATAAGAGGTAATATCATAAGAGTGAAACAAAGCATCATAGATATAAGGTAAATTTGAAGTTTTGCCTAAGAACATACAGGAAACGTGACTCCCGCCAATGTAGAAACTTGGGTGAAGCCACCAAAACCAATAGCAGAACAGCAATATCCAGATCATGGCAAACAAGTTCAAAAAACAACTAAAGCTGATAAGCAGGGGGATAGGGGCAATATAAAGCCTAAGATTATTTAAGAGAGCATGATCTTTGGAAGGATCACACATCGAGCTCTGCATCCGAATGGCATTCATCATTAAACCTTCTTCTTCTTAGGCTTCTTGGTTGCTGGTGAAGTGGTCTCAGTCTGGTCATCTTCTTCTTTCCTCTTGCTCTGCTCAGTGTACTAGTTCATGTCTTCATCTTCAGGGGATCTTATCACAATGTCCCCCATCTTCTTGACAACTGAGTTGTCAGATTTGAGGGACAGGTGGTATTCTTCAGAGTTAGTGCCAGGATCAGTCATCTTACCTTTGATTTGGGCTCTCAGAAGATCATCATAGGCATTCTCAGGGAGCAGGTTAGCCATAGCTGGGGTAGAGGGAGCAGTGGTGGCCATGATTGAGTGAAAGATGGAGGGACCAATCACAAAAGGAGAGGTGAGAGATTCGGCCGACAGTTTAGCAGCATGAGCATTATTGAGTGCAATCAGATGGTTGATAAGCTCGGTGGGGTAAGAGGGACTAGCAAGCTGGGCAGAGTTGTACTTGGGGTGGACAATGTTGGAGCTAGAGGCAAGGAGTAGCCCAAAATCACCATATCTAGGCAGCATGGAATGAGGCAAGGAGGGATACGTTGACACAGGCTCTAGCAAATCTCATTTTGTTTCTAATGTTGGACACTTGATCAAATCTGATCAAAGTTCCCACACCACCAGAAGCCAGAATGAAAACTATATCCTCAGCCGTGTAGAATTGATGAGAGAGGTCAGGAATTCTTACCAAAACATCCACAATGGTGGTATCTTCATCCATGGGATTGAAGGTGTCTGACCAGGGATAGATGGCCATCAGGGAACCTAGGACATGGTAAGGCCTATTGCTCCAAACCACAGATCTATCTTCCTTGTTAGCAAACCTGAGGATAAACCAATCGTTTCCAATTGAATCTATCCCCCAGCTGCCTTTTAGAGATTTTCATTCAACTTTCATCTTGCCAGCTACTTGCTTGAGATCAACAGGAGTTTGGACAAACCTTCCAATCAAGCTGAACTCATAGAGCTTATTGTGAAGACCTTTGACTCCAGGGACAGAGTAAGGATCCGCAACATGGTTGAGGGAGTGAGGATTAGCATCCAAAGGGCGGGGGGGGGGGGGGGGGAGAGCTCAGGGGAGTGGCCTGAATGGGATGGATGTCAGTGTTTTGAGAAGTCAGAGCTTGGTTGTCCAAAGCCAAAGAGAGGGTAGGCTCAGTCATTTGAGTGGAGATAGCCATGGTCAGAATTTGAGAGGGGATAGGCATGTTCTCAAGGGAGATACCTTGCCTAGCATTGTTGATGAGAGCTTCCATAAAGGATTGCTGGGAATCCATGAACACAAGCAAGCAACAGAGAGTGGAAGCAGAGGGAAGGAGATGGAGAGGATGTGATTTATCATAGATCTCAGTTGTTCTATTTATACTAGTAGTGCATGCAATGTTCTTATCAGAATACACAGTGATGATAGTAATATCTAAGGGCGGGAATTTGAAATTATCATTATTAGCCAGAATCATAGAGCTAATCATATCTTTTTGGCTACTGTTAGGAGCCCAGATCAAAGAGAAGTGGCTCCCTTGGACCAGGTTCATCTTCTCCTCAACTGGTTGCTTCTTGGAATGGGTAAAAGATCTCTTTCTTCTCTCGAAAATAGGTTCCATTGCTGTATTCAAGAGAAAGGAAGGGGTTTGTGGCAAATGCAGATGGCTAACCGCTTCCAGCTGTCCAACCGGGTCGCCTGCATTGTAATAATTGCTAGGTAATCTATGGTTAGTGATATGATTAGAGCAATTGTTAATAACTAGAGTAAGTAATCTGTTCATATGAAGTTTTGTATAATGGTTGGTTTTTGAGAATTGTGGCAAAAAGTTTTTGATTTGCCGAGGGGCCTCAAACACTTGGACTTGGTAACATGCATTGAATCCTTGTTGTTGATGAATGCATAAGCAACTGAGATTGGTAATCACCCTCTCCAAGAACACATACTTTCCTTTGAGAAAGGTGAGATTTAAATGAAAATCTGGGGTATTGATATGTTTGGTTTTTGGGTAAAGTTGTGGGATAAAATTTAATGTTTGGGTCGTAGAATATGTGTTTGGATTTGTGGTACTGGGAATATCAAGGTTAAGGTTGCATTTGATCAATCTTACAAGGAGCTGCCAGCGGCAGTCTTTGCAAGATCGACGAGCAAAGAGGGTGATAGTGCGGAACAAAATGGGGAAGAACAGGGGGGGCAGGGAAGAACAAGGGGGCCAAAAGAGAGCGTTTTCTTCCTCCTCCTAGGAGGTCTTATGGGTGGAATCTAAGTTTAATATTAATTAAAGGTTTTAAATTGAACTCATTGATTAGAAAATTAATGGAGTATGTAATGAATTGAGAAAAATGATTAAAAATATCTTTGCATATGGTGAAGTTATGTGATATATATAGATTGAAAATTTTATTTTGACCTATAATATCTAAACATAATAGAATGACATGTGGCGGTCAGTGGAATGAGTTTAAGTAATATGTATAGATATATTGATATATAGATAGATATAGATAATATAGACATTATAATTCTTTCCTTAACAAAATATTTGACAAAATTAATTTAAAATAAGATTAATTAGATGCCTTAAGAAGTTATTATAAAACAATTTAACTTATAAAAATATTATGGTTAGACCTGTCAAAACACAATCCGGCCCGGTGACCCAACCCGAACGACCCGAAAATTTCCCGACCCGAAAATTTCCCGACCCGAACCCAGAAATTTTAACATGAATTTATTTTTCAACCAGAACCCAAAAAACCCAAAATTTTCTGGGTAATCTGGGTTTCGGCCCGAGGACCCGATTCACTTGGTAATTTTGACCCGATTTACCCAATTGACCCGGTGACCCGATTGACCCGGTTGATTTAAAATTATATAAAATTAAAATTTATCATAAAATTATCAAATCATGATTTTTTTAATGTAAAAAAGAAAAATTTGACAAACCCGAAATCAATCCGAAATGACCTAATACCCAGTCAAACCCGGGTTCGAGTCAACCCGAAAAACCCGGAACCCATTTTACCCGAGACCCGAAGTGGCCCAACCCGAACCCGACCCGAATGACCCGTTTGACAGGTGTAATTATGGTCCAATTAACTAATTGAATTATGAAAGGAAAAGAATTATGAAAAATATTGGTGCATAAGGAGGCGACACATGACCGTAATGATAGCATGCATTTAGGTAGGCATAATAGGTTGCATTTAGCTTAGTTAAGATGCATTTCATGGATGGATTAAGTACAATTTGCATATTTGCTTTCTATGTTAGTAGAGTCGAAATCTACACACTTTTATTGATTATTTCAGGTAATCGTGGATCCGATGATGAGACATGAGTTGATAACGCATTATATGAGAATGTCTAGTTGATCGGAGAAGCTTACATGAAGATCTCAAGAGGTCCTGAGAAGAAGAAGTAGACCTAAACGAAGAACAAGTCTGCAGAACTTGTCGCCAGACATGTTGAACTTGTTTTGCACTTTCTGGAGGCGTCGGTTGTTCGATTGACTATTATGACCATTCGGAATATATTTTCCGTGAAAGGCCCCTGGATGCGGCCGCATCATGTATGTCGCGGCCGCGACCAATCAATTGATGCGGGGTTTGGAAGAAGCCGATGCTGCGGTCGCAGCATATGCCGCGGCCACAGCATATGCCGCCGCCATAGCATTTGACGTATGCGCGTCGTTTTGGTTATGAAAACCCTAGTTTGTGTTCGATACTTTTGGTGGCCGACTTGGGCCATATATAAGGCCAAATTTAGTTATTTTTCTAGCACTTCTAATTTATTCTTTCATCAGACACTTTAGAGATTTTGAGTGATGTCTTCCATTAGGAACTAAACTCATCTATTATTCCTGCAATTTGAAGCTTTATTCGGATTGATTATGAGTTTCTAATTCTCGTTCCTTGTTTCCTATATTTGAATGCTTCAACTTCTTTGTGCTTGATTGTCTATTGTTTTATTCTATCTAGTCTGCGCAACTAGTTAGAATCAATTCAATTGCTAATGTTTTGTAGATTCTTGATCGTGAACCTTAACTTAAGTGGCAAACTTGTTCCTTTAGGGCTGATTGAACTAATTGAATGAGTAGGAAGTTGAATGTGTTGTTAAATCCCTCTTTAGGGACTGCAAATACCTTGGCTAATCTCTGAACTTAAAGCTATCAATTGGGTTAAATCCTTCTTTAGGGACTTTTCGATTGATAAGGGTTTCTAGGACTGATTGGACTAGTAACTATATTAGGTCGGGACAAGGGCATTCATAGGAAACTTAATAGGACAAGAAGAAGTTATAAGGATCGATTCAATCCAATAATGTGGAAAATTGTAGGTAGAATTGCTTCTCCAAATTGTCTAAAACAAATTCATTTACTTTGCTTTCTTTACTTCGCTTTGATAAAAGGCGAAACTTTCACACACAAAACCCCCCCAAATTGGTTACTTTGATTGACTCCTCAATTACACTTGAGTTATAACTTTCCCTTTGGATTGACCTCTTGCTTATTGCTATACTTGCTATAGGTTTGAGTTTTCTTTGGCGGAATCAACGACAGGTTTTCCCTCCGTCAAACTTGGCACCGCTGCCGGGGAAATTTATTGATTCTTGTGTGTTTTTGATGCTGATTTTTGGTGTGGACCACTTACATGGTCCGCACTCGTGCTACTAACATATGTTGAAGGGTAGGTTATTACAGTTAGACAGAGAGAGTTTTCATCAATACTTCATCAGACTGCAGGAGTACATTAACAATGTTTATTCATGGGGATATCAAGCTAGTATAAGGGAAGTGCTTCTATGCATCTTTGATGGCATGACTCCTGAGACACGGAGTCTTGCTGAGTGCATGAGTGATGGAGGTTTATTAGATATGGGACTCTCGGAGATGTGGGAATTTTTCTGCTATATGGATCATCAATGTCGCAGAACGAGTCACTTCCTCCAGTATCTCAAATTGTTGAGACCTCTGTTGCACCTCTTGAGGTCATGGTGGAAAATCACATTGCGAAGGTAGAGGAAAAACACACTTCATCTGACGAGATCATCCCTAGCTCCCCCATTGATGAATCAGGTCCAGAGCCTACTGTTGAGGCTACAGAGCAAGTAAAGGTTGTGTCCTGCACTAGAGAGGATATTGATGGATACGATGATCCATTTGACTCCTACTTTGACAAGCCACCAATAGAACTGAATTGGTGGTATTATATACCCTTTGTGGTTAGTCAAGCTCAGAAATACAATAAGTTGAAACAACTCTTAAATTCTTTATTATTTAGTTTCAATTTATTTGTCTGTAGTGCATGTTTGTTTGTTAGTTGTGCACAAGAGTTTGACAGATTGATGAGGGCTTTGACTATGTTTGATTAGTGTCTTGAGCTTCAACATTACATCGAGCCAACGACTTGAAACAAAGGAGCTTCTCGGGAGGCAACCCGAGGTAAGTTCTCTTTCCTTTTCATTTAGTCAGGTTCCTTTTCATTCACACTGGTTAGATTTCATTTACTTTTGTTGTCTTTACTGTTTCATTGAGGACAATGAAAACTTTAAGTGTGGGGGAGAGGAATTCTGTATATAGATGCATATAGGAGATCATATATAAATTTTTGCACCATGTTTAATTTATTTCATTTTCTTATGAATATTTGTTTATTTTCATATTTAAAAAAAAAGTCGAAAATCCAAAAATGATCATGCATTGCATACATATGTGTTATTCAAATACCCACCTGGCTTAGTTTGTCCTCTAATTTAAATTTCAAGCATGATCATATAAATCCCATGGAGTTCTGGATGTTTTGGCTTTATCTAGATTTGATTTTTGTGGAACATGAGCTAGCAAATATAATTGAGCATGTATGATTGAGCTAAAGTATGATTGAAGTCATAAAAACATGACCCTGGGAGAATGTTTGGCCTTATTTGAATTCTTTTGCTCAATTGTGTGAATTACTCTCCTTGTGTTGCTACCTTTTGGCATTGACTGCAATATCTATTTTTCAAGACCGGCTCACATGTTTGTTGTTTGCGGAGTTTATGTTTATATTTTGAGTCTTTTGGTTTGAATTTGTGCATATTTAGTGAATAAGGTGGCAATGGTTGATGCACTTAGTAACCGGGTCTGCGCATGAGACCCATGGGTATGATTCGCGCAAAACGGTGTTGAAAACTATCCACTAGGTAAAAAAGCTTGATCATTGAGTAACCAGGTTCATTCATGACACCCATGTTTGCAACTTGCGTCAAAAGATGTTCAAGTGGAGTTCATATTAGTAGGTTGAGGTGTTGATAGACCGGGGCCATTCATGACACCCATGATTGCGCCTCGCGTAAGGAAAGCACCAAGACAAGAAAAAGAAAAAAAAAGAGAAGAAAAGAAAAATAAAAAAAGAAAAAAAAGTGTCACATTTTATTTAGTTGTCTTTATTGTGTCCCGCAAGTAATGACATTTCGGTAGATATTTGGTGATATGGTGGTCAATGTCTATGAGCTTAGTGCATTTTGGATTGAGTTGAGAGTTGTACCTTAAAGCCTAAACACATGAGTGAAACACATATTTCTGGTGAGGTTGGATGATGTCTACTTCTAAGCTTTGATCACTGGAATACATGCTATGACGTTTGTTTACTTGGCTTATGTTTTCACTTGCTATGATGTTGCTTTTTCATGAGGTTGAAACTTGAAGGGATTTCCTGTGGGATGCGTTGATTCATGTTCATTCTATCATTGCTTGAGGACAAGCAAAGGTTAAGTGTGGGGGAGTTTGATAGCATGCATTTAGGTAGGCCTAATAGGTTGCATTTAGCTTAGTTAAGATGCATTTCATGGATGGATTAAGTACAATTTGCATATTTGCCCTCTATGTTAGCAGAGTCGGAATCTACACACTTTTATTGATTATTTCAGGTAATCGTGGATCCGATGATGAGACATGAGTTGATAATGCATTAGATGAGAATGTCTAGTTGATCGGAGAAGCTTACATGAAGATCTCAAGAGGTACTGAGAAGAAGAAGTGGACCTAAACGAAGATCAAGTCTGCAGAAGTTGTCGCAATACATGCTGAAATTGTTTTGCACTTTCTGGAGGCCTCGGTTGTTCGATTGACTATTATGACTATGCGTTGGAAAGCTCTTTCAAAGAGCTACAACTTTCCTGTTAACAAGAAGAGCAAGTTCGGGATATATTTTCCGTGAAAGGCCCCTGGATGCAGCCGCAACATGTATGTCGCGGCCACGGCCAATCAATTGTTACGGGGTTTGGAAGAAGCCTATGCCGCGGCCGCGGCATGGCCGCAGCATATGCCGCGGCCGCAGCATTTGACGTTTGCGCGTCGTTTTGGTTACAAAAACCCTAGATTTTGTTGGATACTTTTGGTGGCCGACTTGGGTCATATATAAGGCCAAATTTAGTTATTTTTCCAGCACTTCTAATTTATTCTTTCATCAGACACTTTAGAGATTTTGAGTGATGCCTTCCATTAGGAACTAAACTCATCTATTCTGCCTACAATTTGAAGCTTTATTCATATTGATTGTGAGTTTCTAATTCTCGTTCCTTGTTTCCTATATTTGAATGCTTCAACTTCTTTGTGCTTGATTGTCTATTGTTTTATTCTATCTAGCCCGCGCAACTAGTTAGAATCAATTCAATTGCTAAGGTTTTGTAGATTCCTGATTGTGAACGTTAACCTAAGTGGCAAACTTATTCCTTTAGGGATGATTGAACTAATTGAATGAGTAGGAAGTTGAATGTGTTGTTAAATCCCTCTTTAGGGACTGCAAATACCTTGGCTAATCTCTGAACTTAAAGCTATCAATTGGGTTAAATCCATGTTTAGGGACTGTTCGATTGATAAGGGTTTCTAGGACTGATTGGACTAGTAACTATATTAGGTCGGGACAAGGGTATTCATAGGAAACTTAATAGGACGAGAAGAAGTTACAAGGATCGCTTCAATCCAATAAAGTGGAAAATTGTAGGTAGAATTGCTTCTCCAAATTGTCTAAAACAAATTCATTTACTTTACTTTCTTTACTTCGCTTTGATAAATGGCGAAACTTTCACACACAAAAACCCCCCAAATTGTTTACTTTGATTGACACCTAAATTACACTTGAGTTATAACGTTTCCTGTGTATCGACCTCTTGCTTACTGCTATACTTGCTATAGGTTTGAGTTTTCTTTGGCGGAATCAACGATAGGTTTTCCCTCCGTCAGGTAATGAAATGGGTTACATTTAATATATATATATATATTAGTTCAAGGGATCAAATCCACTTCTTACACAATTTGTGTAATTAGTGGGTGCTCAAGCCTTCATTGGCTTGGGTGAGCCTGACTAGCGGCTTGCCACCAGGCTTAACTGGTTCCCGTCCTTTGTAGGCCAGGGCTCGGACTCGTGGGGGACTAGTCGATAATCTCATAACCCCCACGTCACAAATATATATATATATATATATATATATATATATATATATATATATATATATATATATATAGGTTGGTTCTAGAGTGCACACCTCTTATAGTGTACCTTATGCACAATTAAGAACCCTTGATGTAATGGAATATATGAGAATGATTTAAAGAGTTTTTTTCTTTAATTTTGCTAAAAAAACCTTGTGGGGCCCACATCAAAAATATCACCCACTCTCCCTTTCCCCCTTGTGTGTTGTATGTTGTGAGCCTAATTTGTCATGTTTTACATTAACTTTTATATCGATTTCTGCATACATTTCATTCATTTGGGCTAGGATAGTACATAATCTATGTAATTTATGTTTATTTGCCAAATTATGGAATCTACACCAGTTTCTGTTTAATTTTGCAGAATTCGAGGCAAATTACAGCAGTTCTAAGAAAGGTCAGAAAAGCTCAGAAATCAACTACAGAAGTCCAAGGTCAAGAAGCAGCGGAACCAGTCAAATAAAGCTAGGAGCCCGAGTTTACTCGATCTAGAGTACTGCTACTCGACCTCGACGAAGCTGTCCGAGCACAGGCCTTGTCGACCAAGAGCAGTGTCGAAAACCAGATCAACCCGACTCCGGAGACCCTACTCGATCTCGAGTATCACTTGTCGAGATCGACTACCCCAGCAGCGCCAAGTCCGGAGTCAACGAGTTGAGACAAGTCGAGAAGCCAAGGACGGAGACGCCGGGACTACCCTACTCGATCTCGAGGAGATCTAGTCGAGATCGAGGACAACCCAGCGCCTGTCCGAGTCCATGCCGAGAAGGAGTCCTCGACCACACCAGGCGGGCATCCTCGATGAAACACCCAACTCGACCTCGAGTTGCCTAGTCGAGATCGAGTAGCCAAGGAGCCCAGATCCGAGCCTGTCGAGCAGAGCCACCCGAGAAAGCCGAGCCACCATAGTCGACAAACCATGGTACTCGATATCGAGTACTCTTGTCGATATCGAGTAGCCTAGTTTCTAGAAACGCATCGCCGTGAGCTGTCCGAGTCGAATTGGAGTTACTTGGGCACGAAGGAAGTCGAGTTGGCCGAGATTCTATCCGATTTGATCAAGTCTATCTATGGAAGAGAAGTTCTACCTACATTGGAGATATTTTGCAAACTTTAGATATAGTTTCCTTTAAAGATTTATTTCCCTTAAGCAATTTATTTATCTTTAAGCTTTTAAGTAGATATAGATAGATGATTCTTTCCTTGATTAGCAGGGGTTTGATCACTATAAATAAAGCCCTAGGGGCTGGTTTTTCATTCATTTAGAAACACACACAATTCCATTCAAGTAAGTAGGAGTAGAGAGAGAGAGTTTCTAGCAAGCAAGGTGGAAAGGCGAAAGCGGATTTGTCTTGTTGGTTGTAAGCTTTCTTTATTTAATTCAATGCAAGTTAGTTTCTTTTGTTATTTGATGTCTTTCTTGATGATGAAGAGGGAGTAGTCCACCCACTTCTGGGGCTAGGGTGAGCCCGAAGGTGGCCATGTGAGGTGATGCGGTAAAGGTTAGATCTTGTTATGCAATTCGTCTTCTATCCCTATGAGCATGATTCTTTTGCGAGAGTTGAAGGTGATCCTTGTTTATGTTATTGAAGCAAAAGTAATCTTAATGCAACTTGGATTAATTATGTGAAAAGGGTTAGTAACAATTAGGGTTGATGCGAAAGCCTCTATATGCCTATTTGTTAGCAACGAAAGTTATTTTGATTGAAAGCATGATCTTTTGTGCCTTTATATGTTACTTTGCATGGTTATCGTTGTGGTGTTGATACCCTGGCTTTGGAAGTTCTTTATTATATTGATTTATTTCGTCGGAATTCTGAGTTTTGGGTTTGAAAATTTGCGTTTTAAAGTTACTGTTTTTTTGTCGATACAGAGGAGTTGTGGTCGATATCGAGTAGCCCTAACTCGATATCGAGTAGAACTTGCCGAGATCGAGTTGTCTGTTCGGTTTCTTTTTTCTGTTGTCGACTTGTCTGTACTCGATATCGAGGACTGTTACTCGATATCGAGTAACTTCTGTGTCCCCGCTTTAGTTTCTGTTTTTGTTTGTTACTTTCTATTTGATTTCTGTCTTTCTTTCTTTGTTCCTTTGTTTCTGTTTTTCTGTTGCTTTTCTGTGAGATTTACAGCTACCTAGGATCCGCTGACACGCTTCCTCGTGGATTCGATCCTGACTTTCTCTTACTGCATTGGAGGAGTCTTGTATTTATTTGCCGGGGCACGAATCTGGTTTGAATTATTTCACTTTATTTCATACTCGATTCCCTCCTCACAACATTGTACGTGTACTCACCTAATTTCGTTTGTTTCAGAATTTGACAGTTTCACTGACTAATGTTTCACATCCTACTGAATAATGTTATATTATCTTTTTTCTATCCAATTCAAATCAAAATTTACCAATTCCACCAAATAATTTGTTACATGCTATCGAATAATGTTTTTTTGTCCATCAATTTCAGATAAAAGAAACCCAAATTTTCTCAACAATAATTGCGATTTATACGAATAATGCTTCATATTTCACCGAATTATGTTTCACATTTCACCTAAACGTCTAGGTTGCCATAAAAAAAAGTCTTCTTTAAACGAATAATACTTGTATTCCACCGAATAATGTTTCACGTGTAACGAATACAATTAACCATCTCAGATTTCCTTAAAAAAATTGACAATTGCCGTGAATAATCATTAGATTCGCCGAATAATAATTCGAATAATACTTGTATTTCATTGAATAATCATTAGAGACTCTTTTCTCAACATGAATTCCAAATAAAATTCATATATGCAATCGAACTTCAAAGAGATCAAAGGCAGTATGACAAATTCACACCGATCAAAGGCAATAAGACAATACGACATTCGACCCGTTGATTAATTTCATTAACAAACCAAAAACCATTCACAAAACAATTATAGATTCACACAATTTCACACACAATTCCCCAATCAACTACCGATCGAAATCCGTCTTTCAACACACAATTCCAAATTGAAGAGCAAAAGAATAAGTAGAACACTGCAATTTAATACCCAAATTGAAGGGGCCACCAACGCCGAATGCCGATACCAAGATCACAGCAGACTCCAAAGAAAGTAAATTCTTGACCCACTTTGAACGCAAATGGATTCTTGATCCACGCCCACTTCGACGGATCTTGTTACGGTTACGAGCAGCTTTGCCTCCGACGAGGTCACGCTGCCCTCACACAGATTTTCATATAGGTATACCGTATATATACCGAGCTTTATCGAATTAATATATACCAAAAAAAATAAAGGACAATTTGTAAAATGTCATCTTTTGTGCCTAAATTTGCATTTCGTCCACTCTCTTGATTTAATTGGAAAAATGTCCATGTTCCCTTTTTGCCCCTGCATGTGCCCTTTACCCCCACTGTGCCCCCTCGTGTGTAGATGGCAATTGAATAGGTTATATGATGTAATTATTTGTCTAAAAGTAGAGGTTGGTGTTCCAATTGAATAGATTACGCACTTATTAAGAAAATAAACAAAAATACATTTATATCCATAATAATAACTCTACTTTTTAACTTTTTCAAAAACTACACCTTTCAACTGTCTAATCATTATAAGGGCAGTTTCGTAAAGTAGATGACAAAATTTCTAAAATGACAAGTTTTTCTTAACAAGATTTACTTTCTAAAATGACAGGTTTTAATTAACGGATGGAGTATTATTTAAGATGCCTTTTGAGAAAAAAAACTTTTTTTTATCAAAAATTATTTTAAAAGGTATGAATACTTTTGAAGTATCTCCATTATTTTCAATAACTAGCTAGTGTGTGTCCCATCCCACGAACAAAAATATGTTAACATAATATTCTAAAATTATATCTATTATTTATAAACAAAAATATTTAAAATTATATTAAAAACAATAAAACTGAATTACAATGTGAAAATTAAACTAATAATGATCAAAATGTGCAAAAAATATAAAATAAAAATTAATCTAAATCTAAACAGCTTATTCTACGAAAAAGTATATATATAATTAATTTCTAGATATAAATAAAGTGAGACCTATTAAATATTTATCTATTACTGTAATATTTTTGGTAAGTATGACAATGAAATATAAAGTTTTGATCTATATTTTTATCAATGAACTAATATATGTAATAACAATATATTATTTTAATATATTTTTTTGTCGGTAATTTTTTCCTAAAAGTATTAGTTTTAGTATATGTATATATAGATGAATGGTTATAAAAGTCCTGCCGAAAGAAGTAGATAATTTCTGAGAAATATAATCACATAACATATTTTAATTTAATTTAGAAGGGTCATAATCTGTGAGTGATTTTGAATTGTGTGATTTCTCATAAATATTCTCAACAATGACATGATTTCTAGACGTTACATATGTATTATAAGTTTGGCAATGATTCCTATTTACAAAGTTATCATTATCCAACTTTCTTCACGTAAATTTTGAGGCCAAACTCAATATATTATGCAAAATATGCATGAACTAACTAATAAATGTTATTATATACATGGATGGTTAAACTTCATGGGATTATAAGTTTACAGGATTACTTGTTTAGCAAAATTGTAATGATGGATAATTTATGGGATTACTTGATATTAATTGTAACTGCAATTTCATACAGTACGTTGTTGGTAATTGTACTGCGAAGGATAACCATATAATTACCCCTCTCGTAACGTAGTTTTAAGAACACCTCGGTATGAGTTATATAGTAGTGGCTTAACGCTCTCTTTTTTTAGGGCGTGACCTAGCCTCACCTTGCCGCCACTGCCCCCTCCTTTGCCTCCGTCAGGCTCACCGGAGTTCCGACCTCCTCCCCTAGCCTTCACTGCTTCACACCCTCCTTGACCGCTCACCTCCCCGCGCTGTTTCTCCAACATACTTTTTAGGTTGTACGTTGGTGTGTTATCCTCCTCCAGGTCACATCCACCTTTACCCTTCGTCGTTGCAATCTTCCAGTTTCTACTAGAGCTGACAAAATCTGACCCTACTCGAAAATCCGACCTGATTCACCCGAACCCAGATCCACCTTTACCCTTTGTTGATTATGAGTTGCTAAACTCATAGTTTTGCATGTGATTCGAAGACATGGTTGGTTGAATTGTGAGGATTTGATTTCATATTGTTCATGAGTTATTTCATTATCTTTGTTCTTCATTGTTAAGTATTTGCGCGTGTTCTCTCTATGACAGATCATCTAGACAGAAATTACATCTTTGCTAGTGAGTTCTTTTGTAAGATTGGTTTCTTCGTGGCAAGCAAAGGAAATTGATCCCGTGAAAGCATCAATTATCTCTCCATGATGATGACTATTTGTTTATATTGATTTCTATGAGATTAGGGTTAAAGACTCTTTAAGCTTGCATTCTTTTGATTCCTAATTGCCATGAATTGATATTGGGAATTTCCCATGTACTTAGGTCTATATGCTATTATATGTTGTATTACATATAATGTAAGTTATTGTCCCTTTAATGATCAATCTATCTAAGAAAAGTTGACATAACTAAAGAATAACAATAAAATCATTCCAATGATCATGAACCCTAACCATTGTCAAAAATTACATATGAATCATTTTCCTCGTATTATTATTACTTTGCAATCATTACTCCTTTTGCTTATTTCTTTGTTTCAATTGTTTGCTATAACTTTATTATTATTTCTCTTAAGAATCATCATAAGAACTATGAATCAGTCTTCTTTGTGGGATTGACTCTCTACTTTTTTGCTATAATAATATTTTGTTTATCATTGAGTTATGATATATTTTGCATTTGGGGGACCAGAACCAACATCACATTTACACCTGGTAAAAGAAGCCCACCAAATCTTGGCGTCGTTGTCGGGGAAGTTTAGTATTCGTGTTTTTTTTTGTTGATTTTCTTTTAGGGCTGACCTACTCTGTATGGTCAAGACCCATGTAACTAATTCATCACCTTTGTCTTTTGATCCAAAGATTGAAAGATCTCTATCTAGGTTAAGAAGAAGAATTGATTTTAATCAGGAAGAGGAGATGTATGACAACAAAAACAATGACGACAACATTTAAAATCCACTAAGAATGACCCTGAGAAACTTAAAAGAGCCTAATCTGAATTCGTGATCGCCTGCAATCAGGCTTCCTGCTCTCCCTGAGGGTTCAAGGCTTGAGTACAAATCCAATTGGTCTAGTATTTTGCCTAATTTTCATGGAAGAGCTGAAAAGGAACCAAATAAACATATCACAAAGTTTGCTAGTGTCTGGGACATATTGAGACCTCAAGGCCTAACGGATGACCAATTGATGTTTAGAGTGTTGTCTTTACTCTTAAGGATGCAGCTAGTGATTGGTTATATTATCTTCCTCCGAAAAGCATCACTACTTGGGTTAGATTGAAGAAAGTTTTCCTTCAAAAGTACTTTCTTGCCACTTGCCTCAGCATACTTAAGAAGGAATTGCCTAGTATTGAGCAGTCACCTACAGAGAACATGTATGAGTATGTTGAGAGATTCAAGAAGCTTAAAGGAAATTGCCCGCTACATGATATACCAGAGGATGATCTAGTCCTCTATCTCTATGAATACTTTCTTGATCGAGAGCGCATTGTCATCAATGCTACAAGTGGAGGAGATGTCTTAGACAAGACGCATAAGGAAGCAAAGCAAATTTTTGAGGACTTAGCCAATGCTTCACAACAATATAGGAGACACCAAGGTGTGAGAGGAGTTCATATATTGGATAATTCTAGAGGCAGTCGTAGAGATGATCTGGATAGGCTTGTTGAGATAGTCAAGAACATGATGTTGTAGATGAATTAGACACATCAGCCTAAACCATACGGAGTCTGCGGAGATCCAAGTCATCACAATGATAAGTGCCCATTGATTCAAGAAAGAGTTGCTAATGTCAATGCAATGGATTATGCACCTCGCCAAAACTTTGGTAAAAATTTCTACAATTCAAATTACAATTCAAACTATCAAAATGGTTTCAATGGCAGGGGTCATCAACAACTAGTATCTTATCAAGAAAGGGGCCAATTTGAGAACCGTCTAAGGAATCCTCAACAATAGGATAGAGAAGAAAATTTGAGGTTATTGTTGGACAAGATGAGTGTCCAAGAGAAGCTATTAATCCAAATGGTTAAAGAGATCGGAGAACTCAAAGCTAAGAATTCAGGCAAGCTACCTTCACAAGTGGTAGTCAATCCGAAGAAAAATGTAAGTGCCATGATCCATACTGGAAGAAAAGAAGTCAAAACACCCACAAAAAGCTTGGAAGAAAAGCCTAATGAAGGCATAGACGTGGAGGAAAAGGGGGAAGGCATCTTGATGTAGGTTCATTTGACCATGTTTCATGTTATCATTTCCTTCGATTTTTGTCTATATTTTATACTTTTATATTGAGAAAGTATAGGATTTTGTGTAGTTTATGTTTATTTGCAATATATAGAGATCTATACACGTTCTTGTTTAATTTCGTAGAAATCAGACACACTTTAGAGCTTAAAGGAAAGTTATGAAAACATTGGAGAAGCTAAGAAAGAGGACATGATGGTGCAGTTGGCGAAAGCACCACTTTTCACCATTCATCGCACTACAAAAAAACAGGAAATAGCCACGGTCAAATAGCCACGGATAGGCCACGAATGATCGTGGCTAGACGTTTTAGCTATGGGCATAGCTACGAATTTTATGTTCGTCGCCATTCGTGGCTATATGCCTCGTCGCTAAATGTCAGATTTCCAACATTCGTGGCTAATAGCCACGATTTGACAAGTCTGTAGCTATGCTCGTGGCCGGGTCAAGATCGTGTCATTCGTGGCTGTAGCAACGAAGTTAGCCATGGTGTATGTCATAGCTGATTTCGTGGCTTGGCACGTGCAAGATGTCTAATGTCTTTCGTGGCTGATTTCATGGCCAATTAGGTGGCTAAGTTTGTAGCTTTGTTGGCTATGGCCGTAGCTATTCCCGTGGCGAAATTCATGGCTAAGTTCGTGACATTATTGCTAGCTATGCCCGTGGCTATGCCTATGGCCTTATTCGTTTTATGAGCTAGGAAACAAATTTAATATAATTTTCAAATCTATCATACAAACATATCCAAAATACAACCATAAATTCCACCATTCAAAACACAATAAAAAATTCAACAATACAACAAGTCTCAAGCACGAATATGACAAGGACACCCAATAAAAGCATGTATTCAATCTAGACGAATACAAGAAACACCCTAATGAGATGTCAAAGCACCTACGTAACAAAAATGAGTCAACGAACCTTTCTACAACCACCACCTTCCCCTTGTCCCATGCATACACAATGATAGCTTCTTCTTGTAGAATGTCAATGCAAGCCTTTGGAAACTTGCACTTGTAGTCTTCCTCATACTCGGTCTGCCCCTCAACCAAATCTAAAAAATCCGTTAGCTCAGTTGGAAACTACCTTCCTCTTCCCTACGCACAACACAAGACAACAAAAATCCCAATATAATTAGCCAAGGACATAGCAAAAAATGAATTAATTAAAACTTGCCAGCACCCTCATGCCTAAACACAATAAGGATGATAACAAGTAACAATAAGGATGATAACAATTATTAATACCTCCAATCTTCAGAGATAATGTATTAATTAATACTTGACACCTTTCAACTAAAAAATCATAAAAGAAATGATATTTCAAGAACAAATTATTCACTAATATAAATAAAATCTTGGATATATTCACTCATATCCTTAAGAGAACTCACTAAGGTGTTCATCTAATCTTTGGTACCCTTCTTGTGACTCTTCTATCCATATGCTTCTTGGGATTTTTCTTAACTCAAAGTAGCTTAACAAGGCAGACTGGAAATCATCTTGGAACCAATTTCAATGAATCTCTGATCCATTTAGCAATCCATGTCCACATAAATGAATGTTAGTACATATACTGATCTCTTGAAAATTCTACGGGTCACTTCATCATTTGTACCCAATAGGCCTTCCTACATACCACATATAAACAGGAAAAAAAAATTCAAGTTTTAAAACACTAGAATGGGTTTTAATACAAATCTTAAGCGGTGTAAAATAAGAAATTTAATAAACTCTAATGAGCATCTTTAGATACTGAACTTATAAATCACCAATTATTTGATATAAAGAGATTAAGTCATAATTATTTGATAAAGGAATGTACAAATTACGGGTCTTTGTTCACAAAATTAAGTCTCTGTTCAGAAAACCCATTCTAGTGATGCTCATTAGAGTTTATCAAATAATTGGTGATTTATAAACTACCAGAACATGGGTTTACAAATTACGGGCCACTTCTGGTGATTTATAGAGAGAGCTTTGCTTAAGATTAAGCAATTTTATAAACCATCAAATAATTATTGTGTTTTAAGCAAAGCTCTTTCTAAATCACCAATTATTTTATATACCACCAGAACGTGGGTTTACAACGAGGAATTAAAAAATTATATACCCTAAACGAGGAATTAAGGGAGAATTGAAGGAAGAAGAAAACCACCAAAACAAACCCTAAACGAGAAATTAAAATATCACAGACAATGAATTCTAAAATTTAAGGGAGAATTGAATGAAGAAGAAAACCCCAAGGATGGGAGGAAGCACCGCGGGTTGTGGGTCAACAGAGATGAAGTAGGGCGCTCCAGTCAACGCCGCCGACGAAGGAGCGAGTGTGGAGCTGTAGGAGAGAACCATTACCAGTAGCCGCCGCCATAAAAAAAAAAAGAACAATCAAAAGAGAGAAAGGAGGGAGAGGGAGTACCAGTAGCCGCCGCCAACAGATCCAAGCCGAAAGAAACTTAATCCCCAAATGGCGATTTCGATCGAGAGATCTTCAAATGAGAGGGAAAGAGGGCCAGCGAGATGAAGAAGAAGGCGGTGGGAAGACTGTAGGGGTGATTTGGTAGAGGGCTATCGCCGGCAAGAGGTGGTGCGAGGGAAAGAGGGCAAGCGGGATGAAGAAGAAGGTCGGCGATGGTGGTTTGGCCCGACAGCGGTCATGCGAGCACGAATTGGAAGAGACGGTAGAAGGCGGCGCTCCCTCCGGTGGTGGCCTGTCGGCGTCGATCTCCAGTGGAGGAGGAAAAGAGTGGATGTGAGATGGGGAGAACGAGGATTTGAAAATTTTGAGAGAGAGAGTTATGGTATGAACAATGGTCTAAATATCGTGTATCGGGGTCTTATCGATTGAGGGTAAAAAGGATATATCGGAGATATATCGGATTTATCGAATTCGCTAATTTGTAACTATAAATATCATATTCACACTCCAAAATTTAAAAATACACATGAAAAATTAATATTTAAATTGTAAAATTATCAAATCAACTTAAAAAAATAAAAACAACTAAATAAAAGCTATAGCTTCGACTATTCAAATGAACTTAATACGCACCACTAATGTCAACTATTCAAAATACACATATTGAAAGCTTTATCAATCAATTAATTCACTTCAAATAAATAGCCTGCATAATATTTACTCAGTTCAATTTTCAAATACCCACATAAATCGAAACTTTTTCAATCCCCCAAATTGAAAGTTGAAACTTTTTCAATCCCTCAAATTGAAAGTTGAAAGTTTATCAATCCCTTGAACTGATAGAGCACAGTTACACTTACACAGTACACAGACTCCAAATTGCTCCCAAAACCACAGGGGCAACTGGAGAAGAAGAGGTGGTCAGAGAAGATCAGGGGCAGCCGGAGAAAAGAAGCAGGGACAAGATAGCGCGGAGCAGGCTGAAGGAATAGAAGCAATCGCGCTGAGCGGCTGAGGCGATCGGAGAGGAACCGGGGCTTGATGGGTGCCGCCGTGTCGGAGGAGACTGCCGACCGGAGAAGAAGTAGCCTAGCAGGTGCGGCCGGAGAAGAACACTCACTGATTTGCCTCTCGCAAGCCCTGGCCCCTCGAACTGAACAATCTGAGTCTCAGCCATTTTTTTATTTTTTATTACGTAAAAATAATAACACAACAAACGACACCGTTTTGGGTTATTGATATATCGGTCAACCCGATATTGACCGATATATCGGTCGTTGACCCGATAAATAGCGTTGACCGATAATTTCCAACCGATACACCGATATCGTAACGGGTTCTAAAATCCCCGATATATCGCCGATATATCGGCCGATATATCCGATATTTAGAACACTGGGTATGAAGATGGAGCAGTCAGATAGGAGGAAGAGTATGTGTGAATGAGGCGGTGCTAAAATGAATTAGGGTTTCTTCAAATTTCAGGGTGCGGGAAAGTTGCCGCTCAAAACCTATTTGGGCGGTAAAAAAAATTTCGGACACTAAGGCATGAATTGCTTTTTTATTTTCATTCAAAATTTACATCTAGAAAATAAAACCATCAATACAAATAAAAATATAATATATTTTAAACAGCAAAATAATGGTAAAAATAATAATAGTATAATATAATAGTTATAATTATTATTAAAAACAAAAACTGAATAATAACAACAATAATAAGGTATACATGATTTTATACAAGGCTAACATAATGTTTTACACAAAAATTATTAGTTACTTTGATCAAAAAATTATTAGTTACTTATATCAGGTTTCCTCAAAATATACTCTTATGGTATTCTCATAAGAATTTGGTAGTCAATATAACGTTTTATTAAACATTTATTCGTTACTTATATGAGTTTTCCTCAAAATATACTCTTATAGTATTCTAATAAGAATTTAGTAGATAAAATAAGGTTTTATTAAACATTTGTTAGTTACTTAAGTGTTTCTCAAAATATACTATT
Organism: Persicaria tinctoria; assembly: GCA_037127255.1. Classification (NCBI taxonomy): domain Eukaryota; kingdom Viridiplantae; phylum Streptophyta; class Magnoliopsida; order Caryophyllales; family Polygonaceae; genus Persicaria; species Persicaria tinctoria. Next base: position 27,110,455 of record JBANSL010000017.1, read on the forward strand.
ATAGTATTCTAATAAAAATTTAGTAGTTGATATAAGGTTTTATTAAACATTTGTTAGTTACTTATATGAGTTTTCCTGAAAACATACTCTTATAATATTCTAATAAGAATTTAGTAGTTGATATAAGATTTTATTAAACATTTATTCGTTACTTATAAGAGTTCTTCTCAAAACATACTCTTATAGTATTCTAATAAGAATTTAGTAAACAATATAAAGTTTTATTAAACATTTATTCGTTACTTATATGAGTTTTTCTCAAAACATACTCTTATAGTATTCTAATAAGAATTTAGTAGTCAAAATAAACTTTTATTAAACATTTGTTAGTTACTTATTCTCAAAACATACTCTTATAGTATTCTAATAAGAATTTAGTAGTTAAAATGAAGTTTTATTAAACATTCGTTATTTATCTATGTGAGTTTTCTTCAAAACATACTCTTATAGTATTCTAATAAGAGTTTATTAGTTAATATAATGTTATATTACACATTTATTCGTTACTTATATGAGGGTTTTCTCAAAACATACTCTTATAGTATTCTAATAAGAATTTAGTAGTCAATATAAGGTTTTGTTAAACATTTATTCGTTACTTATATGAGTTTTCTTCAAAACATATTCTTATAGTATTATAATAAAAATTTAGTAGTTAATATAATGTTATATTACACATTTATTCGTTACTTATATGAGGGTTTTCTCAAAACATACTCTTATATTATTCTAATAAGAATTTAGTAGTCAATATAAGGTTTTGTTAAACATTTATTCATTACTTATATGAGTTTTTTCTCGAAACATACTCTTATAGTATTCTAATAAGAATTTAGTAGACAATATAAAGTTTTATTAAACATTTATTCGTTACTTATATGAATTTTCCTCAAAACATACTCTTATAGTATTCTAATAAAAATTTAGTAGTCAATATAAGGTTTTATTAAACATTTATTCATTATTTATATGAGTTTTTCTCGAAACATACTCTCTTATAGTATTCTAATAAGAATTTAGTAGTTAAAATAAGATTTTATTAAACATTTGTTGGTTTTATTAAACATTTGTTAGTTACTTATATGTGTTTTCCTCAAAACATACTCTTACAATATTCTAATACATAAGAATTTAGTAGTTAATATAAGGTATTATTAAACATATGCTCGTTAAACATCTGACGGATGACACATCATTCCTTCCTCTATTACATGGTCTGCATGTCAAGTCATATGACTAGCTGTCGCCTCAGAAGCATATAGTCATTTCCATCATTATTAAACCATGGAGGAGGAACAAAGATCGGACCTGAAATTTCAAACCCCATCAACTTCTTGTAATTCATCACATTTCAATTGATCGACCATTAAACGTACAATATATGATATAAAGTTCGAACCTGCAATGTCAAACATCATCCTTTGTTCCCTTGTTAAGTGATCATACATAGACGGATAATTCTGATTTGGAGGCGCAATAGTTTCACCATGTGCTGTCCATCGATGATAATCACTCATAAACCCACGAAGATATAAATGATTCTTAACCTCGTCTATTCTGTACCATTTACAGTTAGTGCATTGCCAACATGGACATTTAATCTTGCCTTCATCGACGTAAAGTGGATGCTCTAATGCAAATTTTATAAACTCATCCACTCCTTGCAAAAATCGATCATTTAATCCTTCATACATCCATGAACGATCATCCAAATTGCACTTCACCAATTTCTGTATATATATATATATATATATATATATATATATATATATATATATATATATATATATATATATATATATATATAAATGTACAAATACATAATGAATATTAAACATACAATATTATAAAATTCTAAATGGGTGGACTAATTAAATAATATATTAAAACCCATTGAGAGATATAAATAACCATGCACACAAAACTTTAAAACCATGCACACAACAACTTATATTGCTATTAAAAGTCCAAACATTTTAAAAAGTAAATACATATTCCATATAAACACAATCCATAAAAACATGCAAAAAGTCCATAAATTTCAAAGTCCATTACTATTCAAAGTCCATAAATTTCCAAAATCAAACACAAAATCCATAACCACGACATTTTTACACACTACAAATTTTCTGATTATTAAATCTATACAACTAAGTACTTAATAAAATATATATATATATATATATAACATATATAGCATATATATCTATACTCAAATATAAAATATCAAATATATAACATACCTCTCAACTTCAAATTTTCATCTCCCTCTTGAAACTACAACCCCCCCCCCCCCCAAGTTCATTGTGAAGAAGACGACACTTGGACCTTTCGCAGGGAGCTTTCACCGTCAAACTTAAAGTGGACAACTAGAAAAGTACGAATTGCATTAATGAACTCAACTGTAAATAGCAACGGCATTAGCTACGGATACGACCGTGACTAATATTTGGGCTCCTTAATTCGTCCAGAGCTATTGTTTGGGCTTCTTTATTCATTGGGCTTTGATCTTCTTTGGGCTTTCACTACCTTTGATAGTCAATTGGACCATGTTCAGCGTTTGAGCTCTTACATTTTTTTTTGGTGAGATTTTGTGATTTAAAATTATTGGGCTTTGTGAAGAATTACCCAACTTCGGAGGAATCAACTAAGAATGGCCATGGTGATATTAGCATCGAATCCAGCCACGAATATTCAACCAGCGGCTAGATCCGTGGCTATTAGCCACGGATATAGCCACGACATATGTTTCGTGGCCAATGGCCACGAAGGAAGGGTACGTGCCTCATTTCCTTACCCACAGGTACAACCACGACGTTTTTCATTTGTGGCCAGAGGCCACGAAAGGAAGGCATGCTTGTCATTTTCATAGCCACGGGTACAGCCACGGGGTGTCAATTATGGCTAACGCCGTGGCTAACAGCCATGAATCGCCAATAATGCTCGTGGCTAAAATCCACGACTTTTTGGACATGAATTTATGTCAACACCCCCAGCCACGGATGTAGCCACGAAATATTTCGCTCCCCACCTAAATAGCGACGACATGTCAGGTCGTGGCTAACGTCGTGGCTATCAGCCACGACATTAGCCACAACCCTATGACGTGGCTAAAAAATCCGTGGCTATTTCCTGTGTTTTTGGTAATGTCATTTTGATTCAAGTTCGGATGTCTTCATGAGAGCTGTAGCCCTCAAAAAGAGCTATCCAACACATACTCATATGCGTCAATCAAACGAAAAAAGACTCGGGAAAGTGCATTTTAAGACAGAGCAGAATGCTGAAAGTTTACAAAAGTACTCGGCGTCGCCTAAACATAATCGACGTCGACCACGTTTCACTAGAAATCAATCGGGAAACTAGAGATCGAGTGAAAGCACTCAACACCGACCAACCTACTCGACATCGACCAATCCACTCGACGTTGACTAAGAATCCAAAAAACCCAAGAGGTCGATTTCGAGTCCGAATATGAGAGAGAATATTACTTAGCCATGAAGTGGAGATCTTTTATCTACTCAGATGAACATTTACCCTCTTTGCTTAATTTCTATTTTACCTAGGGGGGATTTTAATTATTTTAATTGTTTTATTTATCAAACACTTATCTTTAGATAAAGATAGATAGAAGTTAGATATAGATAGAGATGTTCCTTCGTAGAATAACTAGGATCGGGGCTTATAAATAAAGCCCTAGGGGCTGTTTTTTTTTTCATTAACTCAAGTCAACTCGTCTTCGGGCGCAAGGAGATAGGAGAAGGAAGAGGGGCCGAGTGGGAGAGGAGGAGGAACGTTTGGAGGTTTTGTAAGTTTTAGTTTGAGTTGAATGTTAAAGTTAGCTTCTTTTATTATTTTTTGTTTCTAATTTCCCTCTTCTAGGGTTGGGGTGATCCCAACATACATATGGGTGTTCGATTTATGAATTTATGAATTCGTATGTCTTTATCATCTTCTATCCTATATGCATGATTCTTCTACGAGAGTAGTAGGTGATCCTTATTTATGATATTGAAGCGAAAGTGATCTTATTATGAATTTGGATTAATTATGAAATTGAGATAGTAACACAGGGTTTATGCGAGAGCCTCTATATTTCTATTTGTTAATAACGAAAGTTATTTGATATAAAGCATGCATCTTAATGTGATTTATAATCTACACATATGTTTATTGTTGCGGTGATCTCTAACCTTGGAAGTTTGCTATTTTATTATTCTTTTTTTGTTATTTTAAAGTTTCTACGTAGCCACTCGACACCACCCACCATTCCCTCTCCATCCCTCCACATCGACCAACTCTTAGCCGACGTCGAAAGCAACCCTCCCCACTTTTTCCCGCTATTCCCGAACCCCGAAACCAACTAAACCTAGAACCGTTGACTTCTCTCTTGAGGATGAACTTGACTCCACTATCCTATAGCAGAGCCTTGACTATAAATTTATTTGGTCGAGAAACCCTCTCGCCACATCTCAGATTTGGCATCATCGCCAACCGGCTCCCGCCGCCCCCTACAGTCGCTGATCCGTTTGTTGATTCCAACCCAACCACGAAGCAATCATCGGAAGAGTGGTCTTTTAAGGCTTACAAACCTAAACCACCCTGTCCATACACCTTGAGAGCTGATAGAAAGTGGGAAGATGAGCAAATCTTGTATGATACTTTTGCGCTGTAAGGTAAACATTCCACTTTTGAATTTAATTAAGTTTGTGCCTCGCTATGCTAAGTTTTTGAAGGAGTTATGCACTATCAAGAGAAAGCAAATGATGAAAAGAAAAGAAAAGGTAAGTCTGAATGAGAATGTTCCTGTTGTTTTACAAAAGAGATTGCCTGAAAAGTGCGGAGACCCAGGTATGTTCATAATTCCATGTTCAATTGGAAATACTAAATTCATGAAAGCTATGTTGGATTTAGGAGCTTCAATTAATGTTGTGTCTTATAACTTATACATGTTTTTGGGCCTGAATGCTCTAACATAAACAAGAGTTACAATACAATTCGTTGATTGATTTCATATCAAACCTAGAGAAGTTGTTGAGGATGTTCTAGTAAAGGTTGGTGATGTAATTTTTTCCTGCTGATTTATTTGTGTTAGATATGGAAGAGGGAACTCCTGAGACACCAATCATCTTAGGAAGGCCATTCCTGAGAACGGAAAAGACAATTATTGATTACTGTGAATGTTCACTGACCATGGAGTTTGATGGTAGAAAGATTGAGTTTTCTGTTTATGATCCTATTAAGCTTTCTCCTAAAAATACTATGAATGTTCCATATGCTAAAAATCTTAATTGTAGTGATGAACCTCATGATATGTTAGAAATTCCTAAGGATAAAGATTTATTCAATGTTGAATCTTCTAGTAATGTGAAATTTGATGTAGAGAGATAAGAGCTCAAGATGAAGATTGAGAGTGCTTAGTCCACATGAGCCTATTCTTCTACCCTATGAAAAGCTAATTCTGAATAGTGTGGAGGTTTTTGCAATTTCAGGACAACTGCCAGGAGAGATCCAAGTTCAAGAGAAGAAATTAATTGAAGAAATGGATGAATGTTAGGATAGAGTGTTACACCTTCCAAAGGTGCCTGCACTTGTCAAGGAACGGACAAGCGTAGATGACCCTGGTGGAGTTACTTGAGCCAAGAAGGGCAACACATCGAGTCGAAGACTCAAAGACGCTTCTTGTGAGGCAACCCAAGTTAAGTAGGTAGTTTTCTTTTATTTTTGTATTTGTTTTTCAATTCAATAAAGCAGGACAAGTCTATTTGAGGTATTGTTTCAAGATTTTGGGTGAGGAATAACTTGTAGGTGAGTTTGAACGAAGAAAAAGAACGAAGTTGGAGCACCGTCAACCGGCGCCCGCCGCTCCCTTCATGTGAGACACAATATTGATTTTGGAAAAGGCCACGAGATTATATACTTATCTATCTTATATCTTTTTATCCCTACCTTTCCATATAAATACCTTCCATCTTCTATCTTCTACTCTTTCTCCAACTTTTTTCTACAAGGAAGATAAGAAACCCCACACCCTCATACTCAAATCCAAATTCCAAAACCCTAAAACCTTGATATCATTGATTGCTCATTATCTTGGCGTTAGCTTGGACGATGTGCAGCCTATGTGTAGTGAATTTGCTTAGGATATTGCCACCCAAACCTGGTCGGGCATTATTGTGAAGGTACAGTATCCTCATGCAAAGGAGCGTTTCAGATAGATTGTAGGAGAACATGGAGAGCATCATCTACACCTTCGTCTTGAGTTACCATTTTGTTTCAAGCTGTCTGATTTCAAGCTTAGCCATGAAAGCTTCCATTCGCCTCATGATACCCCTTCACAGAGGGAAGATTCTGAATCAGAAGGTTCGGCAGTGGGAGATGATCAAGTGGAGGATGAAGAAGAAGATTTTGTTGGCCCATACGCTAACCCTGTTTATGTTGCACGCTTTGGATGGATTTGAGAGTCGTCTGGTAGAGCTGGAAAAGAAGCACAAGGAAGATCTCCTGACTATCTCTACCAGGATTATTGATATTCAGATACTTTTGACGCACATACTTGCTTATCTTCACCATCAGTCTAGATTTCAGCCTCCACCTTCCCAGTGATAGGTTAGTATCCCTTCCTTCACCCTGGGTTTATTTCATTGTTCTTTGTGATTATGCATTGAGGACAATGCAACATTTAAGTGTGGGGCAGGTGATTTATGTTATTTAGTTCATGTTTATGATTCCATTTTCATGTTTATTTACTTATGTTTATCTTTTTAGTGTATTTTCATGCATCATGTTTATGATTTATTGTTGTTATTAAAGTCAAAAAAATGAAAACCAAAAATGGAAAATGTCTAAAATCCAAAAATATCATGCATTGCATGTGTGTGTGTGTGTGTGTGTGTGTGTGTGTGTGTGTGTGTGTGTGTGTGTGTGTGTGTGTTATCCAAAAATATCATGCATTGCCCTCTATTTCATTTTGGCATGATCATATAAATCCCATTGAATTCTAGATGATTTAACCTTGTCTTGGAAATTGTTTTATGTAAGGTATGAATTGGCATATGTAATTAAGCATGTATGATTCGAGTTCCTATAAGCATGATTGAAATCAAACAAAAATTTGTCATATTGAGAAATTTTTGCCTAATAAAGGATTACATTTATTTTTATTTTGCTTTTGTTTTGTGATTTACTCTTCCTATGCATTTATCTCTAAGTATTGACATGGTTATCTATTTTTTAGGCCGATTATATACATGATCATTGCCTATGAGTTGCATATACTAGAGGCATGTTTTTAGCCATATTTTTATCCATATTTACCTTACATCATATATTTACTAGAAGCTAATTTGAGCCTTTAGCCTTTTTCTTTGAAGCTCTGCAAAATTCATGTTTCCTAGCCTATGATAATCCTTACCCTTCCGGGAATTGGGATTTAGAATTGGTTATGGATGTTATTTTGAGTTTTGAGATAAAAGCTATATATGTTTGTTCTTATTGTTGACAGCTTTTGAGAAAGATGTAATGTTATGTGCTTATTATCGTAATATTTGTATTTCATTCTTTTGGTGCAAGAAAAAAAAAAGAAAAAAAAGAATAAAAAAGTTGAATAAAAGAAAGAAAAATAAATAAAAAAGAAGAATAAAGAGTCTTGTTTATTTATTTTTGCATATCAGAGTTGGATAAAATGTTTATTTTGAGAGTTTATCTTATGTTGAGTTTTGAGCTTATTGATGATATTTTTTGAGTTTATGTTCTTATGTGAGCTTGATGTATTTTTTAGTTGTTTTGAGTTATGTTGGATGTTTTAGGAATCTTGGTTCCCGGAATTGATATCACCACATGCCCAAATACAATTCTTTGCTCTTATGTTTCTACCAATCCCACCGATTGGAGTCTTCATTGAAGATTTCCATTGAGAGAAAGTGCTCTTGATGTTTCTTACTTTGCTTTGATGTATCCGGTGGAGATTTGGTGATATAAGTGTCAATATTTGAGTTCATGTTTGCATATGAAATTGAGTTGAGTGTATGCTTAAAGCCTAGTACACACGAGAGTGAGAGAAACACATATTTTCCCTTGTGAGGTTGAATTGATAAGCATGCAGGCTACTTGATCATCCATATATATGTTATGATGTTTATGTGCCTTATTCATATTTGCATTTGGTTTGACGTTGCTTTTGATGAGGTAAAGTTGTACAGGAATCTCCTACGGGGTACATTAATTTAAGTTTATTCTTCATTTTCTTGAGGACAAACAAGAGCTTAACTGTGGGAGAGTTTGCTAATGCATATTTTAGATAGGCATTATAGATAGGTTTTATTGCATTTGAGTGTTTATATTGCATGTGTTTTATCTTATTTACATTGTCCTGCATTTGGAGTATTCGAGTTCAGAATCTATACCACTATTTTGTGTTTATTCTGCAGTTTTATAATCCGAGCTCGAAGGGAGGCTTGAGAGATTCAGAAGAGATCATTTTGTAGCATAGGAGAGGCTAAAGAAGGAGAATCAAGGGAGCTAAGGAGCATAATGTCGAAGACAAAGAAGAATCGCGGAGCCAGAGTAGCGGCACCCGCCGCTTTTCTACCGGCGCCCGCCAGTCCTGTTTGTTCAGCGATTACGATTTCGTTCGAAGATATTCTTATTAGTTTATTATTATTTTATTCTCCAGGGTTTTGCCTGAGATTGTTAGGTTATTTCTATTCATTTTACAGCCGTGTGTTGAGCAGTGGTGGTATTGAGAGAGAGAGAGAGACAGAGAGAGAGAGAGAGAACGTTGATTATGAGTTACTAAATTCATAGTTTCACCTGTGGTTAAAAGACATGGTTGGTTGAATTGTGAGGATTTGATTTCATAATAATAAACTAATAATAGTAAAATAATATGAATAGCTTAGAAACAATAATATAAAATCAAATTCTCACAATTCATCCAACCATATCTTCGAAGCACATGTCAAACTATGAGTTTAGCAATACATAGCCAAAGTCTCTCTCTCTCTCTCTCTCTCTCTCTCAATGTCAACAACAGTCGAACACACCGTGAAATAGAATAGAAATAACCTAAATAGAGTCGTGCCAAAACTAGGGCAAATAATAATAAAAAAATAATAATAAAATATTCGGAAGAAATCGCAATCGCTTAACTCTGCATGACCGGCGGGCGCTGTTATTCAGGCTTCGCAATTCTTCTTTAGCTTCAACGAGGTGCAGTATGAATACTTAAATGCAATAAAACTTATCTATAATGTATATCTAAAATATGCATTTTCAGTCCCCATGAACGAGGTGCAGCTGACCATCAACAATTTCCTTGAAAGATACCAACGAGGTGCCGTATCTGACTCAAATATGGCTAGAGTTTCAAAGACGCTCGCCAATCGCATATTCCTTACCACCAAGAACCTAGTTCCTTCCGAGCCTCCTGAGATGACAAGGCACAAACATCGTAACCCCTGTCAGACTAACCCATTGGCGTGGAAGAGAATGCAATCGATGGAACTATGACGCGAGGAGCAGACCCAATCATAGTGTCCATGCGGTCGAGGTCGTGATTGTGGTCGCAGTCCTGGTCGGCTCCCGAGCGTCTCCGTGGATGCGCCACAAGATGATGTGGCACTTGCAACATGGTCGACGCGAAAGCCCTCCTATCGTACCCTCTGCGCGACTGCATTTCCCCTGGGCAAAGGATGACATCGACCCTTTTATGGAAATCATCATCACTAGAGTCAAGAACGTCGATGTGGACATTCATTGTGGATATTTATCATTTTTTGAGCTCCTCGGTATGCCGAAGGACCAATGAAGGGATTTTTGCCTCGCCCTCGCCCGGAGACGACGGACCATTGGTAAGTTTATGGGCTCGAAGAACGATTGGACAACTACATCTTCAACTACAACTTTCTTGGGGGCCATTCGGCTGACTGTATATAGTGGATGAAATATCCTATGATGGGTGGTGAGGCTGTAGAATGTTGTGACCTTTCTACAATACCAAAAAGAATAACCCAAACCAACAACGCAACTAGCAACCTAGTAACTAGTATAGTGGAATAGCAAGGGGTCGATCCCATAGAGATAATACATTTCCTGTCTATCAAATCACTATCTGAAAGGGAACAATATCAAAGAGTGATTGAATATCAAAACAATTGAACGCAACAAAAGTAACAATGGTGAATTGGTGATAATTATGAATGAGATAGTTTCCCCTATAATTCACCAACAATGGTTATGTCCTTGATCCTTGACTATATTCTATCCTTCTTGTTCGATTCATCTAATGGCAGATCACTCCAACCCTAAGCAATTCGACAGTATCAACGACACAAACAACCAAAGATAGGGGCACAACTCCATAACCCTAATTGGTATACTTGATAAAGCAGAATTGTCAATGCCCTACAGACCAAATCGATGCTTTCAGGGGATCAAATAGTTATGATGTGCTAATAATCCAATTAACTTGCAACGGTTAATCAAACCTTTGACATGAAAGCAAATTCCGTCAAGGTGGCCAATCAAGGGGGAATACATGCAATCAATCAATAACAAACAAAGACATTGAATCAATCAAACTCAGAATAGATAGAAATTAAGTCTCACAAATCATATAACAATGTCTCCGAATTGAAGACGAAACAAAAGAGGTTTAGTTCCTCATGGAAAGTCTTCCTCTCAATATCTCTATAGGAGTTCTCTCTCAATTAGGTTTATTCCAAAAAACTCCCACACTCTATCAAAGTCAGCCCAAACATAATAAATACTTTAACCTAATTGGTTTCCAAAAGATGGAATAGGAATCCCATATCGGCACGGATGGCGGGCGCCATAGTTTAGGTGGTGGGCGCCGTGTCATCAGTAATGATCTTCTTCAATTTCTCACTTCTGAATCCTAGCTAACTTCCGCCACGCCTCATCCTTGCCTTATTCACATGTTTCCTTAGGTTCCTAGCTCTCCAAAATCATCCTTGGCAAGTCATAGATGCGTCCTTCCGGCGTCAAGACATAAATCTACAGAAAAGCATAAAAAGAGCGTAGATTCCAAACTTGCAAGACTCAACACTACTAACTCGAACTACTCAAATAAACACGAAATAAGCTATCTAAACTCACTAACAACTACCTATAATGCCTATATAAAATACGCATTATCAAACTCCCCCATACTTGAGCTTCGCTAGTCCTCGAGCGACTAATAAAAGCAACCTATACCTACGGATTAAACGAGCATGCCATAGCCTTACAAAAAGAAATCCAAAACACAAACTTTCCAGGAACATAAGATAAAATGACAAACATCTTCGCATGTATTTAATGATCAAAGCATTCAGAAACAGAAATTATCCAACCTTCCCAGGGACATGTATTTCACTCAAACTCATATGTGTTTAGGCTTTGAAGAACAACTCTCAACTTCTATCCAAAACGAACTAAGCTCATAGAAATTGACAATAATATAACCAAATCTCCACCGAAATGCCATTACTTGCGGAAAACCATAGAAATAAACAACTTGGCTCTAGATCTCACTCTTTTTTTTTTTTGGAATTTTTTTTCTCTTTAGGTCTTGGTGTATTCCTTACGCGAGTCGTAAACATGGGTGTCATGAGTAGCCTCGGTCTATCAACACCTCAACTTACTTGAATAAAGTCCACTTGAACATCTTTTGACGTGAGTTGCAAACATGGGTGTCATGAATGAACCCGGTTACTCAATGATCAAGCTTCCTTCCTTAGTGGATAGCTTTTGACACTATTTTGCGCGAATAGTACCCATGGGTGTCATGCGTAGATCCGGTTACTAACTTTCTCAACCATTACCACTTTATTTCACACTAAACACTCAATAAGCAACTAATGCCAAATATAACCATAAAAGCATAAAATTTCACAAGCAACAAACATGTGAGTCGGCTTTGACAATAGCTAATGAAGTCAATATCAAGAGGTAGCAACATAAGGAGAATAAATAACACATAAAAGCTGAAGGAAATATATGATTCCAATAAGGCTAAAAAAAATCTCACAAGGGTCATATTGTGTAGGATTTCAATCATACTTCCATCTCGGTTATCCATGCTCAATTATATCCCCAAATCATCCCTCATAAGCAAACATTTTCAAAAACAAAAACATATAAGGCTAGACACTTCAACTCTTTCGCTCAACCAAGATGGTTGTACAAATAATGACGTATTAGACAAACAAGAAATATTTTTTTAGGATTTTAGACATTTTATTGATTTTTTTTTTCGAAAGACAGAAAATCAAACACAAAAAAAAAATATTAAAACAGAATCCAAACATATGCCATCCAAACATAAAGATAATAATATCCCAACATCTAAACGACATAAATATCCCAATAAATGTACAGACCAACATCAAACCGACCAAAGTACAAATAAATAAATAAAAAAGAAAAGAAAATGTCTCAATAACCCTTGAAATCATAAAATAGATCATAACCCCCCCTCCCCCCCACCACACACACACTCTTAAAGATTGCATTGTCTTCAATGCCGAAACACGAAGGACAATACACCAAATGAAATAGAACGAGGTGTAAGGAAGAGAACATACTCACTCACTGCGGCAGCGGCTGGAACGGGTAATACTGCTTGAACTGCTGGACGAATGTGTCGAAGCTGCTCTGAAGTCCAGAGATAGCACGTTCCTGCTTCTCCTACCTCTAGTACATCTCATCCTGGCGCTGGCAAAGATCATGGTGGTAGCGTCTGAACTCCACGTCCTAAGCCAACTATAGCCGGTGAATCCCATCCAACTGCTAAAAGTAGTGACCATAAGAGGAAGATGGGGCATAGCTCATGTCAGTGTCAGAATCCAAAGTCTGAGCATTGCTAGACTCTCCTCTCACGAAGGTAGCAAGTGGGACATACCACCCAACAACATCAACAGGGGCCACATAATCATCATCATCATCACCATACTCGTCAGCATCATCAGAAAGGTACACAGCTTCCGGCGGTAAGTTGAAATCTGCAATCGTCGGTCCAAGCAGAAACTGAACCAATAGACGGATAATATGGTCACCCCCTATGTCTAGCATGCCAAATAAAAGGTGCCTCATCACCCTCCAGGTGCCTCATCCTCATCAACATCTCCAAGGAGATGTGAGACTCTCCGTCCATAGGCACTAACTCAGTCACTCTCACCCCGTAGCGCACAGCGATCAATGTGATCAATCCTCCAAATCCAATAGTCTTGGTATCTCTATGAGCTCCCCCAATCAGCATATCAACACATGCGTCCAAGAATAAACGAAGCCAGTCAAGAGTAACCTCCACCTCGGGGGTCAAACAGTACATCGCCGCTCATGCCTTCAAGGAAACGTTGTTCAGCTCGTTTTGCCCGAAGAATCAATAACAACCATTATGAGAGATCTCCTAATATCTACCTAATAAATCAATAACAACTTTAGATTTAACGAAGGGTTGAGATTAAATATCACTAATTAATTAATTAATTAACTATTAAATAAAAAAAACGCCATCCCACCCACGAAGCAATGAATTCTTGTCGATCGAGTAACCCTTTCCTCCTTGAATTCAATATACAGTAAAATTGGGAGGGATTGATTCTCACTCACCCATCCAGCATGTTCTTTATGTCAAGCTCGTATTTTGAAAAGAACTCACTACCGAAAACCTTCCCACAAAATTGAAATTAAAATCAAAATCTAAGCTTTGTTTTCAACAAAGTAAGAAACTTATGCATTCATATAATCAAATAGAAAGGCCGATGTCTAAAAACACACTCTTTGGTCAGTAATTTAACTTCAAAAGTAAAACAAAGAAAGACGAATAGGATAGTAAAATCCCATGTATCCCTTAATCGAAGAGGCTGAAACCCATGTCATCATCCGACTCTTTCTTCTCTTCAACCTTTAAAGTGGCTACTGCAACACCACCGCCAGCAGGCATCCCTAGGATTCAACCTGTGTCAACGGAGGTGGTGAGGAGGTTGGGGTTGGATTTATGGTGGTGGTGGGTAAAGGCGGAGGAGACGAGGAGTAGGCAAGCAACAGAGTATTCAAGATTTGAGATAATTGAATTAGTAAATTGGGGTTAATTAGTTGTTTTTTTTACAGTTAATGGGTTAATTAACAAGGGAAATCTGGGCCATTGATTTTTATTAGGAGTATTTTAGGAGATCCCTAATTTGGAGAGGATCCTGACCCAAGAATGTGTTGTTCAGCATCTTGTGGCAGAGTCGAAGTGCAGGATGGGTGATGGCGTAGTTGTAGTTCCCTCCTCCACAGATCCAAAAAGCACCAGTGGCAACCTGCCATGTCTCCTTCGGCGGGGGGATCATCATCATTGGACACCTCTAGTTAGGAGTAGGAGGTCGAGTGATACTGATAATGCATATTTCATATACGCATTATAGGTGTTTCTTATTGCTATTAGGTATTGGTTTTGTTATGTTTTGAGTCTAGTTCCGTATATTACTTGTGAAGTATTTGAGTTCGGAATCTATGCGTTTTTAGTGTTTATTCTACATATTTACATCCGACCTTGAATGGACTTTGGGAAGAGCTTAAGAAGCGTGTTTTGGAGCAAATGGAGCATAAGGAAGAGCAAGGAAGCACGACATTGGAATCCGTTGAAGGAATTTGAAGAACGTCGAGCACTGTAGAGACGGCGCCCGCCGCCCCTTGCACGGCGCCCGTCGTTGGCCCAGATCCTAGAAACACGGTTTTGGATCCGAAGATTATTATTTTATATTATTTTCTAGTATTTCCTACTAGGGTTTACCGACCCTTGTGAGACTTATTTAGGTTATTTTCAGTTAATTTTGCCGTATGTATGGCTATTATGTGAGACGATGAACACCATCAGAGAGAGAGAGAGAGAGAGAGAGAGAGAGAGAATTGGCCTATGAGTTGCTAAACTCATAGTTTTGCCTGTGATTCGAAGATATGGTTGTTTGGATTGTGAAGATTTGATTCTATTTGATTATTCATATTCTTAGTTATCATCTTGTTCTTAATTTATAGTGGTGTTCCTTTCTACGCCTGATCAACATGTTCGGGATTGCATCTTTAGCTATGAATTCGTTGTTGTTTTTTCAATAGCAAACAAAGGTATTGATGATAGTGATGTATCTTTGTCTTTGTAGTGGATGATATCAATTGATCTATGTTGAGGATATGCTATTAGGGTTGAGTTCGGTATGCGCCTATTAATGTTAATTGTGTAGAGTCAATGTGCTAATTGGTCTTGATTAATTGAGTTTTTAATGCTATTCTTTAGTGATATTGAATAAGATGAGTGAATCTCTACGGATCTCTCAACTTTAGTCAAGTAGACCTAAGAATTTGAATAATTGATAGATCAATCTGAGGACCATGAATTCCAGCCATTGTCAGAAAATTACAAGTGAAATGTTCTATCTGCCTTGATATCTATTTGCTTTGTGATTTGCAATCTGGTTACTTTTACATATTTGCTATTTCTCAAGAATCATTGCTTTGTGATAGGAAAAAATCATCGGGTTCCTATCAAAAGAATATCCAAACTAACCAACGAGTATAGCTAGTAAGTCTGGAGTCAATCCACAGGGAACTACCGTTACTTTATGCGTTATAATCACCAACAAGAGTAAACAAGGGGTTGTAGATATATAAAAATGCAAAGAATTGAAGAAGTAAATAATGGTGATGGTTGTAAACAATGATGAATGAGATGTTTCACCTACGATTCTCAACTTTGGTTCGTCTACTTTATCATAGTTCTTTCTTCTAGTTGTATCTTTTCTATATCCACTCTTATCTTGATTTAAATAGATTATTAATTCTATGAGTCATAATAATCCCTTATTCCTAGACAATTTTAACACGGATTAAGGTTTAATCCTAGGAATAGCACTAAGTCTCAAGATATATAAAGCTTATAAGTAATATTAATTCCCTAAAGAACTAACATTTAACCTATAGTCAACTTCTTATACAATCAAGCTTTTCTATGAGATCCTCTTAATTGTATTTGCTACTTTGGATTAGGCTTCACAAACGTATGAATCAAAACCCTAGAAATGATGCAATTCTAACGAGGTCGCGAATCAAGGTAGAATCAACACCACAAGCAATTAAAGAACAAAGAAATCGAAGTAGATAATAGAAAACAACTAGAATTCCAAACTCACAATTCAACAAAACCTAGTCTTGATTGTAGGCAAAACAAGATGAGTTTAGTTGGTCATGCTTCCAAACTTCGTCTCTCAATTCTTCAAATGATAAAAGATAACTAAAACCATCTAAAATAAGTCTTCAAATACCTAAGAATACCATCATAAAAACCTAGAAAGTATTTCCCAAAGATAGGCCCAACATAAGAAGCATAGAAAATCAACGGTAAATTCGGCCCAAGAAAACCGCGACCAGGCCGTGGGCAGCCCGCGGGTGCTGCTACTGCAGTGAGTCCTGAAATTTTGGCCGCAGGTGCTACCTGGATGGCCACGGGTGCGGTTTTTTATGAATGCCTTGTTCCTCTGGCCGCGGGTGCTGTTTTTTACTCTTGTATGCCCTTTGCCTCTTCATTGTGCATTCCAACTAGCTTCTCTAGCTCGTTCCTTGTCTCCATATGATCCATATGACTCCCATGAATGACCTCCACGCTAATCCGACTCCGAAATATGCAATTACTCGCTAAACTTGTGTAGATTCCGCAATTAAGCACCAAATGAGCAAACAAGTAAACTAACCCCTTTAAATGCAATATATACATCTAAATGACCCTAAAACTACTCTATAACGCCTATCTAAATATGCATGATCAAACTCCCCCACACTTAGCCTTTTTCTTGTCCTCGAGCAAAAGAAAAAATTTATGAGTCATTCATCCCACAAACACAATCCTTCATGTAATAGCCTCATCAAAAGCAACATCTCATCAAAGTGCAAACATAGACAAGGCTAACAAATGTCCTAGCAAGTATTTATGTGATCAAGTAACCCGCATGCTTACACATCCAACCTCATCGGGAATAAAGTGTTTTCGTTCACTCAAGTGTTTAGGTTTATCAATTAACACTCAAACTCTTTCCAAAATGCAACTAACTACATCAGAATTGAAATTGAATCACAATCTCCACCGTGGATGTCATTACTGGCAAAAATCATCATGAGGTCTTTTATGGGTTGTAATGGGGCCAAGTTAGAAAAAATAAGGTATGGAACAATTTAGGCCATGTGGTGCTCATAATCTGGGAACAATTTATGGGTTGTAATGGGGCCAAGTTAGAAAACATAAGTTCAACCTTGACATAGATAACAAAATCAATTCCAAGAGGTAGAAGCATTGGAGAGTATTCACACACATGAAACAAGAGCAAAAGAACTGAATGAAGTGTAGTCCCAATAAGGCCAAAAATCAATCTCACAAGGTTAAATTTTTGTTGGATTTCAGTCATGCTAGAAACTTAGATCATACAAGCTCAATTATGTTCACCTAGCTATGTTTCACATAAAACCAATAAGTGGGATAAGGCTAAAATAATTCAAACATGTCATGGGACTTATATGATCATACTTTCAACAAATTTTTGAGGACTCACTAGGCTAGGTGGTTGTTTAGATAACGACAAATTTTATGCAAATGCATGATTTTTTTCTTTTTCTTTTTTCCATGTTTTTTTCTCTCTTTTTTTTCTTAAAATAAACTAAGATGCGAAGCATTAAAACATGAATGTTATGCAGAATAATTGAAACATGCTCGATATGCAATGAAACCTACTATGTACAGTAATCCCCTCCCTCGAACTTGAAGTTTTCATTGTCTCAATAAACTAAAACAAAAAAAATTAGAAAGAACAAGGGAGGAGAAAAGTAAAACTCATAAGCTCACTGGTATGGCGGGGGTGGAAGTGGAGGCTGGTACAGCGGGAACCCAGGATAGGCAACATGAAAGAACTCCTCCTGGCGCTAATGCAAGCGCTCATTAGCCTCCATCTAAAGCCGATGGGCCTCAATCTGGAAACTGTGAGCCTCCTCCTGGCAACGCCGAGACTCAGCTTGATGCTGAGCAAGCTGAGCATGCGACTCCCGAATCGTAGTAAGGTCCACAAATATGCCCTGGATATCCTGACGAACGTAGGAGAAATCCTAATGTAGGTCCTTCTAGTTCTCCCATAAGCCGTGCTGCTCAACTCTCAAGGACTTCATCTACCGCTGAAGTGCCTAAAATGAAGGCTCACCCCCTCTAGAAGTGTCAAAAGAGTAAACACCCCCATGAGATGGCCCGGGCTGGAAGTGATGAGCTCGGACCCGGGCTCGAGAAAAAGGACCGGCGACGAGAGTTCCGAGAAGTCGGGAAGTTGTTGGCAGTTCTGGAGCAGCAGATCAGTCGGCAAAGAATTCCGATTTCCCGTCGATTGGCTAGGCTTCTGGAAACGTGCAAGTACCACTTTTGTAGATCCTGAAGTCGCGGTCGCGGATTGGGGCAGATCTCATCAATCGGGTGTCAGATGAAGCGGAAAATCGCGTTTTACCGAGACGTCGCCTGTGCAGAGACGATTCCGAAATTGGGTTCGTTTGAGAGGTATTGAGGGCTGTTTTGGGAGTGACGTTTTGGGTAGGATTGAGGGTGATAATGGGGCTGTGGAAGGCCTTAGAATGGTGGTAAAGAAGGGGTATGGGGTTGAGGGATATGTGATGCAAGATCGCTCTCGGCCTCGCGCTCCGAGCTCTCTCCAACACTCGATCTTCCACACTCTCGGCCTCGCACTCCGAGTGTTTCCGACCCTTTGATTCCGTCGTCTCTCACTAAGGAATCTCCTTCAGCCTCTCACCGAAGGTTTTGTTCCCGGCCTCTCACCTAAGAACGAGATTCTTAACCCGAATCACAGGAAGCTAAAAGGCTCACTTTTTCTCAAAATTCAACTTCCTTTCAAATGAAAAAGAGTTTACACATATATAGGAGTTTATTGGCATCCCCATGTGTTTTTAATTGGTGTGGGATAAAAAAAAGGACTTCAAATTTCGTTCATCTTAGAGTTGCTACAAGGAACGAGATGTTTGACCATCTTCGGAGTAGAACTGGTGGGAGACGTCTTCAACAATGTCATAGCCCTCGAAATCAGCTTTCCAACGAGTCCTCTTGCGTCTTATTCGGACAAACACAACTCCAGTTAGAGCCAAAATAGCGAGCAGATGTCGGTTCATCAAGTTATAAGACTTTGATGTCTTCTTCTTCCGGAAATATGATGTTGTCCAAGGTAAGAGCTTCCGAGGCTGCCTTGTCAAGGCTAGGATCACATGTTCATCCCTCCAAGATCCAGAAACGGTGTCATATTCTCCTCCAGGTTCATCGACCAAGCTACCATCGTCGAGGGTCACATCATCCTCCCCCCCTTTAAACGGATTCGACCTCGAATCCGGTGGGTCGCCTAGCAAACATGTACCTGCATGAATCCCAAGAAAACTCATAGAAGAAGCAACAAAGAACACTTGACAAATCAAAACATCACTAAAAGAGTAAGAAACACCACTCCGTTGGGTAACTCTGCTAACATCCTGCAAACGAGTGACTAGTTGATTCCCAAGGTTCTTTGAGGGCCCTAAAACTAGCTTCAGTGGCTCTACAACCTTCCAAGCATTTTCCTTGTCTCGCATGCAATATTCGCTAGCAACCAAATTAGCCATATAAGATGAGGACAACAAAAATAAATCACTAGGAAGTATAATAAGTACACAAACTCGACTCCCCTGTATAACATCTCGTCTGTCGAAAGAATTGTCGACCTTAGGTAAGAATTGTGTCTCTACGGGGGAATAAGTGTCCATATCCCTCTTCCTTGTAGCTTTATATAACTCTCCAGCAAGGTGTGGTGTAATCTCTAGCCCATCCTCCTTTACAAGGGGGTCGATGGCCTCCAATTTTGAGCTAGGTGGGCGGTTCTCATAAACACCACTAGACTTGGGTCTAACAACATGTGTTGTAGGGATCGTTGGGGCCATATGGACAAAATTCATAGCGGTAGCCAACAATGTCTTTGTTCGTTGTGAATTAAGGCCACAAGGTTGCTTGGTGGTACTATCTCGACTAGAGCAATGTCGAGAAGGAGGGGCCACGATAGTCTTCTTAAGAACTTTCTCATAGACATGAGTAGCATGGTTCAAAGCATCAATAACATGGGCATGACGAAAGCGCAAGACAAATTCTGCAACATCCGAATTAAGCCCTGCAAGAAACTTAGCAAGTATATAAGCCTCATCATACCTTGTCCCGGAACATTGCAGTAGAGCATGAAGATCTTTGTAGTAATCATTAGGAGAGCGAGGACCCTGTCTTAGCTTCTCAATTCGCAGCAATGATGTCTGAATGTCAAACTCTTTTCTATGCCTAGCTCGGTGGTGCTCTCTAGAAGGAGTCCTCTCAAAGCATGTAGATGACTCGCGTCGAGGCTTATGGTGCACATGATGACTTCCACTATGTCCTTTTCGGTCTCGTCCCAATTGATAAGAATCATTATTTATGTTGACGTCACTAACCTTGTTCTTTGGTGTAGGAGGCAGGCGTCGTAGGATCTCAGCCACATCATCCTCCATTCGTCCAATCCGGGTTGCTAGCGCCTTCATCGTAGTGGTACCTCCTCCACCATTCACCATACAAGGTTGGCCTAAATGATGCGACATCATACAAAACAAGCAAACAAGGCAAGTTAGAGAAAATGGAAATCTCTCTCTCACTTTGGTGGACGCTCACACGCTCTCACACACTCCGCTCGTGTGTTTAAAGTGTTTGCCTCACTATAATGTATTCCAGAAAAGAATGAGACTCCAGAACCTACAAAATCAGCAAACAGAAGATATAATAGCAGTTAGTAATAATAGATCTCCTCAGTGTTTGGCTCTCCGCTCTTTACTCTGGATGGTTCTCTCCTCTCACTCACCTTTTCCAACACTACTCAGTGTTGCTCTCACCTCTCCTTTTTCTGTTGCAGTAGGCAACACTCTCAATTCTCCTTTTCCCAGTGCAGGGGCAAGACACTCAAGAACATGAATAATCGCTAGCGGCAACTAGCACCAACAATAGAAACCAACCACCTGAAATCAACCCTTGAACAAAAGCAAACTAGTAGTGGCACTCGTGACAGAATGATCAATAACACCCAACGAACACCACACACAATAGCAAGCACAAATAAGCTTAACGAGCAACTTTCGAGCACTCAGCAAGGGCCTTTCGACGAGTATTTACCAAAACCCGCTATGGTCCTTAGGCAATGCAAAACAAGTGATCTAGCCCGAATAAAAATTGAGATTGCAATGTAAATATTGCATGAAAGCAAGTGTGTTCAATAGCTCAAACGATGGAAATGGAGTAGCTAGAATATGTAACCAAATTACTTGCCAAACAATAAAAATGGAGCAACCAGAACATTTAACCAAATGGCTTGCCAAAATTGTCGAACAGGAGACAACAAACAAACTCACCTTTCTCTTTGTTTTTTTTTTTTTTTTTTTTTGAAACAAACTGCACTCTTTTCTTCTTTTTTTTTTCTTTTTTTTTTTGCCTTTTTTTCTTTTCTTTTCTTTTTCTTTTTTGAACAAACTGTTTATTTATTTATTTTCAAGCTACGGACTACAGCCCCTTCCTATTGGAACACTTCCTTTATTCTATTAATTCAAATAATAGTTCCAGCACATTAGTAATGTGGGCAGCTCAATCAATCAAAAAAACCAATGAAATTCCCTCAACCGTTGTCATAGAAGCTAGGGCAACAAAAGACACTTTCGATCAACGGAGATTCCACAGAGACAAGCACAAGAATAATGGATAGATAGAAATGATCTATGATGGTAGAAATGGATGAACAAATTGCAATCTCTCGGGCCTAATCGAACAAATTTTGCATAGACTAAAGATTAAGCGAAAGAGATAGTAATTCGTACCCCGAAAGCTTGAGGAATCCTTGTCGTTGCTCTGATACCACTTGATGAGCTCCGACCCGGGCTCGAGCAAAAGGACCGGCGACGAGAGTTCCGAGAAGTCGGGAAGTTGTTGGCAGTTCTGGAGCAGCAGATCAGTCGGCAAAGAATTCCGATTTCCCGTCGATTGGCTAGGCTTCTGGAAACGTGCAAGTACTACTTTTGTAGATCTTGAAGTCGCGGTCGCGGATTGGGGCAGATCTCATCAATCGGGTGTCAGAAGAAGCGGGAAATCGCGTTGTACCGAGACGTCGCCTGTGCAGAGACGATTCCGAAATTGGGTTCGTCTGAGAGGTATTGAGGGCTGTTTTGGGAGTGACGTTTTGGGTAGGATTGAGGGTGATAATGGGGCTGTGGAAGGCCTTAGAATGGTGGTAAAGAAGGGGTATGGGGTTGAGGGATATGTGATGCAAGATCGCTCTCGGCCTCGCACTCCGAGCTCTCTCCAACACTCGATCTTCCACACTCTCGGCCTCGCACTCCGAGTGTTTCCGACCCTTTGATTCCGTCGTCTCTCACTAAGGAATCTCCTTCAGCCTCTCACCGAAGGTTTTGTTCCCGGCCTCTCACCTAAGAACGAGATTCTTAACCCGAATCACAGGAAGCTAAAAGGCTCACTTTTTCTCAAAATTCAACTTCCTTTCAAATGAAAAAGAGTTTACACATATATAGGAGTTTATTGGCACCCCCATGTGTTTTTAATTGGTGTGGGATAAAAAAAAGGACTTCAAATTTCGTTCAGCTTAGAGTTGCTACAAGGAACGAGATGTTTGACCATCTTCGGAGTAGAATTGGTGGGAGACGTCTTCAACAATGTCATAGCCCTCGAAATCAGCTTTCCAACGAGTCCTCTTGCGTCTTCTTCGGACAAACACAACTCCAGTTAGAGCCAAAATAGCGAGCAGATGTCGGTTCATCAAGTTATAAGACTTTGATGTCTTCTTCTTCCGGAAATATGATGTTGTCCAAGGTAAGAGCTTCTGAGGCTGCCTTGTCAAGGCTAGGATCACATGTTCATCCCTCCAAGATCCAGAAACGGTGTCATAGTCTCCTCCAGGTTCATCGACCAAGCAACCATCGTCGAGGATCACATTAGGAAGTCCATGGGCTCGCTAGGCGGGACATCTTCTTCCTCTTCCTCATTCCCCTGCCTCATTTCCCCCTTCCTCATCATAAGCCGGTCTAAATCCCAATGCAAGGAGCGCTTGGGGTCATCATGGGGAATGTAGAAATCCTCAGCCGTCGGTCCGAAGGGAAAAGTCCTGGGTAGCCCAATTCGATGGACGTTTTTCTTTCCTGCCTGCCAGATGAAGGAGGGACCCTCTCCCACCAAATGATTTGCCCTCCTTAACGCCGTCAAGTCTATGAGATAAAGATCACTTACCAAATCCTGAAGGTCTGAAGTGTCAACTCCATGCACCAAAGCAATCAAAAGTGATAAGACCTCCAAAACCGATAGGCAATGTCTTCTTCATCACCGCCTTACAGTGCTCTAAAAACAGCTCCACCCAATCCGGAATGTGCTCGCCTTCCGGAGTTAAGCACCCTAGAAAAGCCAAAGCACACAAGGACACCTTGTTGATCTCCGCTTGCCCTAGGAACGTGTTATTCAACACCTTGTGACAAAGCCGTAGGGGTATGTGGAGGATGTTGTAGTTATATTCTCCCACCTTGGGCCGCATGATTCGCTCAGTCACTCTCTGCCAGAAGTTGGTGGTTGTATCCCTTGGGATTTTGTGCCAGTCGTCAATGGGTTAGGCTGATACTTCAAAAGCCTTAGCAAATCGTCTCCTATCTAAATGATACGCCTTTCCCCTTAGCCTGAAATCAATGCCACCATTTCGACTTACCCTCAACGCACTCAAGAATTCACAAACCAAGCTCGGGTAAGTCAGAGCATTCTTTGTCACAAATTCATTCAAACCCCCTTTTTGTAACTATTGACGCACTGTTTGTTCCATCCTATGTATTCTCAAAGTGGGCACATGGAAGAATTTCGTCGATAATATCTCTCGACCGTCAAGGTCATCCCATTTCTTCCTTTGTTCACTAGACAAACCATGGGGTCTCGTCATGCTATTCTATCAATAATGGACTGGAAAATGGGGTGAAAAGGCACTTACAAGGAACCATGCGTCAAAAACGATGAAAAAGGAGGCCGAATCAAGTGGTCGCGGGTGCTGCTACAGGAACTGCGGGTGCTGCTGAAAATTAGGCTGCTGTTGTAATGGTCGGGGGTGCTGCTACAGGAACCGCAGGTGCTGCTGGGCTGGGCTGGCCGGATCTTCCTCCGGGTAGCTCCGATTTGGCTCCGGTTGCGTCGCGAAGCATCGAAACTCGAGAATCCTTACCAAAAAGTGCGACCTTGGGCCCTTGTATGTGTATAAACACTATGAACGTCGCAATGCGGGTAGAGTTGGGTGATTTATGATGGAGAGCGGTGGATGATGATGGTGGTTTGTAGTGTTGGGGGGTGGAAATTAAGAAAGGTTGTTGCTTTTTGGTCGGAATGACGAACGAAGTGCGTGGTTGTATAGATCGGGAGCGGAAACGGCGGGGTTCGAACCCCGAATGACCGCTCTTTATTTACCAATTCAAGGAGGGGAAACGGCGGAAAACGGGTTTTGTATGTGATTTGGGGATGAAATGAAGGAGGTTGTGGGATATGGCGTGTGGAAGCTTAGAGCTTGTGTTCTTCAATGGAGGTTTTAAAGTAGGAAGAAATAAAGTCAATGGTAGAAAAAGGATAGAGGAAGATAGAAGGTAAAAACTAAATATGGGAAGGTTCTTTCTTTGTCACGTGAGGTAGGTAACTAGGGGGCACACATGGGGCACACGAAATCAGGCCACATTTTTTTTTTTTTGATAGGAAAAATAAAAGGAAGCTTCCCTTCTCGTGATGTAGTCAACAAAAAGCTAGGTAGGCCCCACGAAGTGAGCCTTTCTTCCTCTTCTTTTTTCTTTTTTTTTTCTCAGAGGCCGCTGGTGCGGTTTCTGGCCGTGGGTGTGGTTTCAGTGTTGTTGCCTAGATTTGCCACGGTCGCTGCCTTTCCAAAGCGTTGCCTTTCCTACCTTCTTCGTTCTTCCCCCTGAAAGATTAGTCTAACATGGCGGAGAACAACTTCCTAAAATATACGATGACTCTAATTATGCTAAGAAAAATGAAAAATTAATAAAGAAAAGAAAGCGCAAAGTCGACTTACCTCAGGCTGCCACCCGAGAAGCGCCTTTGTTTCTTGTCGTTGGCTCGACATAGTGGCTCCTCACTGAGCTTCTTCAGCTGGCTCTTGAAGAGCTATCTCCTCTTCTATGTTTGTGGAGAATCCATCAAAGTAAATTTTATGCCTATGACCATTTACCTTGAACACAGCGTCGCTCTTCTCATATGCCGCTCTATGTGGGAAGATATGAACAATGAGGGCCTGCCCAACGAGAACGGAGCATTCCAGTGAAAAGTGTAAGGCGAGATTGATAGAGAAGGACTTTATCCCCCACCTTGAAATCTTTCCTCAATATGTGTTTGTCGTGCCAAGCTTTGGTCTTGTCCTTATAGTTGACGGCGTTGTCATAAGCATCCCATCTCAATTCCTCCAACTCCTAAATTTGGAGCTTTCGGAACTCACCAACTTCATTAATCCTCATGTTGCACTCCTTCACCGCCCAATATGCCTTGTGTTGGAGCTCGAATAAAAGATGACATGCTTTTCCATACACCAATTGGTATGGTGACATACCAATTAGGGTCTTGTATGCCGTACGTTTGGCCCACAATGCATCATCCAATCTCAAACTCCAATCCTTACGATTAGGGGAAACCGTCTTCTCCAAGATTGTTTTGATTTAGCGATTTGAGACATCGGCTTGCCCATTGGTTTGGGGGTGATAGGCGGTGGACACCTTTTGTGTAACATGGTATTTCTTGAGTAGAGAACTCACCGTTTTATTGTAAATGTGTGTCCCCCTGTCGCTTATCAATGCTCGTGGCACACTAAATCCAGAAAAGAGATATTTCAAGAACCCTGCAACAACTCGTGAATCATCAGTTTTGGGTGCTTTTGCCTCCACCCACTTAGAGACATAATCCACCGCAAGTAATATACAAAGGTCCCCAAATGAGCTAGGGAAAGGCCCCATGAAATCAATTCCCCAAACACCAAATATTTCAAAAAACATCAAACGCATTTGGGGCATTTCGTTTCTACCTGACAAGTTCCCTACTCGTTGGCATCAATCACAAGATTTACAATAGGCATGAGCATCACAAAAAATATGAGGCCAAAAGAATCCTGAATCGAGCACTTTCCTGGCGGTTTTTCGTGGTCCAAAATGACCACCACAACCATGTGAATGACAAAACTCAAGGACAGAAAGTACCTCATCGTCGGGAAGACATCGAGGAATTACCTGATCTGCACAATGCTTCCATAGGAAAGGGCCATCCCACACATAGTACCGAGCATCATGATAGATCTTGTCCTTTGGAAAGTTTGGTGGGAACACTCCAGTTACAATAAAATTTACGATATCCGCATACCATGGTTTAGGAGTGTGTGCCACCATCAACGACATCATCAGAGATTCAAAAGAGTCGGTTGCAGGGATGGCCGCGGGTGCTGCCATTCTAGAACTCTCCCCGCAATTGGCCGCGGGTGCGGTTTTATGAAGAGTCCAAGAGTAGCATTAGGCTTTCGTCTGGAAATTGGCCAAGGATAAAGGGGTGTTCTCCTAGTCTATTCACATGGTGTAGTCGGCTTAGATGGTCAGCTACAAGATTCACGGCGCCCTTTTTATCTTTGATCTCCACATCGAACTCACTCAAGAGTAATATCCACCGGATCAACCTTGGCTTGGCTTCTTTCTTCGTCAAAAGATAGCGAAGTGTTGCATGGTCAGTGTAAATAATTACCTTAGCGCCAAGTAAGTAGGGTATGAACTTGTTCAAGGCAAACACAACGGCTAGGAGATCTTTCTCCGTGGTTATGTAGTTCCGCTGAGCTCCGTTTAGCATCATGGATTCATAGTAAATCACATGCGAAGCTCTTTCAATCTTCTACCCGAGCACAAATCCCACCGCATAGCCACTTGCATGGCACATCAACTCAAACGGCTTGGACCAATCCGGAGCTTGGATGATAGGTGCACTTGTAAACCTCGTCCTCAACTCATTGAATGCCTCCTTACATTTGTCATGATCAAATTCAAATGTTGTCTCCTTCTTTAGAAGTTCACATAATGGTGCGGTAATCTTCGAAAAATCTTTGATGAACCTGCGATAGACACCTGCATTACCAAGGAAAGAGCGAATTTCTCGCACATTAGTAGGATGAGGCAAGGATTTTGAATGATATTAATCATTGCCTTATCAACTTCAATTCTCTTTCGGGAGACAAGGTGGCCTAGAATGATTCCCTGCTCAACCATAAAGTGACATTTTTCAGAATTGAGGACTAGATTGGTCTCTACACATCTCTTAAGTACCAATGTTAGATGGTGCAAGCAAGAATCAAAATCATTTCAATGGACTATGAAATCATCCATGAAAACCTCTATAAAGTGTGCAATATACTAAGAAAATATGCTTACCATATACCTTTGGAAAGTACTGGGTCCGTTACATAATCCAAATGGCATTCTACGGTATGCAAATGTGCTAAAAGGACATGTAAATGCCATTTTGTCTTGGTCCTTTGGTGCAATGGCAATCTGGAAATACCCTGAGTAGCCATCTAAGAAAAGATAAAAGGAGCGCCCAGCAAGGCACTCAAGCATTTGATCAATGAAAGGAAGGGGGAAGTGATCCTTACGAGTCACCGCATTCAACTTGCGGTAACCAATACATACTCTCCAGCCCGTTTGGACTCGTGTAGGAACTAGCTCACCCTCCTTGTTCTCTACCACTGTGACGCCTCCTTTCTTAGGCACCACTTGTGTTGGACTTACCCAGTTGCTATCCGAAATGGGGTAAATCATGTCGGCTTGAAGAAGTTTTAGCACCTCCTTCTTCACCACCTGCATCATCGGTGGGTTGAGCCTTCTTTGTGGTTGTCGTGATGGATTAGCTCCATCCTCTAGCAAAATCTGGTGCATACACATGGCAGGACTAATCCCTTTGATGTCTGCTATTGTCCACCCCAGGGCTATCTTGCTCTCCTTTAGCACCGCAACTAACCTCTCCTCTTGACTTTTGTTGAGCTTGTTCGATAAGATGATGGACAACGTATCAACATCCCCTAAGAATGCGTACTTGAGGTGATCCGGCAAAGGTTTGAGCTCAACTTCAGGTGCCTGCAAAATAGAGGGAAGGAGTTTTTCCTTCGGAAGAGTTAGTTCATAAGGTCCCTCAGTATAGGGGGAAGTATAAGCCGGTTGAGCTATTAGCTCCATTAGAGTCTCCTGTAGGTTAGTAAGAATAGCATAATCAATAGCAAGCTCATCCAGAGGAGCCTCTAAAACCACCTGCAGATCATCATCATTACTAATCTCAAGCATATCTTCAACACATGGCTCTATAACATCAAGAAACCATAAGAAATGATCGTCTGAAAGAAATTTCATGTCATCAAAAATACTATACTCTACATTCACACCATCAAATTCTATAGTAAGAGAGCCAGCATGAACATCAATTTTTGTTCTAGCGGTTTTTAAGAAAGGCTTACCTAGGAGGATAGGTGCGTTAGGAGAGCTGTGTTCCATATCCAAAACGAAAAAATCAGCAGGAAATATCAAAGAATCAACCATCACAAGAACATTCTCAACAAAGCCTCTAGGATATATATGAGAGTGATCTGCTAGTTTAATCACTACTCTTGTTTCATGCAAAGTACCAAGTCCTAGAGTTTTATAGAGAGAGTAAGGTATAACATTGATAGATGCTCCTAAGTCTAACATAGCTCTTTCAAACTTAGTCTCACCTATCGTGCAAGGAATGGTAAACATACCTGGATCGCTACACTTCTCGGGCAACCGCTTTCAAAACATAGCGGATACATGCTCACTCACCTGTACTTTTTGCTTCTCCTTCAACTTTTGGTTCCTCTTTATCGTTCATAGTTCCTTCAAAAACTTATCATATCGAGAAATACTTTTAATGAGCTTGAGAAGGGGGATATTTCCCTCGGATTCGCTAAATGTTTCGAAGATCTCTTTGTCGCTCTCCGGTCTCCTAACTTCCTTCAAAGCATCCGAGAAGGGCGGAATAGGTTGATAGAGGTTGAGATGCGGAGTTTTGGATGAAGTTTCATCCCCAGATAGATGGCCGTGGGTGCTGCCTTCATTGTTCGCGGGTGCGGCTATTCCAAAATCACCCCCAATTTCGGCCGCGGGTGCGGTTTCTGTGGCCGCGGGTGCGGCCTCCTGGTGACATCCTTCCATCTCGGATTTCTCCTCATCCTCTACCTAGGAACCTCCATCCTTCTTGTTTTCATCCTCTTTTCCACCTGGAGGAGTGTCAAACAGTTCCTTGCCACTCCTAAGGGTGACGGCGCTGACGTTCTCCTTTGAGTTCACCACCGTTTGCAACGGTAGCTTCCCAGAGTCTCGAGCTTGTAGTTCGCCCACCGTTTGAGCCAATTGGCTCACTTGGTGCTCTGTTTCCTTCAGCGCTTGTTCCAGTTGAGTATTCTATTCTAGGATAGCTTTGAGAGTATCCTCAATGGATGAGCCTCCTTGTTGAGGACCCCTCTATCTATTGTCAAACTGTTGTCTGTATTAGGGTCCTCTCTGCTGATTTAAAGGAGGTTGTTGTTGTGGATTGTTCCTCATACCAAAATGTTGTTGCAGGAGGATGGTCAAGTATGAAATATAAATAAAATATAAAGCAAACTGACTCCCTGTCTCAGCAAATAAATACAAGACTTCCTTCCGTTGTAGTTGAAGGCTGTCAGGATCGATCCACAAAAAAGCGTGACAGAATAAAATAACACAGAAAAGCAATTTCGGTCAATATCAACTAGAAGGACTCGATATCGACTAGAAAAATCGACAACAGTGACTCAATATCGAGTAAAAACGGAAACCAAGAAAAGGCAGAAACTTTGGTCGATATCGACCTGAGACACTCGATATCGACTAAGAAAACCAACTGGATCAACTCGAAATCGACTTTACAGTAACTTTAAAAATAAAAAATTTATGAAATAAATCAATGAAATAAAAGACTTCCAAGATCAGGGTTTCAACAGCACAACGATAACCATGTAAAATAACACATAAAGGCATAAAAGATCATGCTTTTCATCAAATAACTTTCGTTATTAACAAATAGGAATATAGAGGCTTTCGCATAAACCCTAATTGTTACTAACCTTTTTCACATAATTAATCCAAGTTGTATTAAGATCACTTTCGCTTCAAGAACACAAACAAGGATCACCTTCAACTTTCGCAAAAGAATCATGCTTGTAGAGATAGATGATGAATTGCAATCAAAGATTGTACCTTTACCGCCTTACCTCACATGGCTATCGTCGGGCTCACCCCGACCCTAGAAGTTGGGTGACTACTCACTCTTCATCATCAATAGACTCATCAATAATAAAAGGAAATAACTTTGCATTAAATAAACTGAAGAAAGCTTACAACCAAACAAAGCCAAATCCGCTCTCGCCTCTCTTGCTCCACTCGCCACAAGCTCTCTCTCTCTCTCTCTCTCTCTCTCTCTACTTACTACCTCTTCTCCTTCTCTAGAATTGAATGAATAAAACTCATCCCCTAAGGCCCTATTTATAGGCTTCATTCCCAAGATAATTAGGAAAGAAACTCTATCTATATCTATATCTATCTATCTACTCACTTAAAGATTAAATAATGGAATAAAATAAATAAATCTCAAAGGAAACTAGAACTAATTGTGGATAAATTCTCCTTGGACTTGATAGATCTTGATAGATTTTGCTCTTGTGGATATCTCCATTGGATTCGGGATAGAACCTTAACAAGACTCGGACTAGCTTGATTTCAGAAGCTGTGGTCCAGTCGATACCGACTAGCCTCACTCGATATCGACCTGGCATTTTCTTCCCTTCAGCTCAGCAACTCGATCTCGGCTCCTAGGGTGAATGTCGACTCGACTCAACTCGATATCGACCAAGACATATCGATATCGACCTGCATCTTCTTTGTCCAGCTTCTCGAGCCGATTTTTGGGATCTTGCTCGATATGGGGCAACTCGATATCGACTTGAGGTAGTCGATATCGACCTCTCTGTTATTTCTTAGCCGATTCTTGGCTTCCTGGGTGGAAATCGAGTGGATTACTCGATATCGACTAGCATGACTCGATATCGACTTGTGATTTTCGACTCGATTTTTTTGCTTCCAGCTCGATTTGTCATGGTTCCGCTACTTCTTGACCTCGGACTTTCTGTAGTTGACTTCGAGCTTTTCATCCTTTTTCTGAATTGCTGTAAATTGCCTCGATTTCTACGAAATTAAACAGAAAGTGGTGAAGATTCCATAATTTGGAAAATAAACATAAACTACATAGATTTTGTACTATTCTAGCCCAAATGTATGAAATGCATGTAGAAAACGATATCAAAGTAACTATAAAACATGGCAAATTAGGCTCATAACAAACACCCCATACTTAAGCTTGCTTGTCCTCAAACAATACTTTTAATTATCACTCAGGGGAAGAAATCAAAACTCTCAACATCTTAGATTCATTGTCATATGTCCCTGCAATCAATTACCATCCTCGAAAAGGTACTAGTGTCACAAATCCATGCATGGGCAATTAAAAAGCAACATCTACTCACAAAAGGAGGGTTATGCAAAAAAATCATAAGTGACAAAGCATTAATAATCAAGAGGACTTCAATTAAGCTCAATAAGGAGTAGAGTGGTAAAAGGCTAAAAGGTGGGTAATTTTTGGCCATGTGGTGCTAATAATCCAGGGAAATGGAGTACTTTCCAAACTTTTATACCACATTCCTTCCTCCTTTGATTTCTCACCTTTCCCTCATCGCTCATTGCTTTTTTTTTTCAATATTATGCTTTTACCTCTCTAACCTCGGCATTGCCTTCTCCCGAGTCGCAAACATGGGTGTCATGAATGACCCCTGATACTTAGTACTTTGGACTCCTCACCTTGTGTCCCATCTCACTGAACTATTATCTCAGCGAGCAGGGTCGATCTT
The DNA here is from genome assembly GCA_037127255.1 of Persicaria tinctoria. Lineage (NCBI taxonomy): Eukaryota > Viridiplantae > Streptophyta > Magnoliopsida > Caryophyllales > Polygonaceae > Persicaria > Persicaria tinctoria. The sequence goes on from JBANSL010000017.1 coordinate 27,142,551, forward strand.
TCTTTATCTCATGAGGTGATCGGATTTTCTTTCACTCATTAAATTTTCCATATATATTTTCAATTTCTTGGCAAACTCCAAATATGATAATAACAACAACACAAACACAATATAATAATCTCCATAATGTAGCTTTCATTCTCAACATAATCCCCGGATAAGGTAAAGAATGGCAATATTTAGATCATGTAGAGCATAATATGAAATAAGGCTCAATATGGCTTTTGTGATGCATAATCATAGGTAAAGGCGATGAATATAACAATATGAGCATTATATGGAAATATAAAGTCCTCCATCCTCCTATTATGCAACATGTCAAAAACAACATCAAATTTTACCTCCTTTCATGGTTTTCATGAAAATAATGCACTTCATTTTGACTTCCTTTTACTAGGCAATTTCATGCTATATCTCTAATGAATCCAATTTTGCATCGTCGAGTTCAATTAAAGCTTCCATGACATTAATCAAAATTTTCAATGGGGGTCATTGTTTTCAAACTTTGTAAAACATGAATTCCAAAAACATTACAGTGTCCTTGATAGAGTCTATTTTAGTTATGTTTTTAGTATAGATTTGCATATTAATTTAGAGCATATTTACATGTTTTATAGCTTATTTGTTATTATTTGGTTTTCGGAGTCTACACTAGTGTTTTTATATATTTCAGGTATTTTCGGGTTGGATCGTATGAATTCGGAGATCGACGATAATTTATGCGATGATTTTATAAATTGAAAGAAAACATGGGCCGAATCGGATGGAGGCACGAGTTAATTAATTGGACCATGATAACTCCCTCCCTTGATGAAAATCGGAATAATGTTTCAACGGCCTTGACAGGACGCTTGTGTCAAAGGTCTTGGAACATTAACAGTTGATGAAATCCAAAACCTGTTCTATATGTCCGAACATTATTTAATTTTATTATATCAGAGCTTTACTCACTGTTTTTGATCTAACACTATCCAAAACCTGTTCTATATGTCCGAACATTATCCAAAACCTGTTCTGTATCAGAGCTTTACTCACTGTTTTTGATCTAACAATCTTGTGAGTTTTCGATCATGTCTGGTGAAGCAAGCAGAGGATTTGCACAGGGAAGGTCCACAAGAAGACCGCCACTCTTTGTAGGAAACAACTTTATCCACTGGAGATCCTTGATGAAAATGTTCATCATAGACCAAGATCTAGAGCTTTGGAACATTATAGAGAATGGTCCGAAGATTCCAGAGAAAGATGGACCAAACGATACCAAAGTTGCAAAGAAGGAGTCCGAATACAACCAAGCAGATCTTGAACTTGTCTCCAAAAACTACAGGGCTATTAACCTACTTTACTGTGGTCTTAACACTGATGAGTTTAATCGTATTTCATCTTGTAGGTCAGCTAAAGAGATTTGGGACAAACTGTTCGTCACCTATGAGGGAACGAGCCAAGTAAAAGACACCAAGATCAGATTCTGAAGATGAGGATGACGATGAGGATTATCCTTTTGCTCATATCACAAGAGGCCTTGCTCGAATTCTCAAAATGAAGAAGCAATTCAACAACAAGGATGGATCAGAGTCTTCAAAATTTCGAGGTAAGCCTCAATACAACAAGTATGAAAAGAAGACTAAACCGTTTGTCTTGTTTTGAATGTGGTGAAACAGATCATCTTGTGAAGGACTGCCCTCAAAAGACAAAGAGCCAGTCCAAGAAAGGTGACAAATGGAAGAAGAAAGCCATGGTGGCAACTTGGAGCGATTCCGAATCTGACTCCGATGATGAGAAGGCCAATATTTGTCTTATGGCCTCAGAAGATGAATCCCACGATGAAAAGTTTAAAGCTACTGTAAGAGAACTTATGGCAAGTCCAAAAGAGGTATTATCGGAATTTCTTTCCAATATGATTGTCAATGAAGAGAAGCTTATTGCCCAAACTAACATTCTTATTAAGAGAACTATGGACCAGGAAAAAACTATTGAGGATCTGTCTATGAGGGTCAAAAGTCTTGAAGCTTCTTATTCAGGTCTTGACATTAAAGTCAAGACGCTTGACTCAGAGAAATCTGAACTCAAGCAAGATCTCTCCTCTCTAAGAAATGAGCATCATGACTTAGAGAACGAGAATATCTCCCTGAATAATAAGATTCAAGACCAACAGACAGCCCTCGTAAGTTTTACCAAATCCAAAGGTACTCTCGATTGGATGTTGGGTGAGCAACAAAGCTCTCTAAACAAAAGTGGTATTGGTTACAATCCAAGGTTTTTAAAGAAGCAACACATTACCACTTTTGTAAAGGCAAAAGGAAGCAGAACCTCTCCTATATGTCACCATTGTGCTAGAAAAGGACATGTAAAAGAGACCTGCCCCTATAGAAGAAAGGATCCATATATTATTCGCAATACATTTCCTGTTCATTTGAGAAAAGAACGGATAACACAAGTTTGGGTTCCAAAAGGCACTATTTTACCAAATATGGTTTACCCCAACAATGGATCCAAATTTGCTTATTGGTCTAGCCACAAAGGTTGATGTTTGTCTTGCAGGAGATCACCAAGGTGAAAGAACACAAATGGATTATTGATAGTGGATGCTCGAGGCATATGAGTGGGAAGAGTTCGCTCTTTCATGATCTAAAGGAGCAATCCATGGGAACAATCACTCTTGGTGACAAAGAAAAATGCGACATCGTTGGTATTGGTAGTGTTGGAAGCGATTCCAACCATAGTATTAAAAATGTCTATCTTGTTAATGGTTTTAAGTATAATTTGCTTAATGTCTCTCAACTATGTGATAGTGGCAACAATGTCATATTTAACAAGAAAAGATGTATAGTGTGCAGAGAAGATACATGTGAAGTTATACTGACTGCATATCGTTACAACAATATATACGCCGTAAATGCTGATCAAGTGGCACAAGGAAGCTTAACCTGTCTAAAGGCTTTGACGGATGATCCAAATCTCTGGCACAGGAGACTCGGTCATGTGAGTCCACATACACTACATAAGCTTGTGTCTAAAGGGCTTGTAAGAGGGCTACCTGATATGGACTTCAAAGGTATTGATATGTGCAATGCATGCACACGAGGTAAACAAACACGTAACTCTTTCAAACCCAAAAAGGTTGTAAGTTCTTCTAGACCCCTTGAACTTTTATATATGGATTTATGTGGTCCTATGCGAGTCAAATCTCCCAATGGTAAAAAGTACATGCTAGTTGTTGTTGATGATTTTTCTAGATATACTTGGGTTGCATTTTTAAAAGAAAAATCAGAGGCCTAATTTGAGTTTTCAAAACTTTGTAAGGAGTTGCAAACTTTAAGAAACGAGCCCATAGTGTCAATTCGGAGTGATCATGGTAGGGAGTTTGATCAACTTCAGTTTGATTTGTTTTGTGCTAAATATGGCATCTCCCATAACTTTTCTGCTCCTAGAACACCTCAACAAAACGGGGTTGTAGAACGCAAGAACCGCACCTTAGAGAATATGGCTAGGACTATGCTTTTAGAAAATGCATTACCTAAAACCTATTGGGCTGAAGCTGTTAACACAGCTAACTATATTTTGAATCGTTGTCTTATTCGTTCCATCTTAAAGAAAACTCCTTATGAACTTTTCAAAGGCCGCAAACCACTTATATCTTATTTTAAACCCTTTGGCTGTACTTGTTTTGTTCATAACAATGGAAAAGATAACCTTGGGAAATTTCATGCGCGTAGTGATGAAGGTATATTTCTTGGCTACTCCACGGGTAGCAAAGCTTATAGAATCTTCAATAAAAGGACCCAGTTAGTTGAAGAAAGTATACATGTTATTTTTTATGAATGCAATGACGGTGCTTTGAGTGAAAGTGTTGCAGATATAGATCTAAACATCCATGAAGAGAACGAGGAAGTTGATGATGCTGCTACTAAGAACACAGAGAAGAGGAATATGCAGGAACAGATCCTTAACACTGAAGAATTGGCCCAAGGTGTTGAAGATTCGTCCAAAGCCCTTGGTGTCCAATCCAACAGTGTTGAGACGTCAGAAACTGTTGTAACTGAATCTAACAGGACCACGGAGTCAGACGCACCACAAGTCAATCCTACTAGTGTGACGAATCAAGGAGCTGAGACTAGGAAAAGGAAATTCAAATACTCCTCATCACACTCATTAAAGGATATCTTTTCTGACCCTACTTCTAGTGTTCAAACTCGTTCTAAACTTAAAGATCTTTGTGCTTTTCATGCGTTCGTTTCTCTTATTGAGCCAAAGAAGGTAGATGAGGCACTTCAAGAGCCAGACTGGATCATTGCTATGCAAAGTGAGCTCAATGAATTTGAAAGAAATAAAGTCTGGACCTTGAAACCTAGGCCAAAGCATCAATCAGTCATTGGCACACGATGGGTCTTTCGAAACAAGCTATATGAGAATGGTAAGATCGTGAGTGATGATGCCCGAAAGATAACGCAATTTAAGAAACAGTTAAAGAGGGTTTAAAAGGTTAATGAAAATAAACTCCAAAGAACAAACATAACGACCTTCGGTCCACGGACGAAAGAACGCCTGCACGAATGGGACAGATGGCGCACAAAGGGACATGTGGCGTTCATGCCCCCCCATCCAAGTGCATTTCTTTCCCTAGACACCTGGCAATACGACATCGACAAGTGGCCGAAAGAGGGGAACACCTCCCCTGTTTGACAAATGAAGAAATGTACTATAAAAGGCAGAAAGGGAGCTAAATAAAGGGACTTTTTGGAAAAACCAGAGAGGAGACGCTAGTTCCAGAGAGGTGTGAGAGAGAAACAGCCACGTCGAGGTTCCCATCCTGACTCATCTCTGTACCACACGTCCGCGGACGCCTTTGGAGAGGAGAACAAGATAATCAGCCGGGACAGGTAGTCGGACGTCAGTCTAAGGGGTCGGGGAGCATGTGGAATCATTTCACCCTCAACTTCTACTGTATGAGACGAGCGTGTCTCCTTTACCATTGGGTCATTTGATGAACCCGGATAAGTAGAGATGCAAGTCTTCTCGAAAGACTCGGCGGCTCCGATCGTGGGACCCCCATAATTTGTGGGGTTCCCAGGTAATGGGTAAGACCGTCCTTCTTTCCTTTAGGGTAAGCGGCTCAGGTAAATGTCTCTTTTCCCCCTGTCCTGTCGCCCCGACCGGGTGGTTGACTGGGGGGAAAGGGCTTCAGGTAAGTCCGTATTACCCAATTTCTATAAAAGGAAATCCAAAGCATACCCCCCGATGGGGACGTGGGGGGCCACATACTTTTTCTTATACGGTTTCGTCATTGGCGCCCTCTGTGGGAACACTCTCTCCCTGAGGGGTTCCCGATTTTAAGTATCAAAATATTATTTAAAACATTATCGTTAGCTAATACCTTTTGTATGCACAGGTGGAAAAATGAGTGAAAGTATGGGAGGAGCCTCTCATGGGACGATGAGTCATGACCACGGAGGACACCAGGGGTCCGAGTTGCATGTAAACTCTCCGGGTCAAAATAGCGAGTCGGAGGTTCCGGTTGTCTCGCCGTACGTCCCCCCACAAATGGCTCAAGGCTATTTCATGCAAGAGGAACATTACATCCCCCCTCCGAACCCGGGACAAGGTTTCTTCTACGGGTATGAAGGGTACCCCCCATTCCAGCAGGGGAACCCGTTCAACGTTTTTCCCCAAAAATATATATGGGAGCACTTATCAAGATCATTATCAGCCCAGATTCTCTGATGATTTTGGCACACACCCTCGAAGCGAAGACAGACGTGCACCCAAGCATCACAGGGGAGAGCATTCATCTGATATATCCACATCCATCCGGACAGGTTCACCCTGTGAGAACGAGATGAAGGTGGATTTTGTTCCTTTAGTGTTCACCCCCAAGGTCTGCCTGACACCAGTACCCAAGTGATGGAGAGACACTAATCTGATGAAATATGATGGCACCACTGACCCTGATGATCACATGTGCCATTTCCCGACCGCTATGGGGATCAATGAGTACAATGATGCAATGTTGTGCCGAACGTTCCCATCAACTCTGACCGGCATTTACCTAACTTGGTTCACCAACCTACCGCAGAACTCGATCGCTAGTTTCATCCAGCTTTCCCAAGTCTTCAAGTCCCATTTTGGAAGCTCGTGGTCTAGGAAAAAGACCATGTTGGACCTCAACTCGATAAGGCAAGGGCAGAACGAGACTCAGGGACAATTCTTCGCCCACTTTACCTCTGTGGTCGTTCAAATTCCCAACTTTAATCACGAGTCCGCGGTTATAATCCTGATGGGGAACATCGCGGAAGACGGTTTCAAGACTCGGCTTTTCAGAAAAAAGCCAAAAGACTATGACACGTTAAGGAACTTGGTGTCGGCCTAGATTGAGGCAGAGGAAGCCGCGGCCTCTAGCTCGAGGGCTAATGAGGGCCCACGAAGTTTCATGGGAAAGATAGCGGGAAAGTTTCGGAAAGACAAAGGAGCAGCGAAACCAAGGAAGAATTACTTCGCGGGCGGAATACACGCATCCCGACAGGATGAGGTCCACTTCAACCGTGAGAGAGAGAATCCAGACGCTATATATCAAGGCTATGATCAAGAAGTACGCCATAAGAGGGAGCCAGTCTCTCCGGCCAGGAAGAATGAACATCGCGAAACCCCCGATGTCACCAGCAGGCTCAAAATCGCAACGATAGGGGGCACGCGGATGATAGGAGGAGTCACCGCCAGGCTTCACGATTCGAAAACCCTCGGGGGAGGGATGAGCAACAACGTTACCCCCCGGTGAACAGGGGCAGAGGGAGGGGACGTTGGTGGAGGGGTGGTCGAAGAGGGCAGGGTCAACCTGCGCAAGTATCGGTCAATCAGGCTCCACCCCACGAAGATCGCCCGGAAGGATCGCGGGTCAACCGAATCCCGGAACCAGAAGGTTTCAGTCGGCAAGAGAGAGAATTATGAGAGGGAGGCCAGGCAGCCTCCATCAACTACAAGCCAAAAGATCGCCTTACAACCACACCCAGAAATAATCTTCACCTCGACCGATGCGGAGGAGGTCCGCATGCCCCACGCGGATCCGCTGGTGATCCATGCACAGATCGCCACAAAAACGGTGAAGAGGGTTTTCATCAACACATGGTCGTTAGTGGACATACTCTCATGGGAAGCTTTCTCATAGTTAGGCGTATCAGCAACTGCTTTAAGGCCTTATCATGGCACTTTGATCACCTTTTCAGGGGATGAGGTGCAGGTGGCGGGCACCATCGAGCTTACGGTGGTTCTAGGCACCTGCCCTCGCCGAAGAATGGAAAACATCACCTTTACGGTGGTCCGAATTCCGACCACTTACAACGCACTCCTGGGGAGGGTTTCACTCTACAAATTCTAGATGGTTGTGTCGATCTACCATTTCTGATGTATAGCAATCGGCTAGCCCGACCAATTGCTAAACTAAAAGCGTCGATCTTGCTTAGCTCCTTGTATTTCTTGACGATTCGATACCAATTGATGTATAGCAATCGGCTAAGCCCGGCCAATTGCTAAACTAATGCGTCGATCTTGCTTAAGCTCCTTGATTTCTCTGACGATTCGGCCCGATCACACACTGGTTGTCGGTACGGAACGTAAGTCTTGAAACTAGACTAAGTAATAACTAATTAAACTCAACTAAAAGCTACGGAAAATCTAAACTAACTAAATCTAACTACTGAATTACTAATTAACTTCAAGCTTAAAGTGACTAAAGAAAGAAAGCATAGAAAGCGAAGAAGATAAAGCGAGGGAAGAACACTACTGCTGCGGCGCTTGCGAAGCCGGATCCAATATCGCCGGTGCAAGGATGGAAGCGCAGGAGTCAGGCTCCTCAGGGCGCTGGGTGTACGAGGGTAGTCGAGGGTGCGGGGGATGTTGAGGACGCCGGTGTGACGCTGGACGCGACCGAGAGCATGCGACGTCGAGCACCCGTGACAGCGAGACTAGGGAGTGCCGAGGAAGCCTCGCAGGGAGCGAGAGCCAAGGCCACTCCTGGCGCCAAGCGCCAAAGCCGGGGGCGCCGGTGCTCAGGGACCAAGCCGCTGGTGTCTTCGTCCTTGCAACGTCGGACTGGTGATGGTGATGAATGGAGTTGATGATGATTGAACGAAGGTGATGATGATTGTAATTGTGATTTGTGAAGTGGCGAAGTAACAATAATATAAGAACCCGGTAGCCTTGGGATTGATAATCGAGAACCCTTTAATCCATAAAGGGATTTCTCAATTCTATTCAATCTGATTTAATTCAATAGAACTACAATGTTTAAATAGAAAACCTAAGAACCAATTCTACCGTGCAAGATAGAATTTAGGTTGATAAAGATAGAAATTTAATCCTAAAGATAAATAAACCTAGAAGATAAAACTTAATCTAAAATCCTAACCATCTTATTTAATGTAACTAAGAAATACTAAAAATAAGCAATTCTATAATTAGACTCCAACTAACATAGGAGTTACTAAAAATAGAATATATATAAAAAATAAGAAATATAAATAATAAAATAATTAACGCCGTTTCTTTAACGACTCCCAAGGTGGAGCCTTCTTCTTTCGCTTGAGGATGACATCATTCTCCTCCATTTGAAATCGACTCGTCCTCGAGTCGTCGCCTGGATCAAGATCGTTGTTTGACCCACAGAAGGCCATCTTGACCCGCATCAATTTCAAAGCCAAGTTCCCAGTCCCCGGGGGTGAAACGGAGGAGGTGTGCGGCCAACAACCGGAAAGTCGGAGTTGTTATGTGACTTCTCTGAAGAAAAAGAAGGAGGTCATGTGTCTCGAGGACACCGCTCAAAGCAAGGCCGAGAACGCTGAGATAAGCCCTTCACTAGAGAATGAAGCAGCAAGTGTAACTAATGGGATTACATCAGAAGCCGAACTCGAGGTCCGTCCTTCTAAGAGGGAGATTCCGACCGCGGAATTGAGAACCGTCCACCGGCCGTTTTCCAATACTGAGGAAAGAATTTACATGGGCAAGGCCCTCGGGACGGAGGAAAAAGAACGGGTCCTAGAAATTATCCGGCAGTCGTGGGACGTGTTCGCATGGTCCCAAAAAGATCTCTTGGGTGTCCCCACTTCCATCGCGATCCATACCCTCAGAATCCGTCATGATGCGCGGTCGGTGGCCCAAAAGAAGAGAAAGATGGCCCCGGAGAAGTCCCGAGCGACGAAAGAAGAAATAGAAAAGTTGCTTGAGGCCGGGTTCATTGAAGAAGCAGAAGACTCGGATTGGCTTTCGAATGTGGTCCTGGTTAAGAAAGCTAACAGAAAATGGAGAATGTGTGTTGACTTCTCGGATTTAAACAAGGCTTGCCCTAAAGATAGTTACCCACTGCCTTCGATAGACGAGTTGGTGGACATCACTGCCAGGAACGAAGCTCTGAGTTTCCTAGATGCATACTCCGGGTATAATCAGATTAAACTGGACCCACTGGACCAGAGAGCCACCACTTTCATTACCAATCAGGGGATTTTCCGTTACAAGGTAATGCCCTTTGGTTTAGGAAATGTCGGGGCCACATTCCAGAGGACTGTAGACAAAATATTTCGCGATCAGCTGCCCAGGAATGTGTCCATCTATGTGGACGATATTGTAGTTAGAAGCAAGAAGGTAGAAAATCATGCAGCGGACCTACAAGAGACTTTTGATTCGCTGAGACGGGGAGGACTGAATTTGAACGCCGAAAAGTGCGTCTTCGGGGTAGATTCCGGAAAATTTCCGGGTTTCATGGTCAGCAAGAGAGGAATAGATGTGAACCCGGCGAAGATAGCAGCAATACAGGAACTACGACCTCCACGGACTATCAAGGAGGTGCAGTCGTTGAAGGGTGCGGTCAACTACCTGGGACGTTTATGTTCCTGCTTGGCAGATAAGTCCTTGCCTTTCTTCGCGTTATTAAAGAAAAATGGACCGATATAGTGGACGCCTGAACTCCAGCAAGCTTTCGATGAATTGAAAGTTTTTCTGTAGTATGTTCCGACTCTTCAGCAGCCACAAAAGTCCGAAAACTTACAGATCTACCTCGTAGTAAAAGCAACCACCATCAGCGCAGTTCTCACCAGAGAAGGGTGATACCCAGTTTATTATGTGAGCAGGGTATTACAGGACGCTGAAACTAGATATGAGCCGGTTGAGAAGGTAATCCTCAGTTTGATATTCGCGGCCAGGAGGCTACGTCCGTATTTCCAGGATCATCGAATCGAAGTCTTGACAGATTTACCATTGAGGCAGATTCTTCACTACCCAGGCCTCTCAGGACGGATGACGAAATGGTCCATTGAACTCTCAAAGTTCGAGATAGCATACGTCCCGCGTAAGGCGACGTTAGCTCAAGTTTTAGCCGATTTCATCTGCGAAACCAGTTTTGAAGACGAAGACAGCGACTCACATAAAGGTTGGTCAATAAAAGTCGACGGGGCTGTCAACGCGGATGGATGCTGAGCAGGAATCTTACTAACCACCCCTGGGGGGGACCAATTTTGTTTCGCTCATCAGCTGAATTTCCAAGCCACCAACAACGAGGCAGAGTATGAAGCTTTGATAGAGGGGCTGGAGTTAGCCCTGACCCGCGGGGCTCGGGCCGTCACCGTATACATTGATTCCGAGATTGTCGCCAGGCAGACGGAAGGAGGGTATGAGGCCAGGACAGGATTGTTGCCAGATTACCTGCGAAAGGTAAACGCTCTGAGAAAGGCCTTTTTGCACTTTACCATATAATCCATCCCTAGAGAAGACAATGGACAAGCCGATTTGTTGGCCCGAGTGGGGGCCGCCATGCCGTCAAACGTGGAGGAAAATTTTGATTTCGAAAGGAAGGATCGGCGAAGACTGTTGCAAGAGGTGTACTTTGTCCAAACTGAGGGACCTGAAGACTGGCGGACACCGATCACTGAATATCTGGGGAAGGGGATCCTTCCGCCAGAGAGAATGGAGGCTAAGAAGTTGATAAGCAGAGCAGCCCGATTTGTAATCCGCGAAGGAAGACTATATAAGAAAGGTTTCAACTTCCCAGATTTATTGTGTGTATCCAGCCGGGAAGGACAGGTAATTGCAAAAGAATTGCATGCAGGGATCTGTGCTCATCACCAAGGATGGAGGGCCCTGTCTTCCAAAGTTTTGAGGTTGGGGTACTACTGGCCCACTATAAGAGCAGATGTGCAGAGTTTTGTGCGCAGTTGTGAAGCATGTCAGAAACACGGAAACGTGAAGAATGTGCCCGACGAACCGCTTCAAAGCATCTATGGGGCCTGCCCTTTCGCCTTGTGGGGAATGGACATTCTGGGCCCCTTTCCCATGGCCCCCGGACAACTCAAATACGTCCTGGTCTTGGTGGACTATTTCACCAAATGGCTAGAAGCGGAGGCGATGGGCTTGATCACCGCGGAAAAGGTTAGAAAGTTCTTGTGGAAAAACCTAGTATGCCGGTTCGGAGTCCCTGAAGCCATCATCATGGACCATGGAACTCAGTTCGATTGTGAAAACATCCGAGATTTTTGTGAGGGTCTGGGAATAAAATTGAAATTCTCGTCAGTGGCTCACCCACAAACGAATGGACAAGCAAAGACTACGAATCGCCAAATCTTGGAAGGTATCAAGAAAAATCTGGGGAAAACCTCCAAAGGCCGATGGGCGAAACTCCTCCCATTGGTGCTCTGGTCATATCGGACCTCACTAAAAACTCCAACCAGGGAATCGCAGTCGAACGACTGATCCTTTCTGCGTGGGTCTTGACCTACGAATCCAAGGCCAATAATGAGGCTCTGGAAGTCGAGATGCACCTTCGAGATGAAAGGCGGATGGTCGCAGAAATTAAGGCTCGGGAGTACAAAACGAAAACCCAAAGGCACCGAGACCAGCATCTCCAAGAGCGACGATTTGAATAGGGAGACCTGGTCCTTCGTCTGGCCCTGGCAGGAGGAAATCTAGACGCCAAATGGGAAGGGCCTTATGTAGTTGTTGAATGTATTCACGTCGGAGCATACAAGTTACAAACCCCCGAAGGTGTTGTTCTTCGGAAGTTGTGGAATGCAGAACACCTGAAGAAATACTATGTGTAATCTCTAAGTCTTTTCGAAGTTTATCCAGTCACCCCCGCTATTAGTAAATAAATCAAAGCGGTTAGTGGGTGCTTTATGTATTTTCCTACAGCTTTCAGCCCTATGACGCTGGAGCTTGCTCCGCGTCGGACATCTGGTGGACGCATTGGGCTCCCAGATTAACATTTACTTCTATGACGCTGGAGCTTGATCCGCGTCGGACATCTGGTGGACGCATTGGGCTCCCAGATTAACACTTAGTCCTATGACGCTGGAGCTTGCTCCGCGTCGAACATCTAGTGGACGCATTGGTCTCCCAGATTAACACTTAGTCCTATGACGCTGGAGCTTACTCCGCGTCGGACATCTGGTGGACGCATTGGGCACCCAGATTAACATTTAGTCCTATGACGCTGGAGCTTGCTCCGCGTCCGACATCCGGTGGATGCATTGGGCTCCCATATTAATACTTAGTCCTATGACGCTAGAGCTTGCTCCGCGTCAGACATCTGGTGGACGCATTGGGCTCCCAGATTAACATTTAGTCCTATAACGCTGGAGCTTGATCTGTGTCGGACATCTGGTGGACGCATTGGGCTCCCAGATTAATATTTAGTCCTATGATGATGGAGCTTACTTCGCGTTGGACATTTGGTGGACCTATTGGGCTCCTAGATTAACACTTAGTCCTATCACGCTGGAGCTTGCTCCGCGTTGGACATCTGGTGGACGCATTGGGCTCCCAGATTAACACTTAGTCCTATGACGCTGGAGCTTGCTCCGCGTCGGACATCTGGTGGACGCATTGGGCTCCCAGATTAACACTTAGTCCTATGACGCTGGAGCTTGCTCCGCGTCGGACATCTGGTGGACGCATTGGGCTCCCAGATTAACACTTAGTCATATGACGCTAGAGCTTGCTCCGCGTCCGACATCTGGAGGATGCATTGGGCTCCTAGATTAATCATTAATCTCGTAATGCTGGAGCCTGAGGCACGTCGGTAACATGATAGATACACTGGGTCCGGGGACCCAAACTTTGGACCCGACCAAACCACAAAACCTCGCCCAAAGTAGGATTGTTGAAATTCAAAGAGCGGTATCCCCGAGATGATAAAAAAGGCTAGATCAAGCAAGATAGACAAGGTAGTTCAAAGAAACACATGATCAACTTAAGGAGTGTCTCGGGGACGATCCGAAACCAAACGAGTCCGGTCAGCACATAGACGAGTTCCATTGGGCAGAGGGCCCTCAGGATGAGGCTCTTGCCACTCAGCATCAACCTCGTTTCCATCTGCGGACAAAATGTGAACCTCGAACGGAGCGTTCCCCTTATGCAGAAAGGTGATGACGAACCCTATATCGACGCCATGAGTACAAACAAAGTGATTCGACCCCTGTCCCAAGAAAGGCACCCGGTAATTACCCCGGTACACCGTCACGGGGAACTCCCGGAGGATCCTCGACGATAGCAGAACGCGCCCGGGGAGATCTGGCCGTACTCAATTTCAAAACGGGTAGGCAGCCGCTGCTCAGATACACCAATTAAACAAGGAAAGATAAGTTAACTCAAGAAAAATCAACAAGAACATTGACACCACGACTATGACGTACCAAGCGATACATCTGCTCCGGGAAATCCAGAGAACGGAAAAAGGCCCAGGTCGTTTAGTTTGAGGCTGACATCTTAAGATAGATCCTCTTCGTAGAAATAAAAGGTTCAGGGAACCCCGATTTTAAAAGGGGACCCTCAAGGGTCACGGGCTGCATAGGCACCGTCTCGATAACCCAAAACACTGAAAAGAGACTAGGGCAAAACCCGAGAACGGTCAGGACATCACTGCCACGGGCTAAGCATGACAGACCGATGTACGTCAAATGGGACACTTCATGCAGATCAAAACCTGCTACCATGAGAATAAGTGACGAAAGAAAGGAGAGAAGAAGACCCGTGAACCTCTTTTAAATTATCGAAATTCAAAGAAAGATGAAAAATAAGAAGAGAAAAACCTAACTCTTCTCTCAGGGGGCGACGAGATCGAGGGCAAGGCTCAACTCTTTAAGTACAAAATAAGCCTTGGCGACTCAGAGAATTCAACACCCCCTGTCGACGAAGATGAATCAAGGGGCACCACCCAGGACATTCTGTCGAGTCATAATGAGGGAGGAACAGCTTCAAACGTTCCGACTCCCGCTCGTGTATGTCCTAATAGACGAGGACACACAATCCCAAGCCAGGCTTTGGTCCCGCTCCAATCGGGAACATGAGGTGAAAGTTGAAAAGGACAACGATGGTCTTTTCTGGTTAACCCAGGGGTGGCATCACTTCGTTCAGGCGAACCGGGTTACTGTAGGGTCGGCCTTGATTTTTGCCTACATGGGGGACTTCATCTTCGAAGTCGATGTGATCAATCCTGATAGCGGAGGAATGTAGAGATGAAATATTTTCTAAATCCGTGTCCCCTGTAACATGTACCCTCTCTAAGTTTAAATGTTCCAGGCTCGAGAGAATCGAATCTTTGAAAAATCGTTGTTCCTGTTACCTCCGATGAATAATAAAATATCCTTGTTTCTTGGTACGGATGGAAGTCACGAAAACATGATCGCATACCTAAAAGCAGCCGTAAACATTTGCAACTCATAACTGTTGAAGTCACCACGGGTGGCCCGAGCCCACCCTTTAAACCACCAAAGTAAAATGAACAGTTTTATACGTGGTTTCCGTGGTCGATCAAAGGCCCAAGCTACAAAGACCACTCTTCGCGTACCTTCAACAATTTGAGAAAGGATCCTCCCTTGTTTGTTCTAATAGAAGCACTCCTCCTTCATGACCGCTCCTGATCACATCAAAAATCATTCCCAGTCACGAGCAGAGGCAACGCTTTTCTGCGTCTCACATGCAGCGGTCTCTCCCCTTTCGGAAACACGGGAAGTATGCTTTGAATCCCTCCTGAACACGTGGATCCCATTCTACTAAAAGAGGAGAATGTGGGTTGCTAGGAACTCCCACGTATAATGAGAGTCACCACCCCCAGCAGCCACTTGGCCGCAGACAGTCCCAACAAGTGAAGCACCATAAATAGAGGAGAAAGAAAGTGGCGAAACCAGAACTCTTCAAAGATAGAAACACCCCCTTCGGAGGGACTCCGACATGGGATACGAAAACACTCGAGCATTCTACCGGTTCGTCACCAAGGAGGAACACTTGCAGACGTTACAGCTGCCCCAAATATACGAGCGACTCGGAGATGAAACAAAGCAGCTCGTCTACTTTTGGTCAACCACTTGTCAGGATTTCGAAGTCGATGTGGAGAAGGACACGAACGGGGCATACTGGCTTACCGAAGGATGGCCGGACTTCATTTTCTCTAATCGAGTAGTCCTGGGGTGCTCGCTCCTCTTTGTCTATAAGGGGGAGTCCCACTTTGAGGTACATGTGTCTTACCCAGATCCGACCCACGATCGCCAAAAGAAGTTCGGCCCGACAAGCACGGGCTCGCTCAAATCCAAGGCCCATCAGAAGCCCCAGAGAGCCCCTAAGAGCGTTAAGACGCCAAAGCATAAAAAGTGAGCCCACGAGTCCCGATGTACTTAAGAACGAATAAAAGTTTTCCCTTTTCTTTTTCTCGGTTAAAAGAAAAAATCAATAAAGCTGTTTTTCCTTTACTGACCGATTTCCCTTCCCTAGAGACATGGGGAAGGAACGATTCTGAAAGATACTCGAACAATGCGAGTATTAAATAAAAGATCAAACAAATAAGGGAACAATGGCCAACGACTTCTCTATAAAAGCCAAGGACCAGAAAGTCCCCGAGAAACACTTTCTATCAGACAAATATATAAACCAAACAATTCCAGAGATAACATGGCAGCGGGTGGAGGCCGCCCAAGGGATTTCCTCTGGTGGATCCAGAATGCTTCTCTCTTGCAAAGAACGGTAATGCCCCTTTAAACATCTCCGGTTAAACTTTCTTGTTTCCTACTCACAATTAATCTTTTCCTCCAAACAACCATAGCCTCTGCTAGAGTTCTTCGAAGACGAGTATGGGTTACTCGGCATTGAAAGAATAATCCTAACCAATGGGCCTGGAAGGAGGGGCATACGCGTCCTAGTAGAGAGAGATGAAGCAGGGGTGCTCTGGCTCACCCAAGGATGGAGTGCATTCACCAGATCCAGGAATGTCCACGTGGGAGGGGCCGTCATATTCAAGTATCTGGGCGACTCACGTTTCAAAGCCAACTATGTGCCTTCGGGAGAAAACACCTCTGAAGGTGAAAGCAGTGATGACACTCCCTAAGGAAGGAGTACTCCTTACTAAATGCTTAGGTTGTCAAGAAAAATGAAGCTTGTATAAATAAGAATATTGAATGAAAAATGCTAGACGCCCGGGGGGTGAGGTTTCCAAATCCTTTTTTGTCACCTAAAAAGATACTGAAGGAAATACTATTAATAAGCACCGCAAACTGAGTTCCCTGACGTGGACCATCCGCGAAACCTGGGGCAAAACCCAATTCAAAAAAACCGCGGACCGAGTTTCCCATCATCGACCTTCCGCAAAAAGCAAAAACATACGTAATCCGAAAAAAGACGCCTAACAAAGTATCAAGTGTTGTTTGAAACAAAGAACCACCCGAGATGGTGGGAACGAATGTCTACAATCCATCACCAGAGAAATCGACTTTGTCGTCATCCACCAGACCCCAATCTTCCCGATCCTCACTGGGGGAGAACGACTGAAGAGGAACACCCGGGTTTTCCGCAGATTTCTTCACGCTCTGATGTATCCCAGCCTTCATCCCTATGTAAAAGAATCCCTGTACCGGTGTTGGATGAACTCTTGCCGAGCCTCTTCGTTCAGCCACTCGGGAACTGCGCTTTTCATGAATTCCAAACCAGTCGGAGTTTTCAACCAATCGTCCACTAACTTGGTACGGTTGTGTGGAACGTCCAACCAAGATAGAAGGATATCACCGTTCGTAGGAGACTGATATCGTTCCAACTCAATCGTATGGCGATTGGCCTCCACGACCGCCTTACTCCTCGCCTCGTTAGCCGTCAGCAGCTGTCCCTCAAACTCCTTTTTCTGGGCCTCAAATTCCTGCTTCTGAGCCTCAAACTCCTTTTTCTGGGCCTCGAAGTCAGTTTGCAGGGTAACCATTGCCTGTTGAGAAGACTCAAGTTGAGCGTGCATCGTCTCCACCTCCTCCGCTAGCTTGCTACTTTTCGCCTTCTCAGCGGATATAATCTCGTCTTTTTCCTTCACCCGCGAACGAAGAGATTCAACCTCCTTCCTCGGTGTCTCAGCCTCCGAGAGTTTCCCTTCCAACTGCTCCAGTCTCCCTTCTAGTTCATGAGTATGCTGGCCCAAGCAAATATATTTGCCCCAGCCGCTATGAGTAAAAACATGACCCTAGCCGCAGAAAACATTATGAGAATCAAGAACACATTAAAAAATCAAATGGATAAGAGGTAAAATACACGATTCACTTACCCAGTTGCACCAGCGCTCTTGTTCTAGTGTGAATTGCTCGTCAGTAAGATGGTCCAGATACCGTAACTCCGCTTTCCCCAGTTCGGGTGGAAAGGCCAACTGTTCGAGAGTTTCAGAGTGGAAGCCGGGCATTCGGTACGCGAGTCGACCATTGGCGTTGACGAAGCCGGACAAGAAAAAGTGTGTGGCCCCCCCACGTTTCCATGGGGGGGTATGCCTGCGATTTCCTTTTATGGGAAATGGGTAATATGGGCTTACCGCCCTTTTCCCCGGTCAGCCACCCGGTGGGGGTGACCGAGCCGGGAAGAAAAAGACTCTTACCTGAGCCGCTTACCCTAAAGGAACGTTCTGACGGTCTTACCCTTTACCTGGGATCCCCACGAGGTATGGGGGTCCCACGATCGGAGCCGCCGAGTCTTTCGAGAAGACTCGCATCTCTACTTGTCTGGGTTCATCAAATGACCCAATGGTAAAGAGGATACGCTTGTTGATACAGTAGAAGTTGAGAATGAAATGATTCCACATGTTGTCTAACCCCTTTGACGGACGCCCGACTACCTGTCCCAAGTTGATTGTGTTGCTCTTCTCTCTATAGACGTCCGCGGACACGGGGGAGCAGGATGAGTCAAGATGTTGACCCGGGCGTAGCTGTTTCCTTCCTCACTCCCTCTGGAACTAGCATTTCCTCTCCTTTTTTCCTAAAAAGTCCCCCTATTTCTGATTCCTCTCGGCCTTTTATAGTACATTTCTTCGTTTATCGAGCAGGGGAGATGTTCCCCTCTTTCGGCCATTTGTCGGTGTTGTGGTGCCAGGTGTCCAGAGGAAGGAGAACACTTGGATGGGCGGCATGAACGCCATCTGTCCCTTCATGCGCCATCTGTCCCATTGGTGCGGGCGTTCTTCGTCCGCGGACCGAAGGTCGTTATGTTTGTCTTTTTTTATTCTCGTTAACCTTTCCAAAACCCTCAGCTGCTTCTTTAATCCCGTTATCTTTTGGGCGTCATCACAGCTCCTCGGGCCGTGGTGGAACCGGTTATGTTTTACCGCGGTTCAAAAACCTCCTCCGCAGGGGGTAGTTTCTTTCAGGGCGAAAAGATAAGGGAGATGGAAAAACTGGGCTTATCAGGGGCCCAAAGGGGTTTTTACGGGCCGGTAATGGTTCGGCCTATTAGTTTGATAGATGGGGGCCATGCTTTCGACAAGTGTCTTGAGAAAGAAGGCGAAACGTCCTGGATCATGGTGCCTATAAATAGGGGTTCTGATTCCTCTTTTATTTTTACCGTTCTCCGTTTTTTACAGCCTTGGACATCCTCGAGGTAAATCTTAATTTCTCTTTTCTTTTCTTTTCGTGACTTTAGCTTTTGTTTTTTATCCTAGTTTTCTTTTCTTTACCTTTTCTTTTCTCAGGCCGTGGTTGATGCGCGGGCAATAATTCGGGTTTGCATTGGCCGCGACTGGTTCTTAGGCATCCTTTCCCTTCACTACTTCTTTTTTAACTGGCCCCGCTATTCTCATCATGTCAACCCCCTCGAGTATTTCGGGGAGTGTGCAAGCTTTGATTAGGCCTACCTCTTCCCGACGCCCAGGGGGAAAACTCCGGATGGGTGAAATAGAGGTTCCTGAGGACGTTACCTTCAGGCAGCCCAAAAATCTCGAGGATCCTTCTTTTTATGCTTCCCCGAGCCGCGAACGTGGAGAGGATTCTTCCCCGACCGATTCAACGTCCTCGCGGTCAGGCGTTGGGGCCTTATCATCGAAATCTGACTCAATAATGGAGTCGCCGGAGTCTCAACACTCTTACAAAGAGTGGGATTCTCGCACTGGTTTGCCCTCTGGCCCCGTCTTTATGCCGAAGGAATGCCGTTCGTCGTCTTTGCTGGGAGATTTCCGTCCGGTTCTGTACAATGAGAATGTGTTAGCGACTTGTCCCTTCAGGGGGGACTTTCAGCCTTCCGTCGCGGGCCCAATACCTGTAGTTTCTCCTCAGTGTGTGATTCCTATAGCTCCCCCGAACGCCCAGAGCCGCGGAGGGGGAACAATCACCACTGTGGAGGATTTGAACGTTATTGCTCGCGTTTTTCGCTGGCCAGAGGGGGTTGTGCTATGTTTGCTGGCCGAGGGGAGAGGAAGCATGGACACTTATCCTGGTTGTTTGGTGGTGTATATCGAAAGTTTGGTACAAGGATTCCGTCTCCCTTTGCCTAATCTGTTCAAACGTTACCTGAAAGCCTGTGGTTTGAGTCCAGCCCAACTGGTACCGAACAACTGGCTTTTCTTGACTTCATTAGTGATGCGATGTCTGGAGATCGGGGTCCAACCTTCTCTCGGGCTTTTGAGCAATATGCTTACCTTGGGTCATGGGGGCATTCACAAAAGCCTTTATCAGGCCAAGCTCAGCGTCCCTATTGTGGATCGGAACACCAGCAAGCAGGAATGGCGGCATAAATGGTTTCTGGTTAGAGATCCTTCGCGTCGGGTTTTGAATTTTCACACTGAACCGCGTTTGTATATGCGGATAATAAAGAAAGCGGTTTCTGACCTTAAGGAGATCGAGCAGAAATTTGCCGTGGGGACGAAACCGTCATGGAAAGATATGGTTTCCCCCCTTCGGCTGTAGATGGCTGGCTTAAGTCTTCCTCAACCGCGCATAGGTTGTAGCTCAATTCGGGGGGTGCCCTGGCTTTTGTTTTATCCATAGTAGTTTCTTGGTTCGGTTTCCTAATTACCTTCGATTTCGTGTGGTTTTTTCTAGGTGATGCGGAGCTAAAAACCATGGTGGACGCGGCTAAAATGTCTTCAGCCCCCCCTTCTTCTTCCAAGAGGAAAATTCCAACCGACTTGACGAGGGCTTTGAAACGCCCCAAGACCTCAGCCTCAAAGGCTAAAGGGAAAGCGGTGGTGAGGGAAAAAACTGTTGCCGCGACTTTCCCTGGTGACGCGGGAACTTCCAAACTGTTGCCGAAGAAGAAGAAAGCGCGTTCATACCCGGCGTGGGAAGGTGTGAGTTGGGACGTACCAGTTTTTCACGTAGACGCCAATGGTAGGCCCGCGTACCGGATGCCCGGCTTTCACTCTGATACTCTTGAATAGTTGGCCTTTCCCCCCGAACTGGGGAAGGCGGAGTTACGGTATCTAGACCATTTGACTGACGAGCAATTCACATTAGAACAAGAGCGCAGGTGCAATTGGGTAAGTGAATCATGTGTCATTTCTCTTATCTATTGGACTTTTAAATGTATCCTTTATTCTCATAGTGCTTTCTGCGGCTAGGGTCATGTTTTTACTCACATCGGCTGGGGCAGATATCTTCGCTTGGGCCAACACACCCACGAGCTTGAAGGGAGGCTGGATCAGTTGGAAGGGAAACTCTCGGAGGCTGAGACACCGAAAAAGGAGGTTGAATCTCTTCGTTTGCGGGTGAAGGAAAAGAATGAGATTATATCCGCCGAGAAAGTGAAAAGTAGCAAACTGGCGGAGGACACGGAGACGCTGCGCGCTCAACTCGAGTCTTCTCAACAGGCAATGGCTACCCTGCAAACTGACTTTGAAGCCCAGAGGAAGGAATTTGAAACTCAGAGGCAAGGATTTGAAAACTAGAAAAAGGAGTTTGAGGAACAACTGCTGGCGGCTAACGAGGCGAAGAGTAAGGCGGTCGTGGAGGCCAACCGTCGCGCGATTGAGTTGGAACGATATCGGTCCCGTACAGACGGTGATATCGTTTTGTCTTGGTTGGACATTCCGCACAACCGTACGAAGTTGGTGGACGACTAGCTGAAGACTCCGTCTGGTCTAGAGTTCATGAAAAGCGCGGTTCCCGAGTGGCTGAACGAAGAACCTGGGCAAGATTTCATTCAAGACCGGTACATGGATTGCTTTTATATAGGGATGAGAGCTGGGATACACCAGAGCGTGAAGAAATCCGCGGAGAACTCGGGAGTTCCTCTTCAGGCGTTCTCTCCTAGTGAGGATCGGGAAGATTGGGGTCTGGTGGATGACGACAAAGTGGATTTCTCTAGTGATGGATTGTAGACGTTCGTTCCCACCGTCCCGGGCGGCTCTATGTTTTAAACAAACCTTGGTACCTTGTTATATGTCTCTTTTCGGATTTCGTATGTTTTGTTTTTCGGTGGAAGGCTAGTGATGGGAAACTTGGTCCGCGGTTGTTTTTTGAATTGGGTTTTTCCCCAGGTTTCGCGGATGGCATGCGTTAGGGGAACCCAGTTTGCTGTGCTTATTAATAGTAATTCCTTCAGTATCTTTTTGGTGACAGAAAAAAAAGATTTTGAAAACCCGGCCACCCGGGCGTCTTAACATTTTCCATTTAATATTCTTATTTATTACAGGCTTCCTTTTTCTTGATAATCTAAACATTTAGCAAGGAGCACTCCTTCCTTAGGGAGTGTCACCGCTACTCTCACCATCTGAGGTGTTCTCTCCTGAAGGCACGTAGGTGGCCCTGAAACGCGAGTCGCCCAGATACTTGAATATGACGGCCCCTCCCACGTGAACATTCCTGGACCTGGTGAATGCCCTCCATCCTTGGGTTAGCCAGAGCACCCCTGCTTCGTCCCTTTCCACTAAGACGCGTGTGCCCGTCCTTCCAAGTCCGTTAGTTAGGATGATTCTTTCAACGCCGAACAACCTATACTCCTCTTTGAAGAACTCCGGCAGAGGTTGTGGTTGTTTGGAGGAAACGATTAATCGTAAGTAGGAAACAATAACGTTTAACTAGGGAGTTTTTAGAGGGGCGTTACCGTTCTTTGCAAGAGAGAAGCATTCTGGATCCATCGGAGGAAATCCCTTGGGCGGCCTCCACCTGCTGCCATGTTCTCTCCGGAACTGTTTGGTTTGTATATCTATTTGATAGAGAGTATTTCTTGGGGACTCTCTGGTCCCTGGCTTTTATAGAGAAATCGTTAGCTACAGTCCCCTTGTTTGTTCGATCTTTAATTTAATGTTCACACTGTTCGAGTATCTTTTCCGAATCGTCCCTTCCCCAAGTTTCTCGGGAAGGAGAATCGGTCAGTAAAGGAGAAAAAACAGCTTTATTGATTTCTTTTCCAAACCGAGAAAAAGGAAAAAAGGAAAAATTTTATTCATTCTCAAGTACATCGGGACTTGCGGGCTCACTTTTTAAGCTTTGGCGCCTTGGCGCTCTTAGGAGCTCTTGGGGGCTTCCGATGTGCTTTGATTTGAGCGAGCCCACACTTGTCGGGCCTAACCTCTTTTGGCGATCGTGGGTCGGATCTGGGTAGGACACATGCACCTCGAAGTGGGACTCCCCCTCGTAGACAAAGAGGAGCGAGCAGCCCAGGACTACTCGATTAGAGAAAACAAAGTTCGGCCACCCTTCGATAAGCCAGTATCTCACGTTTGCGTCTTTCTCCACGTCGACTTCGAAATCTTGACAAGTAGTTGACCACAGGTAGACGAGCTGATGCGCTGCCTCCCCGAGCTGCTCGTATATTTAGGGTAGCTGTAGCGTCTGCAAGTGTTCCTCCTTGGTGACGAAGCGGTAGAATGCTCGAGTATTCTCGGAGCCCATGTCGGAGTTCCTCTGAAGGGGGTGTTTTTAACTGTAAAAAGCTCTGATTTCGCCACCTTCTTTCCCCTCTATTTATGGTGCTTCACCTGTTGGGACTGTCTGCGGCCAAGTGGTTGCTGAGGGTGGTGACTCCCGCTATACGTGGGAGTCCCTAGCAACCCACGTTCTCTTCTTTTAGTCGAAGGGGATCCACGTGTTCAGGAGGGATTCTGAACCCACTCCCCGCGTTCCTGAAGGAGAAAAGACCATTGCATGTGGGGTGCAGAATAGTGCTGCCTCCGCCCGTGATTGGGAATGATTTTTGATGCAATTTGGAGCGGTCATGAATGAGGAGTGCTCCTCCTAGAACAGGCGAGGGAGGATCCTTCCTTGAATTGTTGATAGTACGCGAAGAGGGGTCTTCATTGTTTGGGTCTTTTGATCGACCACAGAAACCTCGTATAGAACTGTTTGTTCCACTTTGGTGGTTTAGGGGGCGGCTTTGGGCCGCTCGCGGTGACTTCAACAATTGTGAATTACAAGTGTTTACGGCTCTCTAAGTATGCGATCGTGTTTTCGTGACTTCCACCCGTACTAAGAAACAGAGGTCATTTATTATTAATCGAAGGTAACAGGAACGAGATTTTTCTTAGACTCGACTCCCTTGAACCTGGAACATTTAAATATAGAGAGGGTACAGATTACAGAGGACACGGACCTAGAATTTTTTGTCTCTATATTTCTTCGCTGTCAGGGTTGATCACATCGACTTCAAAGATGGAATCCCCCATGTAGGCAAAGATCAAAGCGCACCCCACCGCAACTCGGTTTGCCTGAACGAAGTGGTGCCAACCCTGGGTCAACCAGAAAAGGCTATCGCTATCCTTTTCAACCTTCACCTCATGTTCCTGATTGGAGCGAGACCAAAGCCGGGCTTGCGATTGTGTGTCCTCTTCTATTAAGACGTACACGAGTGGGAATCAGAGTGTTTGAAGCTGTTCCTCCTTCATGATGACGCGACAGAATGTCCTGGGTGGTGCCCCTGGATTCATCTTCGTCGTTGGGGGGTGTCGGATTCCTTGAGTCGCCGGGGCTTTATCTTATACCTAAAGAGTTGAGCCTTGGCCTCGATTTGGTCACCTCTGGAGAGAAGATATATGTTCACGGGTCTCTTGCTCTTTTTTCTTTCGTCACTTCTTCTCATGGTTGCAGGTTTCGATCTGCACGTAGCGTCCCATTCGTCGTACATCTGTCTGCCATGTGTTGTTGCAGGAGGATGGTCAAGTATGAAATAAATATAGAATAAAGATCAAACTGACTTCCCTGTCTCAGCAAATAAATACAAGACTTCCTCCCGTTGTAGTAGAAGGTTGTCAGGATCGAATCCACGAGGAAGCACGTCAGCAGTTCTTAGGTAGCAACAGATCTCACAGACAAGCAACTGAAAAGACAGAAACAGAAAAGACAAAGCAAAACACAAACCAAATCAAAGACAGAAAATAGCGAAAGAAAGTAAAGAACAAAGCAAGACAACAGACGTACTCGATCTCGACAACTACCTACTCGAGATCGACAACAGCAAGTCGACAGAAACTGAAAAATCGATAACAAAAGCAGAAACTATACTCGACCTAGACAAGACCGTACTCGAGATCGACTAAGGCCTATTCGATCTCGACGAGCTCCTCCTCTGTATTGACTGGAAAGACAGAAAACTTAAATTGCAAATTCTCGAACCCAAAACTCAGATTTTTTACGAAATAAATCAATATAATAAACGACTTCCAAGACCAGGGTATCAACACCAAAACGATAACCATGCAAAGTAACACATAAAGGCATAAAAGATCATGCTTTCCATCAAAATAACTTTCGTTACTAACAAATAGGCTTATAGAGGCTTTCGCATAAACCCTAATTGTTACTAACCCTTTTCACATAATTAACCCAAGTTGTATTAAGATCACTTTCACTTCAATAATACAAACAAGGATCACCTTCAACTCTCGCAAAAGAATCATGCTCATAGGGATAGAAGACGAATTGCATAAAAAGATCTGACCTTTACTGCATCACCTTACATGGCCACCGTCGGGCTCACCCCAGCCCCAGAAGTGGGTGGACTACTCACGCCTCATCTCAATAGCAGACATTGATTGATGAAAAGAAACTTGCATTAAACTATATTCAAAGCCTTTACAATCCCGGC
Organism: Persicaria tinctoria; assembly: GCA_037127255.1. Lineage (NCBI taxonomy): Eukaryota > Viridiplantae > Streptophyta > Magnoliopsida > Caryophyllales > Polygonaceae > Persicaria > Persicaria tinctoria. The sequence goes on from JBANSL010000017.1 coordinate 27,167,826, forward strand.
AATCAACTTTCGCAGAATGCCAAAACCCTAAAAACTTTAGAACTCCTAAAACTTCTTTGTGGAACTACTTGTCTCTAACTGAAATTGAATGAATGAAAAACCAGCCCCTAGGGCTGTATTTATAGCCTTCTTCATGATCAATGTTGATAGATTTGGATAGAATCGGCAATCTTCGCACCCAAGCAATCCCAAGTCGAGTAGAATTGGTCAAACCGAGTAACACGGCTCTAGAGGTCTACTCGATCTCGACAACGGTCTAGTCGATCTCGAGTAGGGTTATGGTCGACTGGCTCGGCTCGGGTAGATCTGCTCGACATGGCTCGGATCTGGGCTCCTGGGTGTCATCGATCTTGACTAGGGCTCCTCGAGATCCACTAGGGGTGTGGTCGAAGACGGCTCTCTGGTGATGTCGAGGACTCCTCCTCGGCATGGACTCAGACTAGGGCATGGTGGCTCCTCGATCTTGACAAGGCCTCCTCGAGATCAAGTAGGGTTGCTCAGCGCCTTCGTCCTCGGCTTCTCGATCAGCTCCTCCTCTCGACTCCGGATGTGGCGTTTAGGCTTAGTCGATCTCGACTAGTGGTACTCGAGATAGAGTAGGGTTCCAGAGTCAGGTTGCGTTGGACTTGGTTTCCTCGACCAGGCTTTGTCGACCAAGTCTGCTCGGGCTCTCTACTCGAGATCGAGTAAGGTGTACTCGACATAGAGTAGCTCTGGCTTCAGCTCGGTTTATCCTGGTTCTGTACTCTCGGATTCTAGACTTCTGTAGTTGTTTTCCGAGCTTTTCTGACCTTTCTTAAAATTGCTATAAAGCGTCTCGAATTCTACGAATTTAAACAGAAACTGATGTAGATTCCATAATTTGGCAAATAAACATAAACTACATAGATTCTGTACTATCTTGGCCCAAATGAATGAAATGTATGCAGAAATTGACATAAACGTTACTGTAAAACATGGCAGATTCGGCTTACAACAAACACCCCATACTTAAGCTTGTTTGTCCTCAAGCAATACCTTTATTTGTCATTCAGAGGAAGAAATCAAAACTCTCAACATATTAGATTCATTCTCATATAACCCCGCAGTCAATTACCATCCTCGAAAAGGTACTAGTGTCACAGATCCATGCATGTGTAATTATATCAAAGCAACATCTACTCACAAAAGGAGGGTTATGCAAAACATTCATTCGTGACAAAGCATTAATAATCAAGAGGACTTAAATTTAGCTCAAATAAAGAGTAGATCGGTAAAAGGCTAAAAGGTGGGCAATGTGGTGCTAATGATCCGGGGAAATGGAGTATTTCCAAACTGCATTTCCACATTCCTTCTCCATAAGATTCATCACCTTTCATAATGCTTTTTTCAATAATAATGCTTTTACCTCTCTGACCTCAGCACTGCCTTCTCGCGAGTCGCAAACATGGGTGTCATGAATTGCCCCGGATACTTAGTGCTTTGGACTCCTCACAATGTGTCCCATCTCTCCAAACTATTATCTTAGAGAGCAGGGTCAATCTACCTTTATCTCCTGAGGTGATTGGATTTTTTTCACTCATTAAATTTTCTATATATTTCAAACAATTTCCTTCCAAGCTCCAATAATGATAATAATCACAACACAAACACCATATGATAATCTCCATAATGTAATATCATTCTCAACATAATCCCCGGATAAGGTAAAGAATGACAAATATTTAGGTCATGTGGAGCAATAATTGAAATAAGGCATAATATGGCTTTTGTGATGCGTAAGCATAGGTAAGGCTAGGATTTCAAACAATGAGCATTATATGGAAATATAAAGTCCTCCATCCTCTTATCATGCAACATGTCAAAAGCAACTTCAAATTTTACCTCATTCTATGGTTTTCAAGAAAATAATGCACTTTATTGTGACTTCTCTTTACTAGGCAATTTCATGCTATATCTCTAATGAATCCAATTTTGCATCGTCAAGTTCAATTAAAGCTTCCATGACATTAATCAAATTTTTTTTAATGGGGGTCATTTTTCTCAAACTTTGGAAAACATGCATATAAGCACATAAATCAATAATGCATTCCAAAATAGCCATGTAGCAATTCAAAGAACTAAACTTTAAACATGCACACATAATGTCTCAATATAGCAAATATGCATAAAGTAAGCCCTTCCCCCACCCCATACTTAAACATTACAGTGTCCTCACTGTATAAAAACAAGGGTAGAGAAAGAAACTCACTAGACTGGTGTGTAGGGCCTCTAAATTTCGAATGGAAGCACCTCCTAGGCCGAGTATGAATATTGATTGGTTCTATCCATGGACCTGAAAAGTATGGAAGACATATACCCACAAAACAAAAAAACAAAAAAAATGTTCAAAACCAAAAACAAGCAAAAAAAATAATGTCCCAAAGAATGTCCTAAAAAAGTCTCTGTACAAGCTCTAGATTTTATAGTCGCTAGGCCGACTTTTCCATTTAGCTCAAGGTGGCAGTTTCAGGGCCCGTGTACCTTGGGCCTCAAATAAGACTCCATTCTTGTCCATCAGCTGCAATCCTCCAGAATGGATCTTGTTCACCACGAAAGGTCCCATCCGCTTCTTGTTGAATTTATTAGGGAACCAATGATCCTTTGATTTAGAGACATAGAGCTTGTCTCCAACTTCATACTCCTTGGGCTCATCATTGGATATCCTACATAAGCACACATACCAAGGCAAACCTCTCCCATGTATAGATAGATCTTTAATGGAAATAGGAGAAGAAAGATCCATATCTTGGCTTACCTTCGCAGAGACGGAATCGGGGACCACAGTGTTTGGTCGATCTCGACTAGGGCTAGTCGATCTCGACGAGTCTGTAGGTTCTGGTGGTGGGCTGCTCGCAGATGCAGGAGTCGACGAAGAGGAGGGCTTGTCGACATCGAGTAGACTACTCGATCTCGAGTAGCTTTCTGCTCCTGGTGGCTCCAGTGTCGAGGAAACATGGGCTGGTGGAGCCGGGTGGTGGTCGATCTCGACAAGCCTGGTCGAGATCGAGGAGCCTGGTTCGTCTGGTGGAGTCAGCGTCGAAGAAGGCGAAGTCGAGGTACGGCTCTGGTGGTCGATCTCGAGTAGCGTACTCGATCTCGACTAGGACCCTGCTTCTGCCTGGCTGCTCAACGATGCTGGTGCTGATGGAGGTTTCTGGTTTTGGTCGAGGTCGACTAGGGTCCTCGATGTCGAAGAGCCTTGGTCGATCTTGACCCCATACTTGGTTCCTGTCAAGGCATCCGAAAAATAATTAATCCATAACGACGTACCTTGGTTTGTGTCGATTGGGTTTTCTGCGTCCTCTTTTAGGATTGCCATGATCTCCTCCACCTGGGCCTCTATGTCCCTCTTTTCCAGCTCCTCAAGGGTCATATTTCTGACCTTGGGTTCCCTGCAGGTGATGTAGCCAGCTGAGATAGATTTCACCTCTTCCATTGGACATGTATGCCTTTTAGTTTTATTAAAGGAATACTCAATTACCTCATCGCTGATGTTGAAGGTGAGCACTCATTTCCTTACGCTTATGTTGGCATCCACCGTTGCCAAGAAGGGTCTTCCTAGAATAATTGGACAAGCAGGATCTTCTTGCATATCAACAAATAGGAAATCAGCAAGGACAAAGAATTTACCTACTTGTACTGGTACATTGTCCACCATGCCTGTTGGAATGACCACTGTGTTGTTGGCCATGTATAGTCTAGCATCCACAGGCTCTAGGGCAGCTATCTTAATCTTGGACCAAAATTTTAAAGGCATTATACTCACACTAGCTCCAAGATCACATAAAGCATTAATTTTGTATGGACCAAATCCAATGGTTATAGCAAACTTACCTGGATCTGGCCTCTTCTCCAATATGTCCAAATGGCTGCACTCCTCTGTAATTTCAGCCATTGACCGCTTTTTGCTCAGGATCTCCTTCAGGAACTTGACATAGGATGGCATTTCATTGATAGCTTCAGTGAAAGGAATGGTGACGTTGAGTTTCTGAAGCATCTTGATGAAGCGCTGAAATTTCTTTTATGCCGGGTCCTTTGGAGATTTTGTGGGGAAAGGCAACTTCTTTTCTGATTTTGAGCCAGAACAGACGTCGGAGGTGCTGCATCTTTCTCGACCTCGGGTTGGGTGTCCTCGATATCGACCACGCCCTTGTCGATCTCGACTAGGTTGGGTGATGTCGAGTTGTTGTGAAGTGCAGACAAGGGCTTTTGAAGTTTCTCATCGAGATCGAGTAGACCTTCCTCGATATCGAGTAGGCTCTGGTCGACATCGACTAGATGCTGGTTGACTTGCTGGTCTCCTTTGTTCTGCTGTTTTCCGACTTCTAGCTCTTGTAGTTAATGGCCGCTTCTGAGTTTTACAGCAGCGATGTGTCCAGTCTTTCCCTTAGGATTTGGTTCTAAAGATCCAGGGAGCGCACCTGATTGTCTGGGGATTCTTACTTCTAGCTGACCAATCTGTGTATCAACTAATTTTTGCCATATATCAATTTCCCCAAGCTTAAAGTTGACACCTTGCATCTGAGTGTAGACGGAGTTGAAGGACTAGTTTCTGAGTGATTCCTCCGTATTTCCTCCAGGACCGTCTGTATATCATCCCTTTTCTGCTCCCTTTCCGGATGTCCCGGAGCTCTGTAGGGCGGGGGGTTCCTAGGGACACCTTGGTTCCATTGTGGTTGCTGAAACCTTTGGTCCCCCATGTAGCGATTGGGACCCCCTGCGTAAGCTACCTCCTCGTGGTGCTCTGCAAGCCTGACTTGCCCTGTTTGTGGGCACTCAGTAGTGGTGTGCCGTTGCGATCCGCATTCAATGCAAGGCTGGTTGACAGAAAGATACTTTACTTGCTTAAGGAGCTTCTTGTTCTGATCTCTGTAGTACTGCTCCCTTACATCATGATCAATCTCTTTAGGAGGCTCATAGAGGGGCATGGATGGTGCTGGCCTAGCGTAGGGGTTCTCTTCATAAGTTGCAGTAGACCCATACTTGTTGTCGTAGTTGGTGAGCTTGTCTAGCACGCCCCATGCGTCACTTGGCAGCATTGTCAGATACTCATAGCGAGTATAATGGTTGATTTTGTCCTTAGTGACTTGATCAAGAGAGTTGAAAAAGATCTCCTGAATGACGTAGGGTGGCTGTCCATGAGTAGGGCAAGATCGTAGCAGTTCTTTGTAGCGCTCCCATGCCTTTGCCAGCGGTTCCCCTTGCTTCTGTTTGAAGGCGGTGATTTTCTAGCGGAGATGTGCTATTTTGGCGGGTGGGAAGAATTTATTCATAAATTCTTGCTCTACTTGGGCCCATGTTGTTAGTGATCTTGGTTTCAGCCCTTCAAGCCACTTCAGTGCAGGTCCAGCGAGAGACCAGCGGAAAGCCTTCATCTTGACATATTCCAAAGTTGTACCTTCAGCAAGAGTACGGCACATGTCAGAAAAGTTCGTAATATGTTCAAGAGGACACTCATTAAATCTACCAAAGAAGGCATTATTTTTAAGCTCTATAAGAAATTGAGTGCGAATTTCAAAAGAGTTTTCAGGGATAAGAATCGTCGATTCAAGCACGACGAGAGTTGGGTGCATATAGTCCTCTGCCGTGGTCGGGTATTGGGCAAGCTCAGCCTCTGCTTGTTCCCTTGCTGCTTTCTCAGTGGCGATAGCTGCATCTTTAGCGGCCAATTCCCTGATAAGCCTTGCGATCAGCTGTTCCTGTGTCTCCGCAGCTGCCATGGCTCTTTGCAGTTTAGCTCTGATGTGTAGAAGGCGCTCTGGTTCGTCTAAGCCGTCAAACTCAGGTGGTTGACCAGAACGGCGCATACACCTGTAAATTAACTCAAAGAAAAAGTGAGATCTGAACACCTAAGGCGCGAATGATAGCTTCCCCGACAACGGCGCCAATTTGTTGTTGCAGGAGGATGGTTAAGTATGAAATAAATATAGAATAAAGATCAGACTGACTTCCCTGTCTCAGCAAATAAATACAAGACTTCCTCCCGTTGTAGTAGAAGGTTGTCAGGATCGAATCCACGAGGAAGCACGTCAGCAGTTCTTAGGTAGCAACAGATCTCACAGACAAGCAACAGAAAAGACAGAAACAGAAAAGACAAAGCAAAACAGAAACCAAAGCAAAGACAGAAAATAGCGAAAGAAAGTAAAGAACAAAGCAAGACAACAGACGTACTCGATCTCGACAACTACCTACTCGAGATCGAAAACAACAAGTCGACAGAAACTGAAAAATCGACAACAAAAGCCGAAACTCTACTCGACCTAGAAAAGACCGTACTCGAGATCGACTAAGGCCTATTCGATCTCGACGAGCTCCTCCTCTGTATCGACTGGAAAGACAGAAAACATAAATTGCAAATTCTCGAACCCAAAACTCAGATTTTCGATGAAATAAATCAATATAATAAACGACTTCCAAGACCAGGGTATCAACACCACAACGATAACCATGCAAAGTAACACATAAAGGCATAAAAGATCATGCTTTCCATCAAAATAACTTTCGTTACTAACAAATAGGCATATATTGGCTTTCGCATAAACCCTAATTGTTACTAACCCTTTTCTCATAATTAACCCAAGTTGTATTAAGATCACTTTCGCTTCAATAATACAAACAAGGATCACCTTCAACTCTCGCAAAAGAATCATGCTCATAGGGATAGAAGACGAATTGCATAAAAAGATCTGACCTTTACTAAATCACCTTACATGGCCACCGTCGGGCTCACCCCAGCCCCAGAAGTGGGTGGACTACTCACGCCTCATCTCAATAGCAAACATTGATTGATGAAAAGAAACTTGCATTAAAGTATATTCAAAGCCTTTACAATCCCGGCAATCAACTTTCGCAGAATGCCAAAACCTTAAAAACGTTAGAACTCCTAAAACTTCTCTGTGGAACTACTTGTCTCTGACTGAAATTGAATGAATGAAAAACCAGCCCCTAGGGCTTTATTTATAGCCTTCTAATCCTTGCTAATCAAGGATAGAATCTTCTATCTATAACTAAAATTATATCTACTTGCTAAAAGATAAATAAATGCAACAAGGGAATTAAATCTTTAAAGGGAAATAATAAATCTAAAGTCTTCCATGGATAGATCTTCCTTCTTCATGATCAATGTTGATAGATTTGGATAGAATCGGCAATCTTCGCACCCAAGCAATCCCAAGTCGAGTAGAATTGGTCAAACCGAGTAACGCGACTCTGGAGGTCTACTCGATCTCGACAAAGGACTAGTCGATCTCGAGTAGGGTTATGGTCGACTGGCTCGGCTCGGGTAGATCTGCTCGACATGGCTCGGATCTGGGCTCCTGGGTGTCATCGATCTCGACTAGGGCTCCTCGAGATCGACTAGGGGTGTGGTCGAAGACGGCTCTTTGGTGATGTCGAGGACTCCTCCTCGGCATGGACTCGGACTAGGGCATGGTGGCTCCTCGATCTCGACAAGGCCTCCTCGAGATCGAGTAGGGTTGCTCAGCGCCTTCGTCCTCGGCTTCTCGATCAGCTCCTCTTCTCGACTCCGGATGTGGCGTCTAGGCTTAGTCGATCTCGACTAGTGGTACTCGAGATAGAGTTGGGTTCCGGAGTCAGGTTGCCTCGGACTTGGTTTCCTCGACCAGGCTTTTTCGACCAAGTCTGCCCGGGCTCTCTACTCGAGATCGAGTAAGGTGTACTCGACATAGAGTAGCTCTGGCTTCAGCTCGGTTTATCCTGGTTCTGTACTCTCGGATTCTGGACTTCTGTAGTTGTTTTCCGAGCTTTTCTGACCTTCCTTAAAATTGTTGTAAAGCGTCTCGAATTTTGCGAAATTAAACAGAAACTGGTGTAGATTTCATAATTTGGCAAATATACATAAACTACATAGATTCTGTACTATCTTGGCCCAAATGAATGAAATGTATGCAGAAATTGACATAAAAGTTACTGTAAAACATGGCAGATTCGGCTTACAACACCATGCTCGGCCTGGGGCAGTGATGTCCTGACCGTCCTCGGGTTTCGCCCTGGTCTCTTTTTCAGTATTTTGGTTTACCGAGATGGTGCCTGTGCAGCCCGTGACCCTTGAGGATCCCCTTTAAAAGTCGGGGTCTCCTCAACCTTTTATTTCTGCGAAGACGATTTATCTTAAGATGTCATCCTCGAACCCTACGACCTGGGCCTTTTTCCGTTCACTGGATTTCCCGGAACAGATGTATCGCTTGGTACGTCGTAGTCACGGTTTCAATGTTTTTGTTAATTTTCCTCGTTAACTAATCTTTCCTTGTTTATCTGGTGCATCTGAGCAGCGGCTGCCTGCCCGTTTTGAAATCGAGTACGACCCGGATCTCCCTGGGCGCGTCCTGCTATCGTCGAGGATCCTCCGGGATTTTCCCATGACTGTGTACTGGGGTGATTATCGGATGCCTTTTTTAGGACAGGGTTGGAATCATTTTGCTTGTACTCATGGTGTCGACATAGGGTTTGTCATCACCTTTCTGCACAAAGGGAACGCTCGGTTCGAGGTTCATATCTTGTCCGCGGATGGCAATGAGGTCGATGTTGAGTGGCGAGAGCCTTATCCTGAGGGTCCTCCGCCCAATGGAACTCGCATGTGTGCTGACCGGACTCGTTTGGTTTCAGATCGTCCTCGGGATACTCCTTGAGTTGACCTAGCGTTCCTGTGACCTACCATGTCTATCTTGCTTGATTTGGCCTTTCTGGGCCTTCTGTGTGTTTCTTGTTACCTTCGGGGGTACCCCTCTTTGAATTTCAACAACCCAATTTTGGGTGAGGTTCGTGATTTGGTCGGGTCCCAAGTTTGAGTCCCTGACTCCAGGGTATCTATCATCTTACCGGCGTGCCTTAGGCTTAAACGTTACGAGATTAATGATTAATCTGGGTGCCTAATGCATATTCCGATATCCGACGCGGATCTAGTTCCACCGTCATAGGACTAGGGTCAATCTGGGAACCCAATGCGTTCACCTAATGTCCGACGCGGATAAAGCTCCAGCGTCATAATACTAAGGGTTAATTTGGGAGCCCAATGCGTCAACCAGATGCCCGACGCGGAGCAAGCTCCAACGTCATAGGACTGAGGGTTAATGTGGGAGCCCAATGCGTCCACTAGATGTCCGACGCGGAGCAAGCTCCAGCGTCATAGGACTGAGGGTTAATCTGGGAGCCCAATGCGTCCACCAGATGTCCGACGCGAAGCAAGCTCCAGCGTCATAGGACTAAGGGTTAATCTGGGAGCCCAATGCGTCCACCAGATGTCCGACGCGGAGCAAGCTCCAGCGTCATAGGATTAAGGGTTAATCTGGGAGCCCAATGCGTCCACCAGATGTTCGACGCGGAGCAAGCTCCAGCTTCATAGGACTGAGGGTTAATCTGGAAGCCCAATGCGTCCACCAGCTCTCCGACGCGGAGCAAGCTCCAGCGTCATAGGACTAAGGGTTAATCTGGGAGCCCAATGCATCCACTAGATGTCCGACGTGGAGCAAGCTCCAGCGTCATAGGACTGAGGGTTAATCTGGGAGCCCAATGCGTCCACCAGATGTCCGACGCGGAGCAAGCTCCAGCGTCATGGGACTAAGGGTTAATCTGGGAGCCCAATGCGTCCACCATATGTCCGACGCGGAGCAAGCTCCAGCGTCATAGGACTAAGGGTTAATCTAGGAGCCTAATGCGTCCACCAGATGCCCGACGCGGAGTGAGCTCCAGCGTCATAGGACTGAGGGTTAATCTGGGAGCCCAATGCGTCCACCAGATGTCCGACGCGGAGCAAGCTCCAGCGTCATAGGACTGAGGGTTAATCTGGGAGCCCAATGCGTCCACCAGATGTCCGACGCGGAGCAAGCTCCAGCGTCATAGGGCTAAGGGTTAATCTAGGAGCCCAATGCGTCCACTAGCTGTTCGACGTGGAGCAAGCTCCAGCGTCATAGGACTGAGGGTAAATCTGGGAGCCCAATGCGTCCACCAGATGTCCGACACGGAGCAAGATCCAGCGTCAAGGGACTAAGGGTTAATGTGTGAGCCCAATGCGTCCATCAGATGTCCGACGCGGAGCAAGCTCCAGCGTCATAGGACTAAGGGTTAATCTGGGAGCCCAATGTGTCCACCAGATGTCCGACGCAGAGCAAGCTCCAGCGTCATAGGGCTAAAGGTTAATCTGGGAGCCCAATGCGTCCACCAGATGTCCGACGCGGAGCAAGCTCCAGCGTCATAGGACTGAGGGTTTATCTGGGAGCCCAATGCGTCCACCAGATGTGCGACGCAGAGCAAGCTCCAGCGTCATAGGACTAAAGGTTAATCTAGGAGTCCAATGCCTCCACCAGATGCCCGACGCGGAGCGAGCTCCAGCGTCATAGGATTGGAAGCTGTAGAAAAATTCATAAAGCACCCACTAACCGCTTTGATTTATTTACTGGTAGCGGGGGTGACTGGATAAACTTCGAATAAACTTAGAGATTACACATAGTATTTCTTCAAGTGTTCTTCTTTCCACGTCTTCCGAAGAACAACACCTTCGGGGGTTTGTAACTTGTATGCTCCGACGTGGATGCATTCAACGACTACATAAGGCCCTTCCCAATAGGCGTCTAGCTTTCCTCATGCCAGGGCCAGACGGAGGACCAGGTCTCACTTCTCAAATCGTCGCTCTTGGAGATGCTTGTCGCTGTGCCTTTGGGTTTTCCTTTTGTACTCCCGAGCATTAATTTCGGCGACCATCCGCCTTTCTTCCCGAAGGTGCATCTCGACTTCCAAAGCTTCGTCATTGGCCTTGGACTCGTAGGCCAAGACTCGTGCAGAAGGGATCAACCGCTCGACTGGGATGACCGCGTCTGCCCCGAATACCAAGGAAAATGGCGACTTCCTGGTTGGAGTTTTTGGTGAGGTTCGATATGACCAGAGCACTAGGGGGAGGAGCTCCGCCCAGCGGCCTTTGGAGGTTTTCTCCAGCTTCTTCTTGATACCTTCCAAGATTTGGCAATTTGTAGTCTCTTCTTTTCCATTCGTTTGAGGGTGAGCTACTGATGAGAATTTTAATTTTATTCCAAGGCCCTCGGAGAAATCTCGGATGTTTTCACAATCGAACTGCGTTCCATGGTCGGTGATGATGGCTTAAGGGACTCCAAACCGGCACACTAGGTTTTTCCACAAGAATTTTCTGACCTTTTCCGCGGTGATCAAACCCATCGCCTCCACTTCTACCCATTTGGTGAAATAGTCCACCAAAACCAGGACATATTTGACCTGTCCGGGGGCTGCGGGAAAGGGACCCAGAATGTCCATTCCCCACAAGGCGAAAAGGCAGGCCCCATAGATGCTTTGAAGCGGCTCGGCGGGCACATTCTTCAGGTTCCCGTGTTTCTAACATGCCTCACAACTGCGCCCGATGCGTCCACCAGATGTCCGACGCGGAGCAAGCTCCAGCATCATAGGACTGAGGGATAATCTAGGAGCCCATTGCATCCACCAGATGTCCGAAGTGGAGCAAGCTCCAGCGTAATAGGACTAAGGGTTAATCTAGGAGCCTAATGCGTCCACTAGATGTCCGACGCGGAGCAAGCTCCAGCCTCATAGGACTTAGGGTTAATCTGGGAGCCCAATGCGTCCACCAGATGTCCGACGCGGAGCAAGCTCCAGCGTCATAGGACTAAGGGTTAATCTGGGAGCCCAATTCGTCCACCAGATGTCCGACGCGGAGCAAGCTCCAGCGTCATAGGACTAAGGGTTAATCTGGGAGCCCAATGCGTCCACCAGATGTCTGACGCGGAGCAAGCTCCAGCGTCATAGGACTGAGGGTTAATCTGGGAGCCCAATCCGTCTACCAGATGTCCGACGCGGAGCAAGCTCCAGCGTCATAGGACTAAGGGTTAATCTGGGAGCCCAATGCGTCCACTAGATGCCCGACGCGGAATGAGCTCCAGCGTCATACAACTGAGGGTTAATCTGGGAGCCCAATGCGTCCACCAGATGTCCGACGCGGAGCACGCTCCAGCGTCATAGGACTGAAGGTTAATTTGGGAGCCCAATGCGTCCAACAGATGTCCGACGCGGAGCAAGCTCAAGCGTCATAGGACTAAAGGATAATCTAGGAGCCCAATGCGTCCACTAGATGGCCGACGCGGAGCGAGCTCCAGCGTCATAGGATTGGAAACTGTAGAAAAATTCATAAAGCACCCAATAACCGCTTTGATTTATTTACTGTTAGCGGGGCTGACTGGATAAACTTCGAATAAACTTAGAGATTACACATAGTATTATTTCAAGTGTTCTGCATTCCACGTCTTCCGAAGAACAACACCTTCGGGGGTTTGTAACTTGTATGCTCTGACGTGGATGCATTCAACGACTACATAAGGCCCTTCCCATTTGGCGTCTAGCTTTCCTCATGCCAGGGCCAGACGGAGGACCAGGTCTCCCTTCTCAAATCGTCGCTCTTGGAGATGCTTGTCCCTGTGCCTTTGGGTTTTCCTTTTGTACTCCCGAGCATTAATTTCGTCGACCATCCGCCTTTCTTCCCGAAGGTGCATCTCGACTTCCAGAGCTTCGTCATTGGCCTTGGACTCGTAGGCCAAGACTCGTGCAGAAGGGATCAACCGCTCAACTGGGATGACCGCGTCTGTCCCGAATACCAACGAAAATGGCGACTCCCTAGTTGAAGTTTTTGGTGAGGTTCGATATAACCAGAGCACCAGGGGGAGGAGTTCCGCCCATCGGCCTTTGGAGGTTTTCCCCAGCTTCTTCTTGATACTTTCCAAGATTTGGCGATTTGTAGTCTCTTCTTGTCCATTCGTTTGAGGGTGAGCTACTGATGAGAATTTTAATTTTATTCTGGGGCCCTCGGAGAAATCTCGGATGTTTTCACAATCGAACTGCGTTCCATGGTCGGTGATGATGGCTTCAGGGACTCCAAACCGGCACACTAGGTTTTTCCACAAGAATTTTCTGACATTTTCCGCGGTGATCAAACCCATCGCCTCCACTTCTACCCATTTGGTGAAATAGTCCACCAAAACCAGGACATATTTGAGCTGTCCGGGGGCTGTGGGAAAGGGACCCAGAATGTCCATTCCGCACAAGGCGAAAGGGCAGGCCCCATAGATGCTTTGAAGCGGCTCGGCGGGCACATTCTTCAGGTTCCCGTGTTTCTGACATGCCTCACAACTGCGCACAAAGTTCTGTGCGTCTGCCCTGATAGTGGGCCAGTAGTATCCCAACCTCAAAACTTTGGAAGACAAGGCCCTCCATCCCTGGTGATGAGCGCAGACCCCGGCATGCAATTCTTCTACAATGACCTGTCCTTCCCGGCTGGATACACACAACAAATCTGGGAAGTTGAAACCTTTCTTATATAGTCTTCTTTCGCGGATTACAAATCGGGCCGCTCTGCTTATCAACTTCTTGGCCTCCATTCTTTCCGGTGGAAGGATCCTCTTCCCCAAATACTCAGTGATCGGTGTCCTCCAGTCATCGGGTCCTTCAGTTTGGACGAAGTACACCTCCTCTAACAGTCTTCGCCGGTCCCTTCTTTCGAAATCAAAATTTTCCTCCACGTTTGACGGCATGGCGGCCCCCACTCGGGCTAACAAATCGGCTTGTTCATTGTCTTCTCTAGGGATGGACTCGAGGGTAAAGTGCAGAAAGGCCTTTCTCAGAGCGTTTACCTTTCGCAGGTAATCTGGCAACAGTCCCGTCCTGGCCCCGTACTCTCTGTCCGCCTGCCTAGCGACAATCTCGGAATCAGTATATACAGTGACGACCCGAGCCCCACGGGCCAGGGCTAACTCCAGCCCTGCTATCAAGGCTTCATACTCTGCCTCGTTGTTGGTGGCTGGGATGTTTAGTTGATGAGCGAAGCAGAACTGGTCCCCCCCAGGGGTGGTTAGTACGATCCCTGCTCCGCATCCATCCGCGTTGACAGCTCCGTCAACTTTTATCAACCAACCCTTCTGTGGGTCGCTGTCTTCATCTTCAAAACTGGTTTCGCAGATGAAATAGGCCAAACCCTGAGCTAACGCTGCCTTACGCAGAATCTGCCTCAGTGGTAAATCTGTCAAGACTTCGATCCGATGATCTTGGAAATATGGACGTAGCCTCCTGGCAGCGAATATCAAACTGAGGATTACCTTCTCGACCGGCTCATATCTAGTGTCAGCGTCCTGTAATACCCTGTTCACATAATAAACTGGGTATCACCCTTCTCTGGTGAGAACTGCACTGATAGTGGTTGTTTTGACCGCGAGGTAGATCTGTAAGTTCTCAGTTTTCTGTGGCTGCTGAAGAGTAGGCACATACTGCAGAAAAACTTTTAATTCATCAAAAGCTTGCTGGAGTTCTGGCGTCCACTGTATCGGTCCCTTTTTCTTCAAAAGCGCGAAGAAAGGCAAGGACCTATCTGCCAGGCAGGAGCAAAAACGTCCTAGGTAGTTGACTGCACCGTTCAACGACTGTACCTCCTTGATAGTATGTGGAAGTCGCAATTCCTGTATCGCTGCTATCTTCGCCGGGTTCACATCTATTCCTCTCGGGCTTACCATGAAACCTAGAAATTTCCCGGAATTGACTCCGAAAACGCACTTTTCAGCGTTCAAATTCAGCCCTCCCCGTCTCAGCGAATCAAAAGTCTCTTGCAGATCTGCTGCATGATTCTCTGCCTTCTTGCTCCTTACTACAATGTCGTCCACGTAGATGGACACATTCCTGGGCAGCTGATCGCGAAATATTTTGTCCACAGTCCTCTGGAACGTGGCTCCGACATTCCTTAGGCCAAAAGGCATGACCTTGTAATGGAAAATGCCCTGATTGGTGATGAAAGTGGTGTCCCTCTGGTCTAATGGGTCTAGTTTAATCTGGTTATACCCGGAGTACGCGTCTAAGAAACTCAGAGCTTCGTTCCTGGCAGTGATGTCCACTAACTCGTCTATCGAAGGCAGCGGGTAACTATCTTTAGGGCAAGCCTTATTTAAATCTGAGAAATCGACACACATTCTCCATTTTCCGTTGGCTTTCTTAACTAGGACCACATTCGAGAGCCAATCCGAGTCCTCTGCTTCTTCAATGAAACCGGCTTCAAGCAGCTTATCTACTTCCTCTTTCGCTGCCCGGGACTTCTCTAGGGCCATCTTTCTTTTCTTTTGGGCCACCGGCCGCGCGTCATGACGGATTCTGAGGGTATGGATTGCAATGGAAGTGGGGACACCCAAAAGATCTTTTGGGGACCATGCGAACACATCCCGCGATTTCCGGATAATCTCTAGGACCCGTTCTTTTCCCCCCGTTCCGAGGGCTTGACCCATATAAATTCTCTCCTCAGTATTGGAAAACGGCTGGTGGACGGTTCTTGAATCCGCGGTCGGAACCTCCCTTTCGGAAGGCCGGACCTCGAGTTCGGCTTCTGATACAATCTCATCAATTACCCTTGTTGCTTCATTCTCGGGTGAAGGGTTTCTCTCGGCGTTCTTGGCCTTGCTCTGAGCGGTGTCTTCGAGACACATGACCTCCTTCTTTTTCTTCAGAGAGGTCACATAACAACTCCGACTCTCTAGTTGTTGGCCGCACACCTCCCCCGTTTCACCCCCGGGGACCGGGAACTTGGCTTTGAAATGGTAGATCGACACAACCATCTGGAATTTGTAAAGGGAAACCCTCCCCAGGAGTGCGTTGTAGGTGGTCGGAATTCGGACCACCGTGAAGGTGATGTTTTCCATTCTTCGGCGAGGGGAGGTGCCTAAGACTACTGTGAGCTCGATGGTGCCCGGCACTTGCACTTCATCTCCTGAAAAGGTAATCAAGGTGCCGTGATAAGGTCTCAAAGCTGTCGCGGATACGCCTAACTGGGAGAAAGCTTCCCACGAGAGTATGTCTACTAACAACCCTGTGTCGATGAAAACCCTCTTCACCGTTTTTGTGGCGATCTGTGCATGGATCACCAGTGGATCTGTGTGGGGCATGCATACCTCCTCCGCATCGGTCGAGGTGAAGATTATCTCTGGGTGCGGCTGTAAGGCGATTTTCTGACTTGTAGTTGATGGGGGATGTCTGGGCTCCCTTTCATAATTCTTCCTCTCTTGCCGAATGATTCCTGAAACCGACGGTCCTCCTGCGAGCATGTCGATGAAACGTTCTAGTTCCGGGATTCGGTTAACCCGCGATCCTTCCGGGCGGTCTTCGCGGCGTGGAGCTTGGTTGACCGATACTTGCGCAGGCTGACCCTGCCCTCTTCGACCTCCCCTCCACCAACGTCCCCTCCCTCGACCCCTGTTCGCCGGGGGGTACCGCTGTTGCCCATCCCTCCCCCGAGGGTTTTCAAATCGTGAGGCCTGGTGGTGACTCCTTCTGTCATCCACGTGCCTCCTATCGTTGTGATTCTGAGCTTGCTGGTGACGTTGGGGGTTGTCACGATGCCCATTTTTCCTGGTCGGAGAGACCGGCTCCCTCTGATGGCGTGCTTCTTGGTCATAGCCTTGATATCTGGCGTCCGGCCTCTCTCTTTCGTGGTTGAAATGGACCTCGTCCTGCCGGGACACGGGGATTCCGCCCGCGGAGTAATTCCTCCTTGGCTTCGCTGCTCCTTTTTCTTTCCGTAACTTTCCCGTTATCTTCCCCAGAAGACCCCGTGGGCCCTCATTAGCCCTCGAGCTAGAGGCCGCGGCTTCTTCTGCCTCAATCTGGGCAGACACTAAGTTCCTTAAAGTGTCATAATCTTTTGGCTTTTTTCTGAAAAGCCGAGTCTTGAAACCGTCATCCGCGATGTTCCCCATTAGGATTACAACTGTGGATTCGTGATTAAAGTTGGGAATCTGAACTACCACAGAGGGAAAGCGGGCGAAGAATTGCCCCAGAGTCTCATTTTGCCCTTGCCTGATCGAGTTAAGGTCCAACATGGTCTTTTTTATAGATCGCGAGCTTCCAAAATGGGACTTGAACACTTGGGAGAGCTGGAGGAAACTAGCGATTGAGTTCTGCGGCAGGTTGGTGAACCAAGTTAAAGCGATGCCGGTTAGAGTTGATGGGAACGTTCGGCATAACATTGCATCATTGTACTCGTTGATCCCCATGGCGGTCGTGAAATGGCACATGTGGTCATCAGGGTCAGTGGTGCCATCATACTTCATCAGATTAGTGCCTCTCCATCACTTGGGTACGGGTGCTAGGCAGACCTCGGGGGTGAACACTGAAGGAACGAAATCCACCTTCCTCTCGTTCTCACGAGGTGAACCTGTTCGGGTGGACGTGGATATATCAGATGAATGCTCTCCCCTGTGATGCTTGGGTGCGCGTCTGCCTTCGCTACGATGGTGTGTACCAAAATCATCAGAGAATCTGGGCTGATACTGATCTTGATAAGCGCCCCCATACACATTCTGGGGAAAGACGTTGAATGGGTTCCCCTGTTGGAATGGGGGATACCCGTCATACCCATAAAAGAAACCTTGTCCTAGGTTTTGAGGGGGAACATAATGTTCCTCTGACATGAAGTAGCCTTGAGCCATTTGTGGTGGGACGTATGGCAAGACGACCGGAGCCTTCGGCGCGCTGTTCTGACCCGGGGAGTTTACAGGCAACTCGGACCCCCGGGGTCCTCCGTGGTCCTGACTCATCATCCCGGGAGAAGCTCCTCTCAAGCCTTCACTCATTTTTCCACCTGTCCCATATAAAAGGTATTAGCTAATGATACTGTCGTGAATAGTATTTTGATATTTAAAATCGGGAACCTTTCAGGGTGAGAGTGTTCCCACAGACGGCGCCAATGACGAAGCCGGACAAGAAAAAGTATGTGGCCCCCCCACATCTCCATGGGGGGGTATGCCTGCGATTTCCTTTTATGGGAAATGGGTAATACGGGCTTACCTGAAGCCCTTTTCCCCGGTCAGCCACCCGGTGGGGGTGACCGAGACGGGAAGAAAAAGACTCTTACCTGAGCCGCTTACCCTAAAGGAACGTTCTGACGGTCTTACCCTTTACCTGGGATCCCCACGAGGTATGGGGGTCCCACGATCGGAGCCGCCGAGTCTTTCGAGAAGACTCGTATCTCTACTTGTCTGGGTTCATCAAATGACCCAATGGTAAAGAGGATACGCTTGTTGATACAGTAGAAGTTGAGGATGAAACGATTCCACATGTTGTCTAGCCCCTTTGACGGACGCCCGACTACCTGTCCCAAGTTGATTGTGTTGCTCTTCTTTCTATAGACGTCCGCGGACACGGGGGAGCAGGATGAGTCAAGATGTTGACCCGGGCGTAGCTGTTTCCTTCCTCACTCCCTCTGGAACTAGCGTTTCCTCTCCTTTTTCCCCAAAAAGTCCCCCTGTTTCTGATTCCTCTCGGCCTTTTATAGTACATTTCTTCGTTTGTCGAGCAGAGGAGATGTTCCCCTCTTTCGGCCATTTGTCGGTGTTGTGGTGCCAGGTCTCCAGAGGAAAGAGAACACTTGGATGGGCGGCATGAACGCCATCTGTCCCTTCATGCGCCATCTGTCCCATTCGTGCGGGCGTTCTTCGTCCGCGGACCGAAGGTCGTTACGTTTGTCTTTTTTTATTCTCGTTAACCTTTCTAAAACCCTCTGCTGCTTCTTTAATCTCGTTATCTTTTGGGCGTCATCAGGCATCCACGTGAAAAACTGGTACCTCCCAGCTCACACCTTCCCACGCTGGATATGAACGCGCTTTCTTTTTCTTCGGCGGCGATTTGGAAGTTCCCGCATCACCATGGGAGACAACTCGACGCTCTACAGGAGAGACGAGAGGTAGGGACTTGGCCTCAGCGACCGGGGAAGAATCAATCAGTATGATAGAGGGCTCAGGTTCCACCGGAGCAACCGGAGGAGAGGAAGTCGCAACAACAGCTCTTTCTTTCGCCACTGCCTTTCCTTTAGTTTTTGGGGCTGAAGTTTTGAGGCGTTTCAAAGCCCTCGTCAGGTCAGTTGGGATTTTCCTCTTGGAAGAAGAAGGGGGGGCCGAAGACATCTTAGCCGCGTCCACCATGGTTTTTAGCTCCGCAACACCTAGAAAAAACCACAAAAATCGAAGACGATTAAAATCCGAATCAAGAAAATACTAGGGATAAGACAAAAGCAAGGGCACCCCCCCCCCCCCCCCCCGAGATGAGCTACAACCTATGAGCGGATGAGGAAGACTTAAGCCATCCATCTCCAGCCGCAAGGGGGAAACCATATCTTTCCATGACGGTTTTGTCTCCACGGAAAACTTCTGCTCGATCTCCTTAAGGTCAAAAATAGCTTTCCGTTTCATTCGCGTATACAAATGCGTCTCCGTATGCAAATTTAAAATCCGACGCGAAGGATCTCTGACCAGAAACCATTTATGTCGCCATTCCGGCTTACTCGTATTCCGATCCACAATAGAGACGCTGAGCTTAGCCTGATAAAGGCTTTTGTGGATGCCCCCATGGCCCAAGGTAAGCATATTGCTCAAAAGTCCAAGAGAAGGTTGGACCCCGATCTCCAGGCAACGCATCACAAATGAAGTCAAGAAAAGCCAACTATTCGATACCAGTTGGGGAGAGCTCAAGCCACAGGCTTTCAGATAACGTTTAAACAGATTAGACAAAGGGAGCCGAAATCCTTGGACCAAGCTCTCAATATACACCACTAGACAACCGGGGTAGGCGTCCAGGCTTCCTCCCCCCTCGACCGGCAGACACAGCACAACCCCCTCTGGCCAGGGAAAGACGCGAGCAATTACGTTCAAATCCTCTACGGTTGTGAATGTCCCCCCACCGTGGCTCTGGGCGTTCGGGGGGGGGCTATTGGAATCATACGATGAGGTGAAACTACGGGTATTGGGCTGACGACGGAAGGTTGAAAATCCCCCCTGAAAGGATAAGTCACTAGCACATTCTCGTTGTACAGAACCGGGCGAAAATCCCCCAACACAGACGACGAACGACATTCTTTTGGCATAAAGACCGGGCCAGATGGCAAACCAGTACGAGAATCCCACTCTTTGTAAGAGTGCTGAGACTCCGGCAACTCTAGTATTGCGTCAGACCCCGATGATGAAGCCCCGACACCTGACCGCGAGGACACAGAGTCGTCTGGGGAGGAATCTTTATCACGTTCGCGACCCGGGGAAGCATAAAAGGAAGGATCCTCGAGATCCTTGGGTTGCCTGAAAGTAACGTTCTCGGGAACCTCTATCTCACCCATCAAAAGCTTTCCCCCAGGACGTCGGGAAGATGGAGGCCTAACCAAAGCCTACGCACTCCCCGAACTACTTGGGGAAGTAGACATGATGAGGATAGCCGAGCCGGTTAAGAGAGAAGTAGCGAAGGAGAAAGAGGCCTAAGGACCAGCCGCAGCCAATGTAAACCCAAATGATTGCCCGCGCACCAACCACGGCCCGAGAGAGGAAAGGGGGAGAAAAGAAGACTATAATCAAAAACAAAAACTAAGACGCGGTAAGAAAAGAAAATAAAATCAAGATTTACCTCAAAGATGTCCCAGTTGAAGGGATGTAAAAAACGAAGAACGGTAAAAATAAAAGAGGAATCAGAACCCCTATTTATAGGCACCATGATCCGGGACGTTTCACCTCCTATCTCAAGCCACGTGTCGAAAGCATGGTCCCCATCAATCAAACAAATGATCCGAAAATTACCGGCCCATAAAAACCCATTTGGGCCCTGAGAAGCCCAACGTTCCTGTCTTCCTTATCTTTTCGCCCTGAAAGAACTACCAACTACGAAGAAGGTTTTCGAACCGCGGTAAAACCTATCAGGTTCCCCCATGGCCGGAGGAGCTGTGATGACGTCCGAAAGATAAAGGAATTTAAGAAACAGTTCAAGAGGGTTTAAAAGGTTAATGAAAATAAACTCCAAAGAACAAACATAACGACCTTCGGTCCGCGGACGAAAGAACGCCTGCACGAATGGGACAGATGGCGCACAAAGGGACAGGTGACGTTCATGCCCCCCCATCCAAGTGCATTTCTTTCCCTAGACACCTGGCAATACGACATCGACAAGTAGCCGAAAGAGGGGAACACCTCCCCTGTTTGACAAACGAAGAAATGTACTATAAAAGGCATAAAGGGAGCTAAAGAAAGGGACTTTTTGGAAAAACCAGAGAGGAGACACTAGTTCCAGAGAGGTGTGAGAGAGAAACAGCCACGCCGAAGTTCCCATCCTGACTCATCTCTGTACCACACGTCCGTGGACGCCTTTGGAGAGGAGAACAACATAATCAGCCGAGACAGGTAGTCGGACGTCAGTCTAAGGGGTCGGGGAGCATGTGGAATCATTTCACCCTCAACTTCTACTGTATGAGACGAGCATGTCTCCTTTACCATTGGGTCATTTGATGAACCCGGATAAGTAGAGATGCGAGTCTTCTCGAAAGACTCGGCGGCTCCGATCGTGGGTCACCCATAATTTGTGGGGATCCCAGGTAATGGGTAAGATCGTCCTTATTTCCTTTAGGGTAAGCGGCTCAGGTAAAGGTCTCTTTTCCCCCTGTTCTGTCGCCCCGACCGGGTGGTTGATGTTGTGAGCCTAATTTTCCATGTTTTACACTTACTTTTATATTGATTTCTGCATACATTGCATGCATTTGGGTTAGAATAATACAGAATCTGTGTAGTTCACACTTATTTGCAATATATGGAGGTCTACACAAGTTTTGGTTATATTTCGCAGAAATCGTACGCACTTTGGAGCTTAAAGGAAACTCATGGAGAAGCTAAGAATGGTGCAGCTAGAGAAAAGGTCATTTTTCACCATTCTTCGTTCTGAATCAAGCTTTGATGTCTTCATGAGAGTTGTAGCCCTCGGAAAGATCTTTCCAACGCATGGTCATATGCGTCAATCCAACGAACGAGGACTCTGGAAAGTGCATTTCAAGAACAGAGCAGAAAGCTGAGAGAACTTTACTCGATCTCGAGTACACTTCCTCGATCTCGTCAAAGGCTGTCCGAGCACACCTGGTCGAGCAGAGCTGATCGAGGACACTGAGTCAGAGACAACCTGACTCCCGGAGGCCAACTCGATCTCGAGTAACTCTAGTCGAGATGGACCACACTTCGACGCCATGTCCGGAGTCGACGAGCTGTGCCAAGTCGAGAAGCCGAAAACGGAGAAGCCGAGCACCACCTCTACTCGATCTTGAGGAGGCCTGCTTGAGATCGACGAGCCAAGGAGCCAAGATCCGAGCTTGTTGAGCAGAGCTACCCGACCAAGCCAGCAAGCCCCAGTCGACGACGAATCCTACTTGATGTCGATGAGCCCTACTCGAGAACGACGAGCCGCGTCCTGAAACCGCGTTACGCGCTTTGGTTGTCCGTGTCGAGCTGGGAATCCTTGGGGCCGAAGGAAGCCAAGTCTATCCGATTTCATCAAGTTCTATCTATGGAAGGCAAGATCTATCAACATTAGAAGACTTACCTATTTAGATTTATTTTTCCCTTTTTTGATTTAATTCTTTAATTGCTTTTATTTATCTTTTAAGCCTTTAGATATAGATTTAAATAAAGATAGATATTTATATCCTTGAATAGCAAGGAATAGAAGGCAATAAATAAAGCCCTAGGGGCTGGTTTTTCATATATTCAATTTCAGACACACACAATTCCATTCAAGTAAGTAGGAGTATAGAGAGAGTTTGTGGCGAGCAAGGTGGAAAGGCGAAAGCGGATTTGTCTTGTTGGTTGTAATCTTTCTTTATTTAATTCAATGCAAGTTAGTTTCTTTTGTTATTTGATGTCTTTCTTGATGATGAAGAGCGAGTAGTCCACCCACTTCTGGGGATGGGTGAGCCCGACGGTGGCCATGTGAGGTGATGCGGTAAAGGTCAAATCTTGTTATGCAATTCATCGTCTATCCCTATGAGCATGATTCTTTTGCGAGAGTTGAAGGTGATCCTTGTTTGTGTTATTGAAGCGAAAGTGATCTTAATATAACTTGGGTTAATTATGTGAAAAGGGTTAGTAACAATTAGGGTTTATGCGAAAGCCTCTATATGCCTATTTGTTAGTAACGAAAGTTATTTTGATGGAAAGCATGATCTTTTCTGCCTTTATGTGTTACTTTGCATGGTTATCGTTGTGGTGTTGATAACCTGGCTTTGGAAGTTCTTTATTATATTGAGTTTATTTCTGTTGAAATTTTGAAATCTGTGTTCGAATCTGGAATTTATATTTTATGTGTTTTTGGTCGATACAAATGAGGGGTTTGTCGAGTTCGAGTAGGCCTTAGTCGATCTCGAGTTGGTTTTTGACTACGTCGAGTTGAGTTTCTGCTTCTATTTTCGATTTTCAGTTTCTGTTTTTACTATTTCTTGTCGATCTCGAGTTGTGCTTGTCGAGATCGAGGTGCCCTTGCCGGGTTTGCTGTCTGCTGTGATTTCTGAGTTTCTGTTGTCCAGATCTGTTGTCGATCTCGAGTTACTACTGGTCGAGATCGAGTTAGCTTCTGTCTTTGCTTTGTTCTTTGCTTTCGTTTGTTATTTCTGTCTTTCTTTCTTTGTTCCTTTGTTTCTGTCTTCTGTTTGCTTTTCTGTGAGATTTACAGCTGCCTGGGATCCGCTGACACGCTTCCTCGTGGATTCGATCCTGACTTTCTCTTACTGCATTGGAGGATTCTTGTAATTATTTGCTGGGGCACAAATCTGGTTTGAGTTATTTCATTATATTTCATACTCGATTTCCTCCTAACAACAGTTGACTGGGTGGAAAGGGCTTCAGGTAAGTCCGTATTACCCAATTTCTATAAAAGGAAATCCAAAGCATACCCCCCCCCCCATGGGGACGTAGGGGCCCACATACTTTTTCTTGTACGGTTTCGTCAGTGAGGAACAAGGCAAGGCTTGTTGCTCAAGGCTACAATCAAGAGGAAGGTATTGACTACGAGAAGACCTTTGGTCCCGTAGCCAGGCTTGAAGCTATTCGCATTCTATTGGCATTTGCATTTTTTATGAACATAAAGTTATATCAAATGAATGTCAAGTGTGCTTTTCTTAATGGTTTCTTAGAGGAAGAAGTATATGTGGCTCAACCCCCAGGTTTTGAAAGTTCAGAATTTCCCAATCATGTTTATAAACTTGACAAAGCGCTTTATGGTTTGAAACAAGCTCCAAGAGCTTGGTATGAGCGCTTGTCAAAATACCTTTTAGAAAATGATTTTAAAAGGGGGTTGATCGACAAGACTCTTTTTATCAAAACCAAAGGAAAGGACATTTTGGTTATTCAAATTTATGTTGATGACATATTATTTGGTGCTACTAACACATCTTTGTGCAAGGAATTTTCTGACATCATGTGCAGTGAATTTGAGATGAGCTTGATGGGTGAACTCAACTTCTTTTTGGGATTACAAGTTCATCAATCCAAGAAAGGGATCTTTGTCAACCAAAGCAAGTACACTAAGGATCTCTCGAAGAAGTTCAAGATGCATCAATCCAAAGCAGTCAAGACTCCCATGAGCTCAACATTGTCTCTAGATCAAGACAAGACTGGAAAAAGTGGCAATCAAAAGGAGTATCGAGGAATAATTGGATCTTTATTATATCTCACGGCTAGTAGACCTGACATCATGTTTAGTGTTTGCATGTGTGCTAGGTTTCAAGCTGATCCTAAAAAATCTCACCTCGTGGCTGTGAAGAGGATCTTTCAATATCTAAATGGCACTAAGGAGCTTGGACTATGGTACCCAAAACAAAAGGATTTCACATTAATTGGATATTCTGATGCAGATTTTGCAGGCTATAAGGTGGATAGGAAGAGCACATCAGGATGTTGGCAATTCTTAGGAGCATCCTTAATCAGTTGGCACTCAAAGAAACAAAACTCAGTTGCTCTATCCACTGCAGAAGCCGAATACATTGCAGCTGGAGCCTGTTGCTCCTAAATCCTTTGGATAGCTCAACAAATGCGAGATCTTGGCATCAACCTCAAAGGTACTCCAATTAAGTGTGACAATACAAGTGCCATCTCCATCACTAA
The DNA here is from genome assembly GCA_037127255.1 of Persicaria tinctoria. Taxonomy (NCBI): domain Eukaryota; kingdom Viridiplantae; phylum Streptophyta; class Magnoliopsida; order Caryophyllales; family Polygonaceae; genus Persicaria; species Persicaria tinctoria. Next base: position 27,192,794 of record JBANSL010000017.1, read on the forward strand.
GAATCCTGTTCAGCATTCAAGGACCAAACATATTGATGTAAGGCATCATTTCATTAGAGACCATGTCGAAAAAGGTGATGTGTCCATTTCGTTTATTTCAACTGATTATCAATGGGCTGACATTTTCACTAAGCCTTTGGCAGAGGACAGGTTCACCTTCATAAGACGAGAAATTGGGATGCTTAACAAGGATGCACTTTCATAGGGGGAGCATTCCCTTTACGAAAGATAAAATCTACTTAGTGTCAAGACCCTTGAGTACTATGTCAAGGTGTGAGAACTAAATGATGGATTACATTTATCGGATCACATATTTTTTGTTAATATCTTTTTAGATATTTAATCAATTATATTTTTTTCGGATTTCAAAATTGCCTATTTATGTTATATTCTTAACCGTTAAGATTTTTTTAATTTTGGAACTAAATCCTCCAGTTTTTCAGTCCGATTTTAATGGAAACATTTCAATTTTGAATTGGAAACTCTTCAAATCTTGCAATGATATCATTACCCTCCCTTGGAACTCTAAACCCGTCCCATCACTCCATCATTTCTCTCTACTTATACCCAAGTCTGTACCTGATTCCATCACACTCTCAAATTATCCATACCCTTTCGCTTTCTCCTTCTTTAACCTCTCAACCTTCTCTAAAGAAACCCTAGCCGATCTCCTCCATGGCACCCAAAACAAAGAAAGTTGTCACACCCAAAAGACTTGGAGCCACCTCCAAGGGACGTCAGGCCACTGCTACCTCTCCCACACCTGAACCCACTCCTCAAGCCATTGTCCCAACTGTTGTCCAGAGCACCATCGTTGAGAGCACGACCACTGTTACCAAGGGCTCTCTAAAGCGCTCTGCTAAGAAGCCTCTCAGTGCCAAACAGAAACGGAAGAGGAAGATTTTGGCTGAGGAAGTGGACGAGGAAGAGGAGGAAGATGACCTCGATGCCATCCTGGAAAGAGATGCTGCCAAGGAAGCCGAGGAGGAAGCCTTGAAGAAGAAAAAGGCCGATGAGGAGGCCGAGCTTGCAAGGAAACTGGTAGAGGAGGAAGCTGAGAGGATTCGGAAGGAAGCTGAAGCCGAGGAGGTTCCATCCGAGGAGGAGCCTGAGGAAGAAGAAGAAGAGCAAGAGGAATCTGGAGATGACGAGGAAGCTGAAGGAGATGAAGCGGGGTCCGGTGAGGGCTCGGGGTCTGAGGAAGAGGAGAAAGAATCTCCCTCTCCTTCTCCTCCTCCCCCGTCTCCAAAGAAGCGAAAAGCCCTTGTTGCTGTCAAGCCTCCATCTCCCAAGCGCACCAGGAAGGACACCTTGAGGAGTCTTGAAGCGTCTGTCAAGAGAGATGCTCCGACAATTGCTCGCAAGAAGAATGCCGACCCACCTGCATATATTCAAGTAAATCAATCCTTGCCCTGCTCTTGATTTGAAGATGCTGAGACTGCTGGTAAGTGGGTAGATGAGTTTCGAACTCGTAGGATTTGCTGTTCTGATTTTTTGGATTTTGAGTTCTTCGAAGCTTTGAAGTTACCCTGCATTGATCTTCTCAAAAAATCCCCAGCCTGGACCCTTCTCAATCTTGAAACCGTCTACTACCCCTAGCTTACCCATCTATTCTACATTAACCTAAAAGCCAAACACGACACCAATGGTTGGTCTTTAGAGTCTGTTGTCAAAGGGGTTAGAATCTCTCTCAACTCCAATGACTTTGCAGATTTCCTTGACTTACCTAGCCCAGTTCCACCCTCTGAAATACACCCCTCAAAAGAAAACTGCATAATCTTGCCCGAGCCAAGTACCTCCTACCCGAAGCATCCAACAACACCTCAAAGCAACTCACCCACTCATCCCTAACCCTTGAGGCAAAAATAATTTTCAACATCATTGTTCGATGCGTCTTACCCCGTCTTAACTCTGGCTCACTCCTTACTGACAATGCCATGGTCCTGCTTTACCGCATCTTAAATGGACTTGACCTTGATCTGGCCAACACTATCCTTGGAACCATGGCTCATGCTAAAAAAGCTAGAAAAGGCTCTCCCCTCCCCTTTGCTACCCTCTTGACCCCTCTCTTCAAAGCTTTTGGAATTGATGTCAAAAATGAAGAACAGCAGCGTCATATGGGTAAGTTCGACTCTATGGGCCTTGAAAAGATTGGCATCACTCGGTATCCCCAAGGGACCTTGAGTCTTGTCACTCCTTCAAAAGCCATTCCCACTGCTTCAGCTTTCGATGAACGCATGGACAACCTAGAGTTGGGCTTGGAGGAAGTTCGCCTGGATATCAAGGAGCTGCAAAAGGAGTTTATGACGGAGATGAGCGGGATTTCCAAGATGCTACAAAGACTGTGGACGAGGCTCACTGATGATGCTCCGGACGACGAAGCCTAAACCCTACCCTACCTTACCCTACCCTACCCTACCCTACCCTACCCTATCTCTATCCTTGATACATTGCTGGTTTTTGGAAACAATTTCAAAACATTTGGTGACTGTTTTACCTCCTCCTTTTGTTGAAAGACACAAAGGGGAAGATGATCTGTGGTTCTTTAGACTTTGAAAACTTTTCTGCTTGAAGGTCTTGGAAGACCTTGGTTTTTGATTTGGTTTTCGGTTGGATGGCTTTTGCATGCTTTAAAAAAATTTTGATCCAACATTTGTCTAACCCATGCACGTACTTAGTCCGATTTCTCTTATACTATTTATGCTTGACTAAGTTGCAGGGATGCACGGGTTTTGTCTTTCATCAAGAGGGAGATTGATAACTCCCTCCCTTGATGAAAATCGGAATAATGTTTCAAATGCCTTGACAGGATACTTGTGTCAAAGGTCTTGGAACATTAACAGTTGATGAAATCCAAAACATGTTCTATATGTCTGAACATTGTTTAATTTTATTATATACTTCCTTTATATTATATATATATATGCTTGACTAATCTTTCAGGAAGTTTTTCGAATTATTTCCTTCCTTGTGACAAGTGTTGAGAAGGTTCAAATCGGAAAGATTATGGCTTCATTTGTTTCCAAGTTTAGAAGATCTTAAAGATGGCCATGATCTGGAATAGCCGTTGGAGAAGATTCTCGGCGCCGATTTGTCTCAATAAATAGAGAAGGAAGATGAAGACAGAATATACAAGTGCTACTCAAGCTTTCATTCATTCAAGCGATATCTGTCTTCCAAGTGTACTCTCTGCTAACGCTCAAGAGTTTTTTGTTTCATTTCAAAGCCTTGGAGAGTCACTGTGAGCTTATAGGATATATTCATTTATAGTGTTACTCGAGAGTTTGTAACTCGGGAAGTTGCACTAGGCTATTGATTTGTGAGAGTAAGAGGATTGTACTAGATAGCTAAGAGAGGTGGGGCTCTTCTAGATTTGTCTAGAACTCCAAGGGAACGTGAGTTGACTAGATTGCAATTGTATAGGAGAGAGGCTTCTCGGTGAGCTATTAGGATCCTAAGCTAAGCGAATCAATAAAGCCTTTTGAATCCTAGGGTTGTGGAAGAACCCTAGGCGGGGACGTAGGCATAGTTCGTACCGAACCTCGTAAATAATTACTCGTGTCCTTTACTTATTGTTTTACCTTATTTCCGCACTTGGTTCGATTATCTAACTTTGTGTTTCAGGTTTAATCTTAAAGGGTTTGATACGAGCTCCAAAAGTCTTGAGACTTTCTGCGAAAAACGGGCATACTCTATTCAACCCTCCTTCTAGAGTATTTCTATACTACATTGTTTTATATTATCGAATATTCAGACCGGATTCAATGGTGCAGTTTGGTCTTCATCAAGTGGAGCGTAAAGTCTGATGGATGAGTCATGTGATTGTGTTGCTATTATACTATTAATATATATTATATATAAATTAAGATATAGTTCGTATTAGATTAATTAGATAGATTAGGAATTTAGGATAGAACTTTAGCTATATATACATCCATTCATACGGTTGTAAGGGGGAGCCGGCCGAGTCTAAAGAGGCCGAACATACGTGAGAAGGCGGGGACTAGTTAGTTTTATTTTCTTAATCCTAATTGTCTTTTGTTTTATTTTTATTGAGACCTAAACTCTTACGTTTCGTCTATAATTTAAAGCTTTATTTTGATTGATTGTGAGTTTCTAATTCTTGTTCCTTATTTCATATATTGAATGTTTCGACTTCTTTGTGCTTGAATGTTTGATTGTTTTATTCTATCTCGACTGATCAACTTGGTAGAATCAATTCAATTGCTAGGGTTTTGTAGATTCCTGATTGCGAACATTAACCCAAGTGGAAAACTTATCCCTTTAGGGCTGATTGAACTAATTGAACTAATTGGATGGGTAGGAAGTTGGATGTGTTGTTAAATCCTTCTTTAGGGACTGCAAATACCTTGGTTAATCTCTGAACTTAAAGCTATCAATTGAGTTAAATCCTTCTTTAGGGACTGTTCGATTGATAAGGGTTTCTAGGACTGATTGGACTAGTAACTATATTAGGTCGGGACAAGGGCATCCATAGGAAACCTAAAAGGACAAGAGGAAGTTACAATATAAATTTAACCAACTAAAGTGGATATTCGTAGATGAAACTATTTCATTAATCGTTATCTCTATTAATTTGTTTATAGTTTATTTTATTTTCTTACTTATTTTCACCACTCAAAACCCCCCGTTTCATACTAATTGGTAAATAAACTTAACTTAGGAAGAACTTGATTCTTTGTGATATCGACTCGTGCTTACCAAGCTACATTAGTTAGGTAGGTTAGAAATTATTTTGATACGGTTAACGCGACTAAAAATCATTCATCAAATTGGCGCCGTTGCCGGGAAATCAAATTTTATTTCTTTGTTCTGTGTGTTTGCCGATATTTGTATATAACTTAACTTTTATTGTGAACTTATCTTACGGTTCACGACACCCTTATTACTGACATTTTAAGATGAGATTAATGCAGTGTCAAGGAGAAAATTTTCAACATCATTTCACAAGAGTGCATAATTTATTGGATGTCCGTTATGCAAGGGGTTACCAAGATAGTTAGCAAGATATGGTTGTTTGTGTACTTGAGGGCATGACTCCTGAGACCAAAGAACTTGCCGAGTCTATGACTAACGGAGGCTTGGCAAGTTTCAACTTATCAGAGATGTGAGATTTTTTCTGCTACATGAGTCACCAGGTGGAGCAAGAAGAAACATTCACACGCCAGGTTATGTTGGAGCAGGTGCTTAAAAGGATGGAGCGAATTGAGGAACAATTGAACCAACTTAATCAACCGGTGAGTGAGTTGGTAGTAGGGCAATGCTTTATTCCTCAAGTTGATGAAAGTCAAGACACAAATAATGATGGTTTGATCAATGAGAGCCCGATGCTCCCTTACATGTAGTCTCATGAGTGCACGCGTGAGGATCCATGTGTTTTGGCTCCTATTTCATCCGAAGAAATCATCCCCGACTTGCCTATCAAGGAATCATTTACTGAGCTGATTTCTGTGGCTCCCGAAGAAGGTATTGATATTTCTTACACTTTTGTGAATTTGGGTGAATATACAGACCCTTGGGAGCATTACTTTGAGACGTCACTAGCGGAACTGTGTTGGTGGTATCACATTCCCTCGGTAAAGAGTCATGATAAATTGAAAAGGATTTTAACTTTTATAATATATAATTTCAGTTTATCATTATATTATATATGCTTTATTGATATGTGTGCACAAGAGTTTGATAAATTACTGAGGACTTTAACAATGTCTGATCTTAAAAAGGTTGGGTAGAAACCAAGGTAAGTTTTTTTTCCCTACATTCCTCTTATTTTATGTTAGGATTAATTTATTCTATAATTTTTTATTTATTGATATATTTTTTATTTTCGTAAAAAAAAAAATTCAGAACCCTCTTTCTCGTTTCTCTCACGGTCTCGCCCACCAGACCTGTTCCATCCCCGACCTTCCTCACCACGCCGCCATCCGCCTCTGATCACCGGATTCCCCTCGCCTGGATCCCCCCTCCTTCGCACCGCCGTCCTCCTTCCCTCGCCCTTCGCCCCTGCCGTCCTCCTCTGATCCGTCTCCTTCTGATCACCACACCACCACACCGGCTACCAGACCATCAATTTTCCAATCACCATCCATATTCTCTCCGGCTGCCACCACCCATCGTCTCTCGCCAGACCAGCAGCCACCCGCGCAGCAGCAGCCCCCTCCGGCCTCCTCTTCCCTCGCCTCCGCCGGCAAAACCATCCGCCACCAATGCAATCCACCACCGCTTCCCTGTCAACAATCCGCCACCGCTCCCTCACCCTCCTCCTCCCGCACTCCGTCCTGAAGTTCAGAGATCGTCGGACCACCCGCCTGCGAGACCGCCACTGAACCGGCCACACCCCTGTTCTCCTCTCTTTTGCTGTGCTCCTCAACCGCCACCGCTCCCTCACCCTACTCCTCGAGTCCAGAGATCCCTTTTCGCCTCTGATCGTGAACTACACAGCTCCTGAACTCAGCCCTGTCTGCCGACACCGCCTCAATCCTTGCTACTGTCAGGCTTCGACTTCAATCTACGCTCGGTATGTGCATGTTCGGAATCGATTTCCTTGTCAACTGTAATCATGATCTGAATTTTGTGAATTTGATTCTGAATTAGTTGAAGGGTTGATTTGTGTTGCGGGTTTGTTATTGCTTAATTGTTCTTCGATATGGTTGCGGGATTTTTGTTACTCTGATTGATTTCTTTTGCTTGTCTCTTGCTCCATGTGTCCATTGATTTTTTATGATTGTATTCGCAAAATATGGATGAGCATGATCGATAAGGCTATCTCTATTTTACTGGTCAAGTTGCAAATTTTTATACTTGATTTTGCTTATGAATGGGCTTAAATTGATGAGGAAAGTTTATAGGGATGTTAATGTTACTACTCATAGGGATGTTCCTTGACCGGTGGATATTGCGTCTTGCTTTGTTTATTATTGTCAAGTGCTATTATCGTCTAGCTCCTCCGAGATGGTGCCCATGCTTCAATTTTTGCTTACTAGTTCTTGCTACCTGAAATCACTTGAATTTCATGTTTCTAAATTGTCATAAGTGATTGAGCACGGACTGATCAGCTAATTTCTAATGTACTGGGTTATGTTATTCTTTTTTACTTGGATGATATTCTATCTCTTGGATAGTTGGCCTGCATTTGCTTGTTGTGTCGTCTCTGTGGTGTGTCATGGTCAGGCGTTATAGCAAGGAGATTGCCTATATTTTTCCGACTCCAAGACATTTCACAATGTGAGTTGGATCCAAGTTGTTGCTGAAAGCTTCTGCTCAAACACCCAAGGCTGTAATTTCTAGTCTTTTATCATATTTTAAGGGTGTTAGTACTTAGGAAAAGTTATCTATCTTGCTGAATTTTATTCTTTGATATTCCTTTGTTACTTGACTGGATTGGTGGCTGATTTCTATGCAAGTTTGGCTTGTTTTTGTTCCTGTTTGTGGTGTTGGACAGGTCCTATGAACATGAGAAGTTGCTGAATTTTATGATTTGTTCAGAGGCAACACCATTACCTCCGTTTGAGCTAAATGGTCTTTCGAATGCCTGATTTCATTGTGAGTTTCCTCTGCCTCCTTTATTCATTTTTTTTATTTACTTTGAGGACAAAGTAAGATTTTAAGCATGGGGTGGGGAATTGAACTGCAACTCCGAGTTTTATATATTTTTTGTTTTTTTTTTCAATTTTTGTTATGCATTTCATTGCATTTTAGTGTTATTAACGATACCCATCTTGGTTTAGTTTGCCCTCTAATTTTTTTATGATCTTAATTGCATAAATCCCATGATTTGATTGAATTGCTTGAAAATGATTTTTGGAGGATGATTTGAGAATATAATTGAGCAAGTATGGTTCATAGTTGAGGTTAAATTGAAATCTACAAAAATATAACCCTTGTGAGTTTGTTTTGGCCTTATAGGGACTATGCATAATTATTTCCCTTTTGCTTTTATTGTGTGATTATACTCTCCATATGCTTCTTATTTCAATACCGTATTGCACATGTTTGTTGCTTGTGAATTTCAAATGATTGAGGCATGTTTTCTTTAGCCATATTATACCTTATCTACCCTTTACATTATCCTTTGCTTGAAGCCCATCTGAGCCTTAAAGCCTATTTTTTTGTAGCTCCACAAAAATATATCATAGCCAATGATTAGCCTAACCCTATCCGGGAATTAGGAGAAGAATTGGTGAAAAATCTATATGTTGGAGTTGCTCTGAGTAGAGATGATGTATGTATGATTGTGCATTGCGAGAGCCATAGCCAAAATAAGGTAACCCTTCTTGCATAATAGAGATGACTTATTTCTAGGGGCCTAAGGAGGATAAAATTCACTTAGGAGTAAAAGTCTAGTAAGCTTGGACCTAGGGAGGATAAAATTCACCTAGGGACAAAAGTAAGTATAAAAGAAAAGAAAAGAAGTTATCATCCAAAAAAAATTGCATGAGTTGTGTGGCTATTTAAATCTAAGAGTGCTTATTGATGTGTATTGGAGTTTATGTTATTGGAATGGTTTGCGAAGTATGGAAGTTTTGGTGTTGTTCTGGTTGGTTGTTGTTCCTTTTTCCCGGATTTTTAGCACCACAAGCCTAAATATTTCTCATGCCTTATGTTCCTACCAAAGCCCCATTACAACCTTATAAAAGTCCTCATCATGTTGTTTGCAAGTGATGACATTCACGATGTATAGAGCATTTTGGATTGAGTTGGGAGTTGTACTTTAAACCCTAAACACATCGAGCATGAGAGAAACACATTATCCCGGTGAGGTTGGATTAAATTTTCCTTTGCAATTGGATCACTCATATACTTGCTAGGATGTTTGTTCTCTTATTCATGGCTCTTATTCATTGATGTTGTTTTTATAAAATTATAGCATGAAGATCTTATTTGTGGGATGATCAAGTCTATATTTGTTTTCTATTGCTTGAGAACAAGCAAAAGTCTAAGCATGAGGTAGTTTGATAGAGTCTATTTTAGTTATGTTTTTAGTATAGATTTGCATATTAATTTAGAGCATGTTTACATGTTTTATAGCTTATTTGTTATTATTTGTTTTTCGGAGTCTACACTAGTGTTTTTATATATTTCATGTATTTTCGGATTGGATCGTATGAATTTGGAAATCGACGATAATTTATGCGAAGATTTTATAAATTGAAAGAAAACATGGGCCGAATCGGTTGGAGGCACGAGCTAATTAATTGGACCGGATTCAATGGTGCAGTTTGGTCTTCATCAAGTGGAGGGTAAAGTCTGATGGATGAGTCATGTGATTGTGTTGCTATTATACTATTAATATATATTATATATAAATTAAGATATAGTTCGTATTAGATTAATTAGATAGATTAGGAATTCAGGATAGAACTTTAGCTATATATACATCCATTCATACGGTTGTAAAGGGGAGCCGGCCGAGTCTAAAGAGGCCGAACATACGTGAGAAGGCGGGGACTAGTTAGTTTTATTTTCTTAACCCTAATTGTCTTTTGTTTTATTTTTATGGAGATAACTTTTACGTTTCGTCTATAATTTGAAGCTTTGTTTGGATTGATGGTGAGTTTCTAATTCTTGTTCCTTATTTCCTATATTGAATGTTTCGACTTCTTTGTGCTTGAATGTTTGATTGTTTTATTCTATCTCGACTGATCAACTTGGTAGAATCAATTCAATTGATAGGGTTTTGTAGATTCCTGATTGCGAACATTAACCCAAGTGGAAAACTTATCCCTTTAGGGCTGATTGAACTAATTGGATGGGTAGGAAGTTAGATGTGTTGTTAAATCCTTCTTTAGGGACTGCAAATACCTCGGTTAATCTCTGAACTTAAAGCTATCAATTGAGTCAAATCCTTATTTAGGGACTGTTCGATTGATAAGGGTTTCTAGGACTGATTGAACTAGTAACTATATTAGGTCGGGACAAGGACATTCATAGGAAACCTAAAAGGACAAGAGGAAGTTACAATATAAATTTAACCAACTAAAGTGGATATTCGTAGATGAAACTATTTTATTAATCGTTATCTCTATTAATTTGTTTATAGTTTATTTTATTTTCTTACTTATTTTCACCACTCCAAACCCCCCGTTTCATACTAATTGGTAAATAAACTTAACTTAGGGATAACTTGATTCTCTCTGGGATCGACTCGTGCTTACCAAGCTACATTAGTTAGGTAGGTTCGAAATGATTTTGATACGGTTAACGCGACAAAAAATCAATCACCAGTCCTCACTGTATAAAAAATAAGGGTAAAGAATGACACTCAATAGACAAATGTGCAGAGCTTCAAAATCGAGTGTAAATGCTGCTGGCCCCAGTCGATATCGAGTAATCTTGGTCGATATCGACCTACTGTACTCGATTTCGACTTCTTATTCCTTGTTCCTGAAAAAAAAAATAGAAGAGATATACCCACAATAGAAAATAATGTCCAAAACCAAAAAACAAAAGCAACAATGTCCAAAAATCCCAAAAAAGTAAATGTCTATTTATAAGCTCTAGACTTTATAGTCGCTAGGCCGAATTTCTCCATGAAACTTAAGGTGGCATTTGCAGAGCCCATTCAGCTTGGGCTTCAAATAGGACTCCATTCTTATCCATCAGCTGCAGTCCTCCTGAATGGATCTTGTTCACCGTGAAGGGGCCCATCTTCTTCTGTTTGAACTTTTTAGGGAACCAATGATCATTTGATTTGGCAACATAGACTTTGTTACCAACTTCATACTCTTTAGGCTCATCATTGGAAATCCTACATAAGCGCACATACCAAGGCAAACCTCTCCCATGTATAGATAAATCATTAATTGAAATAGGAGAAGAAAGATTCATACCTTGGCTTACCTTCGCAGAATCGGATGTCGGAAGCTCCTAAGGGTCTGGTCGATATCGAGAAGAGTCACGCGATATCGAGTTATGTTGCTCTTCTGGTGGAATCTCAGTCAATATGGAGGAAGATTTGTCGATTTGGGGAGGTTGATATCGAGTAATGTCACTCGATATCGAGTTGCCTGGCTCGAAATCGGCTGGCTTATGCTCAACAGGTAGAATCGGCTCGGTGACGGTAGGTCGATATTGAGTGGGTTCACTCGATATCGAGTGCTCTGGCTTGATTTTGCCTGTCTCAATTTATAGTGGGGTCAACTCGACATAGACTGGTCGATATCGGCCTGGTGCACTCGATATCGAGTGGTTCTGTAGGCCCGTCTATTTCTCCTGGTCGATTTTGACCCCATACTTAAGATCTGGCCAATCTGTGTGTCAATCGATTTTCTCCAAATATCGATTTCCCCAAGATTAGAGTTGACATCATACACCTGAGTGTGGATGGAATTGATGGATTGCTTGGTGTCTGAATGGTTCCTTCGCATCTCTTCAATGATGGTCTGCAGGTCATCCTTCTTACCTTCTCTGTCAGGGTGACCAGGGGCTTTGTAGGGAGGGGGATTCTCATGTTGGGGCTGGCGACAATAGCTCCAGTTCTGATTCTAAAGTGGCCCTGAGTAGTGTCCTCCCGCATACCTTACCTCTTCGTGGGTCTCTCCTTGATGTACTTGATCGACGTGTGATTCTTGTTAAGGTTCTATCCTGAATTCAATGGAGTTATCTTTGAGAAGAGATTTCCAACACATGAAGATTTAGATATTTTTTATCTTTTTATCTATCCTATGAGTTGAACAATTAATTACACTAGGATTTATCTAGTTTTATCTAGTTTAGATATATTTATTTCCTAAGTAGAAATTATATCTTTAGATATAGATAGAAATTCCTTCCTTGATTAGCAAGGATTGGAAGCCTATAAATAAAGCCCATGGGGCTGATTTTTATTCATTTAATCTTAGGAAGAGAAGTAGGAGAGTAGAGAGAGAGAGAGAGTGGAGGTCGAGTAGGAGCAAGAGAGCGAAAGCAATTTGGCTTCGATCGGTTGTTAACTTTGGTTTATTTTAATGCAATTTAGTTATTTCCTTTTATTATTGATGTCTTTCCTTGCGATGAAGAGCTAGTAGTCCACCCACTTCTAGGGTCGGGGCGAGCCCGACGATAGCCATGCGTGTTTGAGGTAAAGATCCGACTTTTATCATGTTTTGAGCATCTACTACCTTTTATGTGCTTATTACCCATTCAATGGAGATCCATGCTAACAACTTGGATTGTAAACATAAAATCGGTAGATACAATTAGGGTTTCTTGAAAGAGTTTCTTAATTGTTGGAAAAGGAGAAAGCTTGATCCTTCGATGTGATTTGCATGATTATCGTTATTTATCTTGCCTTATGCATGTTTGGTTATCGTTGTCGCAAACCCCGATCTTGGAAGTTCTTTTACATATTTTTATTCCGAATTCCGAAAAGATTTGTCTTTTATTTTAGTTATTGTTTCTACTCGACTTCGACCACCCCTTGGTCGACGTCGACCACTGATTTTCGATCGAGCAAAGATCGTTGTTGCTTCTGTCTTTGCAGGAACCCGAAGTCAACCAGACCCTACTTGACGTCGAGTAAGCCTAGTCGACGTCGACCACCACCAGCAACTTTTGTTGCTCGAAATTGGCTATGCCTCACCCCTCTCGACCACCATTGGTCGAGGTCGAGTACACTGTGGTCGATCACCACTTGTGAGATTCTCCGCTGCCTAGGATCCGCTGACACGCTTCCTCGAGGATCGATCCTGACTTCCCACTACTGCATCGGGAGGAAGTCTTGTAATTATTTACATGGGCACGAATCTCGATTTCCTCCGTCAACAAATTGGCGCCGTTACCAGGGAAGCAATCATCCGCGCCTTAGGTAGTGAGATCTCACGTTTTCTTTAAGTTTTTTTTTATTTTGCAGTGTATGCGCCGTTCTAGTCAACAACCTGAGTTTGACGCCTTACACTACAAAAAAAAATTGCTTTAGAAACGGCTCATTTCCGTCGCAAAAAGTAGGTTTGCCATCGCAAATTTTTTTTTTTGCCACGGCTATGCGATGGTAAATAGTCGGTCGCTAGCCCTAGGGTAGCAAATAATGGCTGGTGACGGCATTGATCCGTGGCCAAATATTTGCGACGGGTTAAGCGACGGTAGTTGCAACCAGTGAATTTGCTACTGTAATTTGCGACGGCACATGCTGCGCAAAACAATTAGTCATTCCCTCCAAATGAAAGTTTTCCCTCCGTTTTTTGCGACGGCACTTGCCGATGCAAAGGTTTTTCCCGCCCTTATTTCAGCATATTAAAGGGTTTTTCCCTCCGTTTATGTATTTACAATTTGCCACTACCTATGTCGTAGCCATTGATGTAATGTGCCCCTATAGGCTAGGCTATAACACCTGTATTTTTCATTTGCTAGCTAGATCAGTGCACCAACATTCATACACCTAATTAGATAACAATTCGAATCATCTTACATTACGCTATACAAAATGATAATTCAGTTGATGCTAGGCTTACATTACGCTATACAAAATGATAATTCAGTTGATTAGCATCAACTGATATACATCAAAAGAGTATTTCATAACATAACGTAGAAGTGAGTCGTAGTTATGACATTTAAGATTACCAAAAACTTATTTCTTAGGTGAATCTTCTTAAGCTTCTTTCTTAGTTGAATCTTCTTTGTCATTTCTGCTTAAGCTCCCTTCTTAGGTGAATCTTCTTCATCGTTTTCTTTACCAGCTTCCTCGTCGTCTGATAGTAAGAGTTCAATGTCATCTCCAATTGACTCCTTATGATGAACACTTGACATAGGCTAAAACAAAACACGACAAAGATATAAGGAAGTATAAGAGATCGGGAAGAAAATAAAATGCCTATGAATAGAACTTTAATAATTGTTAACTGAAAACTTAAATGATATCTCCTTGTAAAAAAAATAGCATATATTGCCAAGTGACAAGAAAAACACAAAGGGTTGCACAACTATAAACATTAATAATAACTCATAAACATCAAACATAAAGTATAAACTTAAAAGAGTTGAATTTCAATAGCTAGACATTGTGTTTAGCTTTGCTTCTGGAAAAATCAGAAACCTTAGACAAGCTGAATTTGAACAGCTGAACATGGTGTATCAGCCGATTAACATAGAAGTGTCATAAAGTATAAGCTTAGACAAGATGAATTAAAACTATTATTCATCTATTCGTTCATGCGAGCTCTCAAATCTTAATTTGGGAGAGGAAAGATCAAGTAACTGCTGATAGTCCAATGCATAACTTGAAATAACTCCAGAATAAGCATACCTCCTGTCTAACTTGAGCGTGTGAATTTGCACTTGTCTATAGGCATTGTAATATAGATGCTAGATAGACCTATATGCAAACTAGTAATCATAAGATTAATTTGTATGACAAGAAGCACACATGATTTAAAGGTAAACTAGTTAACCACTACTGATTTTTCAAACTAAAAGAATAAATTCTAAGCAATTAATAAAGTTCACGGTTAATACATGAAAACTCATCGATCACAAAATAATATAGGTGTAAATATGAGTGATGACCTTATTTTGGATGCAAGATAAAAGACTTCTATTTTAGTTTTTATCAATTAGAAGCCATGGTCCAAATGCATAATACAAAAAAAATGAAAATCACAATCACATATGTAAACCAAAATATATTACCTTAGTTTATTAAACTCATAATTTCCAAAATATCATGAAAGGCATGAGATGGTCAACTCCAACCTCAAAGACGAATTTAACTAACCTAGACAAACTGTAAGTACATAGAGAGTAATATCAAATAATTATGGTTGTCCACTTGTTTTTTTTTCCTGAAGTGATGCTTTATTGCAGACTTTACCTCACTTTTTCTCCTTCCAGTAACAATAAGAGGGGATGAAAGATGCAAGACTATACTAGTTTCCCTCAACTAAAAAATATAATCTGAAAACTAACCAACAACCTTTGATGAGATTTTCTTTTCCTTTTATTATTTTTCTATGCAATGAGCTTAAGCTTCAAGCAGATAATGAATTTCACATGTCCTTTCACAAGAACGGAACATAAAGGCATGCTTGTCTTCACGTGAACAAAAAGATCAAGAATGTTACATTTTCACTTTTTAGAGCAAAAGAACAAGCATAGACATAGAGAAAATGTGGCTATTTATGTACCCAGTGACCAAAAAAGTGACCAGCTGGATCACATTTGAACAATTGTGGTCCAGCTCTTCATCAATTCCCAGAACCATAGCAACTACAAAATGAAAATGAAAATATCATAAGAAAAAATATTAGTAGAACTAATGCACACACCTGATATATAGAGAAAGAAAGAGCAAGTGTTGAGAATTATGTAAAATGCCCATGAAAAAAGTGACCGTAATATGGCATTCATGCAAGCAACTAGCACATGTTACTAGAATAATCAAATATGGATTATTAGTAGAACTAATGCACACACTTGATATTTTTTGTCGCATGAATATGGATTATTATTGGAGTATTGACTATTGAGTGTGTTAAGTCTAGCTGGATCTTGTTGGTCAGATAGGGAATTAGTGTCACCTACTTGTTGATTTGCTTTCATGAGCTGGAGGGTGATGATAGGTCCGATAGGAGAATAGTGTAATGATTGGAACAATTTAGGTGGAATTAAGCTGTGAGCAAATGAATACAGACCATTTTGTTTGATAGCACTGATGTACAATATCTTAGGTTCCTATAGGATAACAGCTTCATGTTTTGACCTACATTTGAGTTATAATATGATCATAGTATGCTAGTTGACCTTTCTAGAAGTTGCACAAGCTGATCTATTCACAAAATGACCAAATGGAAGTTTTTTTGGGTATCAGAGGGAGTTCATGTAGAATTGTATGTATATACTGTTAGGGTTGTTGGTAAGGAATAATGTGTGTGTGGATAAAGAAATGATGAATTTAGTATAAAACAAAGCCTTAATAGTTCCTCTCCAAACTTCATTGCAATAAATCATTCCATAGGCACATCATCTCAGGAAAGCATGTAACAGCAAATACGGAGTACTAATTAAAAAAGATTCTAACATTCAGTTGTAGCTTAGCCTTGTAGGGAAGTTTTAGTAATTTCAGACATAAAAACCGTGGGGCTTTTTTGTCTGATTGCAACTTTGGTATGTAAATATGGGACTGATCCCTCTACTCTCCTGATAGTTTTGATTAACATCCTCAAAGGACATGTATATTTGATTATTTTAAATGGTCATAAAGAAGTGAACAAACAACATCTCATTTCTAGCTATGAAAGTAAGTACTCTCGACGTTCTACCAAGGTAAGTATCAACAGGGATACCCTCTACACAACAGAAACAGAAGAACCTAACATCAACACGTAAATATAGACAATTATACTCCAAGGTCATTTCCTTTTAAATACAACACAAATACAGATTCTAGCATGAAATTTAGAAAGAATTCGACATAGGACATACCTCATACCTGAATAACAAAACTCAAAACTTTGAGACAATGGGGAAGAAAATCAAATCGAGCATCAGTGAGCGGCTCTCCTTTCCACCATCTCTGCACACATCCAAAAAAGCAATTAAAAAGAGAAATAAAATCCTAACACGACCAAATCAGTTAAAACCCTAAAATCTAAACTCACAACAACGAAATTAATTTGGTTAACTCATTCCGATAAATACAAGTCAATTTCAAGTTCTTATGGCAACTAGAAACATTTAGAGCAATTTCCTTAAAAAAGCATGCAGTATAAGCTTCAAAATACAAGTCAAATTAGCTCAATCACAAAATTCCTATCCAAAAATCAATCAGACATGGAAAATTACTACTGTATCTCGAATTTTAGTAGTAATGAGATTTTAGCATCTAAGACAAAAGCTAAGTCAGTTAAAACTAGCAGCAGTGGCAAGATAGCAAGATTTCCCAAAGAGAGAAACTTCAGCTCATAAACAAAACTCATTCCCAAACTTCCTCGAATTGACAGTGCACGAATTTAGGTGAAAATAACAATAAAAAAAGGGGCGGAATTAATAAAGAAAAGGGAAATCGAATGTGACCATTTGAAGATAGATCAAGAAATAAAACCCTAGATCCAGCGGAAAATGAAGTAAAGATTGAACAAGCGTGTTTTATTGTTGGAATCAGAGTAGATGAGTAAGGCCAGGAGAGGAAGGAGGGGGGATGTACCGGTAGAAGATCCGAGCTTTGGATCTGGGAACCACGAGAAGTAAAATCGTTGGAGCGCTCCTGGCTCCCAGACACGGCAGAGGTGAGATCTAGAGAGAGGTGAGACTTTCGAGTGGTATTGAGATGGTGGAGAAGGACCTAGGCAACTCTTCGGTGTCTGAGCTTTGGATCTGGGCACCACAGTGAGGGAATTCTTCGCAGCACTCTTGGCTCTCAGGAACGACAGCCAAGGCGAGACGGGGTGAAGGACTTGGGTGGAGAAGGAAGAGAGGTAGCCATGGAAGCTTGGAGGGGAGAGAAGGGGTTTGACGGAGCCACGGAGGTTTTCGAAAAAGAGGAGAGCAGAGGGCGAGAAGAACGTCAACAAGTTGAGGGGTGTCCTCTTAAAGTGCTGTGACGGGACCAACGTCGTAGCAAAGCAGTGGCAAAAGCCTATCATTTGTCATGGGAAACCCTTGCCGTTGCTAACTGGTGTAGCAAAAGGAATTTTTTTTTTGCAGTGTTAGACGACCCGAAACGCCTTATACACGTCCACGCTAAATTAAAAAGAGCCATGGTGGCCGCAGAAACACAGGAACAGTTGATACAGAGGCTTAGGACAGAATTAGAAGCCAAGGATACTGCTCTCACCTCTGAGAGAGCATGCACTGCGCAGGAAGCTGAGCGAAGGAGGCAAGCAGAAGCTGAGCTTGCCCAATACCCTACCACTGTAGAGGATAACATGCACCGGATTCTCGTCGTGCCTAAATCGGCCAATCTAATCCATGAAAATAATTTTGAAATTCGCAATCCTTTCCTGATTGAGATTAAAAATAATGTCTTATATGGAAGATTTAATGAATGCCCTCTTCAACATATTACCAATTTTTCTTATATGTGTCATACTCTTGCTGAAGGTACCACATTGGAATATGTCATGATGAAGGCTTTTCGTTGGTCTCTGGCCGGTCCAGCATTGAAATGGCTTGAAGGTCTCCCTCCACGATCCCTCACAACATGGGTTGAAGTAAGGCAGGAATTTCTCAACAAATTCTTTCCTCCTGCCAAGACAGCGCTCCTCCGCCAAAAGATTAAAGCTTTCAAACAGAAGCATGGGGAGCCGCTAGCAAAAGCATGGGAATGATATAAGGATCTATTGCAATCCTGCCCTACACATGGACACCCACCCTATGTTGTTCAGGAGATCTTCTTCAATTGTCTTGATCTGGCCGCTAAGGATAGGATCAAACAGTATACTCATTATGAGTATCTGACAATGCCACCAGCTGACGCATAGGCTACCCTCGACAAGCATACCAACTACGACAATAAGTATGGGACTCCGACAAACTATGATGAAAATGCCTATGCCAGGCCAGCCCCATCCATGCCCCTCTATGAGCCTTCTAAGAAGATTGACCCAGATGTCAAGGAGCAGTACTACAGAGATCAAAATCGCAAGCTCCTCAAGCAAGCCAAGTATCTTTCTGTCAACCGGCCCTGCATCGAATGTGGTTCACAGTGGCACACCACTACCGAGTGCCCACACACAGACCAAGTCGGGATGGCAGAAACCCACGAGGAAGTAGCTTACGCAGGGGGTCCTAATCGCTACATGTGGGACCAAAGGTTTCAGCAACCACAGTGGAACCAAGGTGCCCCTAGGAACCTCCCGCCATACAGAGCTCCATGACATCCAGAAAGGGATCGGCGGAAGGATGATCTACAGACTATCCTCGATGAGATGCGCCGGAATCAAGCAGAAAGCAAGCAAGTCAGTAGTGCCATCAATAATCAGCTCCAACACATCAATACAAGATTTGGAGAACTAGACATCTGGAAGAGGAACATTGAGACCCAAATGGGTCGATTTGCGGGATAAATCCCACGACCGATCGGGCAACTCCTTGGACAAACAGAACCAAATCCCAAGGGGAAGACTGGACACGTCGCAGCTATAAAACCCAGGAGCAGACACCAACTACGCGAGCCAGTGGTCGGAAAGCAGCAGGACGAAGCCGAGAAGCAACTCGACAACGACCAACAGAAACTCGATGTCGACCAAAATTTGGTCGATGTCGAGCAAAATCAACTCGAAGTCGAGGAACAACTTGGCCAAGATTCGTCTACACAACACTCCAACTCGAAATCGACTACACAACTCAATGTCGAGGAAAATCTAGTCGACGTCGAGGAGAATCAACTCGAAGTCGAGGAAGCTGCAACACCTCCGACATCTGTTCTGGCTCTAAAACAGAAGAAGACGCTTCATTTCCCTTCCAAGGCGCTGAAAGATCCCACTGCAGGTAGGTTTAAAAGGTTTGTTAAGATGCTTCAAGAACTGAATGTTTCAATTCCTTTTACAGAAGCTCTTCAAGATATGCCTGCTTATTTCAAGTTTCTCAAGGAAATCCTTAGCAACAAGCGATCCATCTCAGAGATCGCCGGAGAATGCAAAAGAATGGACGTCCTGGAGAAGAGACCTGACCCTGGTAAGTTTTCCATTAATGTGGGATTTGGACAATTTAACTATGATCCTTATGTAATTTAGGAGCAAGCGTAAGTATCATGCCCTTATCAATCTGGCGAAAGATGAAGATAGGGTCCATAGAGCCTGTGGAAGCCAAGCTATTCATGGCAAACAATACAATGGTCATCCCCACAGGTATGGTTGAGAATGTCCCAATCCAAGTTGGTAAGTTCTATGTCCCCGCTGATTTCCTCATTATAGATTGTGTTGAACATCATACTAGCCCTATTATTCTTGGTAGACCATTCCTAACTACTGCAGATGCTAAAATCAGCGTAAAGCAGCGATTGCTCACCTTCACGATAGGCGACGAGATCTTAGATTTCTCTTTTGGCCCTGCAAAAGAGGAAGTTTCATGGCTGGAGGTGAAGAGCATCAACAACCACGGGATCGAGCAAACAACGGAGGAAAATGCCAGAAATCTGCTCGACATCGACCAAGGTTCCTCAATGTCGACCAAGCAACTCAACTTGGACCAAACTTTCCCGAGGTCGACGTCCTCTGTTCAGCACCCGACTTGCCAAGAGCCTAAGTATGGGGTCCTTGTACTCGACGTCGACCAGTCTTACTCGACGTCGACAAACCCTAAACTCGAAGATTTCTGTTTTGGGCCCGAAAAGGTAAGTTCAGGTATGATTTCTACTCCTCCTCAGTCCATTAAGAAAAATATGAATAATATAAGGGGAGGTAAGGCCCAATGGCGAGCTAATCTGCAAAGAATGAAAGCTGGAAAGAGAAAGAAGGAAACAAAGGGAGACTATGCAACCAACAACTTATCAGCTGAGCTTGCATACTACCATCAGGACCTAGATGATTCAGGAGAAGGGCCAAGCACAAGGGGGCCCCACATTGACGGTCCTTGAGCACAAACGGAGAAGTCGGCCTAGCGACTCTAAAATCTAGAGCATGTACATAAAACTTTTGAATTTTGGGACTTTGAAACTTTTGGTTTTTGTTTTTGTTTTTGATTTTGGATACTTCATGTGGAATCTTGTTTTCGGGAAAAACTAACAAATCTGCAGGTCGAAAGAAACTGGAGTCGACCAACCTGGTCGATATCGACTAAACTTAGTCGACATCGACTCCTGAGGTAGAAATCGACCAGGGGAGGAGGAAAAGCAGCCAGTCGATTTCGACTAACCTTACTCGATATCGAGTAAGTTGGTCGATATCGACAAAATTCCCCAACTTCGACCAACACTCTGTTACTCGACAGCCCCTGTTTTGCCTACTCGACACGTTATTCGATGAGTCCCTTCCTTTACCCATGTTTTATATTGATTTTATACAGTGAGGACACTGTATATTTTAAGTATGGGGTGGGGGAAGAGCTCATTATCATTATTATATGTTTTATTCTTGCTTTTGATTTACATGGTGGATTTTGAGTGAATTTTTAAATTTTTGTGCATAATGCTAAACTCAAAGTTCTATGAGACATCTCCCAATGCTTGTAAATTGTTCAAAGAAATAGTGTCATGGAAGCTTTAATTGAACTTGACGATGCAAAATTGAATTCATTAGAGATATAGCATGAAATTGCCTAGTAAAGGGAAGTCACAATGATGTGCATATTTTATTGAAAACCATGAAAGGAGGTAAAATTTGATGTTGCTTTTGACATGTTGCATAATAAGAGGATGGAGGACTTTATATTTCTATATAATGCTCATATTGTTATATCCTAGCCTTACCTATGCTTATGCATCACAAAAAGTCATATTATGCCTTATTTCAATTATTGCTCCACATGTTCTAAATATTGCCATTCTTTACCTTATCTGGGGATTATGTTGAGAATAATGTTACATTATGGAGATGTTATATAGTGTTTGTGTTGTGGTTATTATCATTATTGGAGTTTGGTAGGAATGTTTGAAATATATGGAAAATTTAATGAGTGAGAAAAAATCCGGTCACCTCAGGAGATAAAGGTAGATCGACCCTACTTACTGAGATAATATTTCAGTGAGATGGGACACACAGGTGAGAAGTCCAAAGCACTAAGTATCCGGGGCCATTCATGACACCCATGTTTGCGACTCGCGAGAAGGCAGTGCTGAGGTTAGAGAGGTAAAAGCATTATTATTGATAAAAGCATTATGGAAGGTGAAGAATCTTATGAAGAAGGGATGTGGTAAAGAAAATTTGGAAAGTACTCCATTTCCCCTGATTATTTGCACCACATTGCCAAAAAATTGCCCACCTTTAGCCTTTTACCAAACTACTCCTTATTGAGCTTAATTAAAGTCCTCTTTATTATTAATGCTTTGTCACATGAATTGTTTTGCATAACCCTCCTTTTATGAGTAGATGTTGCTTTTTTGTTGCCCATGCATGGATTTGTAGCACAAGTACCTTTTCGATGATGGTAATTGATTGCAGGGTTATATAAGAATGAATCTATGATGTTGAGAGTTTGAATTCTTCCCCTGAATGACCATCCAAGTTATTGCTTCGGGAAAATCAAGCTTAAGTATGGGGTGATTTGATGTCCATGTTTTGTGCCATGTTTTATATCTACTTTTATATGGATTTCTGCATGCATTTCATGCATTTGGGTTAGATTAATACATAATCTATGTAGTTTATACTTATTTGCCAAATTATGGAGTCTACACAAGTTTCTCTTTAATTTCGCAGAAATCGGACGCACTTTGGAGCTTAAAGGAAACTCATGAAGAAGCTAAGGATGGTACAGCTGGAGAAAAGGCCTTTTTTCTTCATTTATCATTCTGATTCAAGTTCTGATCTCTTAATGAGAGTTGTAGCCCTTGAAAAGAGGTTTCCAGCACATACTCATATGTGTCAATCCGACGAACGAGGACTCGGGAAAGTGCATTTCAAGAACAGAGCAGAAAGCTGAGAGCTGTCACATTTGCTCGACTTCGACCAATTATCGACCAAATTGGTCGAAGTCGACCAAGCCCAAATCGAGCTGGAGTCCCAGAAATCGACAAGGATGCTTATCCAAGAAGAATTCCAGTTGATATCGACCAGTTCATGTCGATATCGAGTAAAGGTTGGTCGATTTTCACTCTGGAGGCCGGAATCGAGTAGCTGAACTGAAGATGCGAGAAACGTTGGTCGATATCGAGGAAACTACTCGATATCGAGTTGACCCACAGTAGCCAACTTCGAGCTAGTCCGAATCTTGTTAAGGTTAGTGAATTCAATGGAATTATTTTCGAGAAGAGATTTCCAACACATGAAGATTTAGATATTTTTTATCTTTTTATCTATCCAACGGGTTGAACAATTAATTACCTTAGGATTTATCTAGTTTAGATATATTTATTTCCTAAGTAGAAATTCTATCTTTAGATATAGATAGAAATTCCTTCCTTGATTAGCAAGGATTGGAAGCCTATAAATAAAGCCAATGGGCCTGATTTTTATTCATTCAATCTTGGGAAGAGAAGTAGGAGAGTAGAGAGAGAGAGAGAGTGGAGGCCGAGTAGGAGCAAGAGAGCGAAAGCAATTTGGCTTTGATCGGTTGTTAGCTTTGGTTTATTTTAATGCAATTTAGTTATTTCCTTTTATTATTGATGTCTTTCCTTGCGATGAAGAGCGAGTAGTCCACCCACTTCTAGGGTCGGGGCGAGCCCGACGATAGCCATGCGTGTTTGTGGTAAAGATCCGACTTTTATCATGTTTTGAGCATCTAATACCTTTTATGTGCTTATTACCCATTCAATGGAAATCCATGCTAACAACTTGGATTGTAAACATAAAATCGGTAGATACAATTAGGGTTTCTTGAAATAGTTTCTTAATTTTTGGAAAAGGCAAAAGCTTGGTCCTTCGATGCGATTTGCATGATTATCGTTATTTATCTTGCCTTATGCATGTTTGGTTATCGTTGTCGCAAACCCCGATATTGGAAGTTCTTTTACATATTTTTATTCCGAATTCCGAAAAGATTTGTCTTTTATTTTAGTTACTGTTTCTACTCGACTTCGACCACCCCTTGGTCGACCAAGCCCACTGATTTTCGATCGAGCAAAGATCGTTGTTGCTTCTGTCTCTACAGGAACCCGAAGTCGACCAGACCCTACTCGACGTCGAGTAAGCCTAGTCGACATCGACCACCACCAGCATCTTCTGTTGCTCGAAATCGGATGTGTCTGACCCCTGTCGACCACCCTTGGTCGAGGTCGAGTACACTATGGTCGATCACCACTTGTGAGATTCTCCGCTGCCTAGGATTCACTGACACACTTTCTCGAGGATCGATCTTTACTTCCCACTACTGCATCGGGAGGAAGTCTTGTAATTATTTGCGTGGGCATGAATCTGGTTTGATCTATTTTATTATATTTTAAACTCGATTTTCTCCGTCAATAGTGAGACGGCGTACCTGATCGTTGTGAAACTGGTCCCTGACATCTGGATCAACCTCCTTAGGTGGCACATACAATGGCATAGATGGGGCAGACCTTTCATACCTTTCGTCAGAAGCGGCCGCAGAAGTCCCATAGTTGTTGTCGTAGTTTGCCAACGTCTCAAATACCTCACATGCTCGACGTGGAGTGTATCCAAGATACACATAGTTGGTGTAGTTGTTGATCCTATCTTTAGTAGGCACATCCAGATCCAGGCAATTGAAGATGATCTCCTGGATTACGTAGGGCGGCTGTCCATGAGTAGGAAAGGATTTCATAAGCCTCTTGCAGTGCTCCCAGACTTGTGCTAGTGGTTCTCCTGGCTTTTCTCTGAAAGTCGTGATTTGTTGTCTGAGGGCGGCTGTCATTGCAGGAGGAAAGAACTTGTTGAGGAACAGGTCTTGTAGCTCATTCCAAGTGCGAATTGATCGTGCAGATAATCCTTTCAGCCATTGTTGGGCTATTCCTGCAAGGGACCAACGAAAAGCCTTTAGTTTTAAGTATTCAAGATTAGAACCATCAGTTATAGCTTCACATAAGTCTATAAAAGTGGTGACATTCTCTAAAAGACATTCATTAATTCTTCCCCTAAATTGACTCCTTCTAATTTCAGTAATAAAAGAAGGAAGAATTTCAAAGTTAATAGCGAGAAGAATGATCGCTGATTCCGGGACTTCCAAAGTAGGATGCAGATACTCCTTTGTCTTGGCTGGGATGTGCTCAACCCGCTCCTCAAGTTCCCTCCTCGCGTTGATCTCGCGATCTACCCTTGCTTCCCACCGCTGCTGGTTCTGTGCATATTTTGCCTCTCGTCGGGCGTGTTCCGCTTCTCTGGTGGTGAATGCCTCAATCTGTTGACGGACTTGCTCAAGCTCCTGTGCAGGTGTGAGCTAGCCCGCATTCTCGTTGTCGGATGTTGACATGAGTCTCCTCCTAAGCCTTTGCTGAAGATGGAAAAACCGCTTAGGCTTGAGAATTGGGTCTATAGGTGTGCGATCAGTTCTTCGCATGCACCTGAAAAGCAAACAAAAAAAGCAAATAAAAAGGAACTAAAAATAAAAACAAATATAAAGAAAAGAAATAGAACTAAAAAGGGCGCGATTGATAGCTTCCCCGGCAACGGCGCCAATTTGTTGTTGTAGGAGGATGGTCAAGTATGAAATATAAATAAAATATAAAGCAAACTGACTCCCTGTCTCAACAAATAAATACAAGACTTCCTCCTGTTGCAGTAGAAGGTAGTCCGGATCGATCCACGGGGAAGTGTGTCAGTGCCCGCCTTTTCAGTTCAGAAACTCAACAGAAACAGTAAAACACAGAAGAAAGCAGAAAATAACACAGAAAAGAAAATTTGGTAGATATCGACTGGAAGGACTCAATATCGACTAGAAAAATCAACAACAGTGACTCAATATTGAGTAAAAACAGAAACCAAGCAAAGGCAGAAACTTTGGTCGATATCGACCTGAGACACTCGATATCGACTAAGAAAACCGACTGGATCAACTCGAAATCGACTCAACCATAACTTTAAAAATCAAAACTTTATGAAACAAATCAATGAAATAAAAGACTTCCAAGATCAGGGTTTCAACAGCACAATGATAACCATGTAAAATAACACATAAAGGCATAAAAGATCATGCTTTTCATCAAATAACTTTCGGTATTAACAAATAGGAATATAGAGGCTTTCGCATAAACCCTAATTTTTACTAACCCTTTTCACATAATTAATCCAAGTTGTATTAAGATCACTTTCTCTTCAATAACACAAACAAGGATCACCTTCAACCTTCGCAATAGAATCGTGCTTGTAGGGATAGAAGATGAATTGCATCCAAAGATTGTACCCTTACCGCCTTACCTCACATGGCTACCGTCGGGCTCACTGATAGCATGCATTTAGGTAGGCATAATACGTTGCATTTAGCTTAGTTAAGATGCATTTTATGCATGGATTAAGTACAATTTGCATATTTGCTCTCTCTGTTAGTGGAGTCGAAATCTACATGCTTTATTGAATATTTCAAGTAATGGTGGATCCGAGGAGGAGACATGAGTTGATAACGCATTAGATGAAAATTTCTATTTGATCGAAGAAGCTTACATGAAGATCTCACGAGGTCATGAGAAGAAGAGGCGAGCCTAAACGAAGAACAAGTCTGCAGAAGTTGTCGCCAGACATGCTGAACTTGTTATGCACTTTTTGGAGGCCTCGGTTGTCCGATTGACTATTATGACCATGCATTGGAAAGCTCTTTCGGAGAGCTACAACTTTTCTGTTGAGAAGAAGAGCATATTCGAGACGGATTTTCAGGAAAAGACCGATGCAGAGGCCGCAACATGTATGCCGCGGCTGCCGCCAGGGCCGATGCAGCAAGACTGCGAGGAAATGCTGATGTTGCGGCCACAGCATCCATGCGGCGGCCGCCGCATTTGCCGTCAGCGATTATGCGCGGCGTTTTGATTAATGAAAACCCTAGAACCTATTTTTTTATTTTTTGGCCGACTTTGGATGTTTTAAAAGGCCAAGTTTTATGTTATTTTCATGACTTCTATTCTATTGATTCATCAGACACTTTAGAGATTTTGAGCGATGTCTTTCATGAGTAACTAAACTCATCTATTTTGCCTGCAATTTGAAGTTTTATTCGGATTGATTGTGAGTTTCTAATTTTCATTCCTTGTTTCCTATATTTGAATCCTTCAACTTCTTTGTGCTTGATTGTCTATTGTTTTATTCTATCTAGCCCGCACAACTAGTTAGAATCAATTCAATTGCTAAGGTTTTGTAGATTCCTGGTTGTGAACCTTAACTTAAGTGGCAAACTTGTTCCTTTAGGGCTGGTTGAACTAATTGAATGAGTAGGAAGTTGAATGTGTTGTTAAATCTCTGTTTAGGGACTGCAAATACCTTGGCTAATCTCTGAACTTAAAGCTATCAATTAGGCTAAATCGTTCTGTAGGGACTGTTCGATTGCTAGGACTGGTTGGACTAGTAACTATATTAGGTTGGGAAAAGGGCATTCATAGGAAAATTAATAGGACGAGAAGAAGTTACAAGGATCGCTTCCATCCAATAAAGTGGAAAATTGTAGGTAGAATTACTTCTCCTAATTGTCTAAAATAAATTCCTTTACTTTGCTTTCTTTACTCCGCTTTGATAAAAGGCGGAACTTTCACACACAAAAACCCCCCAAACTAGTTACTTTGATTAACACTTTAATCAAACTAGAATTATAACTTTCCCTGTGGATCGACCTCTTGCTTATTGCTATACTTGCTATAGGTTTGAGTTTTCTTTGGCGGAATCAACGACAGGTTTTCCCTCCGTCAAATTTGGCGCCGTTGCCGGGGAATTTTTATTATTTCTTGTGTGTTTTTGGTGTTTTTTTTGGTGTGGACCGTCTTATAGGGTCCATACCTGTGCTACTAATTCTTCTCTGTAGAAAGAATTGCAGAGATGGCGAATGACGCAAATCGTACTCTAAAGGAGCTTACTGCTCCTGATCTAGAACAACAACCCTTAGCAATCCAATTCTCTGCGCTGGGGGAAGGAGTCAACTTTGAGCTTAAGTCTGGGGTAATTCATCTTCTACCCAAGTTCCATGGGTTGAGTGGGGAGGACCCCCACAAGCATCTGTCTGAGTTCCATACTGTGGTAGTTGGGATGAAACCTGAGAACGTCACTTCAGAGCAAATAAAACTGAGAGATTTTCCCTTCTCTTTGAAGGATGATGCGAATGAGTGGTTCTTCTATCTACCACCTGGATCTATTACTACTTGGGCTGAGATGAAGAGATTCTTCCTAGAGATGTACTTCCCTGCAACAAAGCTAAATGCCTTGAAAATGTCAATCAGCAGCATTGAGCAGTACGCGACGGAGTCTATTCATGAGTACTTTGAGCGTTTCAAGAAACTCTGCGCTAGCTACCCATGCCATGGGTACTCTCAGAAGTATTTGGTTCTCTTCTTGTTCAATGGGCTTACTAATGGAGAGCGCAAAACGGTGAATTCCTGTTGTGGGGGAAACATGCTGAATAAGACACCTGCTGCAGCTTAGGAAGTGTTTAAGGAGCTCTCTGAGGGCTCTAGGCAGTTTAACAAGAGCACTCGTGCTAGAGGTGTACTTGCTATTGATGCCCCAGTGGCTGCATTACAGACTAATATGGCAGAGATGAAAGAGATGCTCAAGAAGCTGGAAGTTGAAAGAGCATCTCAGCAGTTGAAAGCATGTGAATCCTACAACGATCCATCCCACCCTATGGATATGTACTCAACTTTGCAAGATCCTAGTGTTGAGTTGAATGCAATTGGGAATTTTTCTCCACAAAGGCCTAGGCAATGCAACTTTGGCAATCCGGGGTACTTCAACAATAATAACTACAATGGAGTTTATCAGCAGGGTAATGGTTATGGCAACTACCAAGAACCTTTCAATCAGCAAGGGGGGCAACAGGCAAGGCCCCACCAACAATTTGAATCTCGACAGGGAGGCCAACCACAATCCAATGAGGCTATTGAGGATCCAATACAGAAATTGTCAAGGCTGGTCTTGAAGGTTGAGAAACAACAATCAGACCGGATCACAAATTTGGAGAATCAACTGAGTCAGCCCATTCAGGTCTTAAGTGCGAAGGAGGCAAACGATTCAGCGAAGCTTCCATCGCAAACGGTTGAGAATCCTAAGGAGAATGTCAGTGCAATAACACTTAGGAGTGGCAAGGAACTGATTGTCACACCTCTAAAAGAGGATGAAGAAACCATGGACGACGAAATAGAGGTAAGAGATGAAGAGGACGGACGCTGCACAGTGCGGCGGCCGCAGCAACCATACCGCGACCGCGACATAACAATGTTGCGCCCGCAGTAATTTGCGGCGCCCGCCGCCAGTGCCCCCATCAATATATCGGTTCCAGGTACGTTTTCTTCGTCTTGTTCCCCTTCATCTCCTTCTTCCCCTCCTCCTTCTCCTTCTTCTTCTCCTTCTTCTTCTTCCTTACCTATGGAAACTTCAAAGCCGGATCCACCATTTCCGGAAGCTCTGAAGGATACAAGAAGGTATGAGAACGATAAGGAGATTTTTGAGACGTTCAGCAAGTGCGAGGTAAATATTCCCTTACTCAAATTAATTAAGAGCATTCCTAGATATGCTAAAATTTTGAAGGAATTGTGCACCATCAAGAAGAAGCAAAGACTAAAAAAGAAGGAAAAGGTAAGTTTGAATGAAAATGTCTCTGCTATATTTGCAAAGGAAATTGCCTGAAAAATGTGGAGACCCAGGTATGTTTACAATTCCATGTGCAATTGGGAATACTAGATTCAAACAAGCCATGTTAGATCTAGGAGCCTCAATTAATGTTATTTCCTATAACATGTACATGTCTTTGGGTTTGGGTGCTATGACTGAGACTGGGGTTACGGTGCAACTTGCTGATCGATCAAAAATCAGGCCGATAGGCGTTGTTGAAGATGTTTTGTGTTGTGAACTGAATCTGCCATGTTTTACTGTAACTTTTATATCATTTTCTACATACATTTCATGCATTTGGGCTAGAATAGTAAAGAATCTATGTAGTTTATGTTTATTTGCCAAATTATGGAATCTACACCAGTTTCTATTTAAATTCGCAGAATTTGAGGCAATTTACAACAGTTATGAGAAAGGTTGGAAATGCTCGGAAGTCAACTACAAAAGTCCAAGGTCAAAGGACTACAGAACCAGGACGAATCAAGCTGGAAACCCAAAGTTACTCGATATCGAGTTATTTTACTCGATATCGACAAAGGTGTCCGAGCAGTGGTGATCGACTAAGGCCATATCGAGAAGCTGAGCGCCAGAGCCAACCCGACTCCACAAGCCTACTCGATATCGACGATACTTGTCGATATCGACAACACCTTGATGCCATGTCCGGAGTCGAGGAAGCCACCCCGAGTCGAGAAGCCGAGTACTGAAGACGCCGAGGACCAGTTACTCGATATCGACAAGATCTGCACCACCTGTCCGAGCCAATACCGAGGAGAAGCTACCCGACAACACTAGCCACAGAGAAGTCGATACAAGCTTACTCGACATCGACTAAACTTGTCGATATCGAGGACCCCAGATCACCTGACCGAGTCTGATCGAGCAGCAGCACCCCGACATGCCAAGCCAGCTGAAGTCGACGTCATTTTTACTCGATATTGAGTAGTTCTTGTCGATATCGAGGAAATCTTTCTGGAGACGCGTTACGCGGTTTCGCTGTCCGACGCGGTTTGGCTTTGCTTGGAGCTGAAGGAGTCCGAGTTTTGCCGAGATCTATCAACATCTATCAAGACCTATCAACACATGGAAGATTTACCTATTTTAGATATAATTTCCCTTTTTGATTCAATTCCTTTTATCCATTTATTTATCTTAAAGCAAGTAGATAATTAGATTTAGATATAGATAGACTTTCTTACCTAGAATAGCTAGGGAATGAAGGCTATAAATAAAGCCTTAGGGGCTGGTTTTCATTCATTCAATAAATAAAGCCGTAGGATTTTACTCGACGTTGTCTTTTTCTGGATTTCTGTTTCTGTTGGTCGATTTCTGTTTCTGTTGTCGACATAGTTGTTGTCGATATCGACCAATTCTGTTGCTTTACTTTATTTTCTGCCTTGCTTTGTTATTTTTGTCTTTCTGCTTTTATGTCTGTGAGATTTACAGCTACCTGAGATCCGCTGACACGCTTCCTCGTGGATCGATCTTGACTTCCCACTACTGTATAGGGAGGGAGTCTTGTAATCATTTGCGTGGGCATAATCTGGTTTGATTTATTTTATTATATTTTGAACTCGATTTCCTCCTTACAACATTTTGGTTATGGTGGATGATTTGTTTTTCCCTGTTGATTTCTTTGTTTTAGATATGGAGCAGGAAGCCCCTAAAACACCCATTATACTAGGAAGATCATTCCTGAAAACTGCGAAAACGAAAATTGATTGTTGTGAGGGTCTATTTACTATGGAGTTTGATGGAAGAAAGATAGAATTCTCTCTCTTTAATCATTCTAAGCTTTCTCCTGAAAATTCTTTAGATATGCCTATTGCTAACAATATTGATCGTAACAATAATTTTTGTGATTTGTTAGAGACACCTAAGGAAAATAGTTTATGGAAATTTGAACCTCCTAACAAATTGAAACCTTTTGTGATTTTAGGACAACCTCCAGGCATAGCTCAAGGAGAGAAGCTGAGGGTCTTGGATGACAGCTTGGACAGAAAGCTACACCTTTCAAGGGTGCCCGCATTTGTCAATGAGATGAAAGGTGTTGGTGACCCTGGTGGAGGAACCTAGGCCAATCAAGGGCCAGTACGTCGAGCCAAACACTTGAAACAAAGGCGCTTCTCGGGAGGCAACCTGAGGTAAGTTTTTCTTTCTTTTTCCTTTTTCTTTTCCTTCACCTTGATTATATTTGATTCACTTTTGTTGTCTTTACTGTTTCATTGAGGACAATGAAAACTTTAAGTGTGGGGGAGAGGAATTCTGTATATATAGATGCATATAGGAGATCATATTTAAATTTCTGCACCATGTTTAATTTATTTCTTTTTTTTTAATTAATTTCTTGTTTTTTCGTAATTAAAGAAAAAAAAATCAAAAATTCCAAAAATAAGCATGCATTTCATACATATGTGTTTTTCAAACACCCATCTAGCTTAGTTTGTCCTCTAATTTAAATTTCAAGCATGATCATATAAATCCCATGGAGTTTTGGATGTTTTGGCCTTGTCTATATTTGATTTTTGTGAAACATGAGCTAGCGAATATAATTGAGCATGTATGATTGAGCTAAAGTTTATTGAAGTCCTAAAAACATGACCTTGTGAGAATGTTTAGCCTTATTTGAATTCTTTTGCTAAGTTGTGTGAATTACTCTCCTAGTGTTGCTACCTCTTGGCATTGACTGCAGTATCTATTTTTAAAAACCGATGCACATGTTTGTTTCTTGCAGAGTTTATGTTTATATTTTGAGTCTTTTGTTTGAATTTGTACATATTTAGAGAATAAGGTGGCAATGGTTTATGCATATAGTAACCGGATCTATGCATGAAACCCATGGGTATGATTCGTGCAAAAAGGTGTTGAAAACTATCCACTAGAAAATAAAGCTTGATCATTGAGTAACCAGGTTCATTCATGACACCCATGTTTGCAACTTGCGTCGAAAGATGTTCAAGTTGACTTCATATTAGTAGGTTGAGGTGTTGATAGACCGGGGCCATTTATGACACCCATGTTTGCGCTTTGCGTAAGGAAAGCACCAAGACAAGAAAAAGAAAAAGAAAAAAAAAAGAGAAAAGAAAAAAAAAGAAAAAGAAAAAAAAAGTGTTGCATTTTATTTTCTTTGTTGTGTCCCGCAAGCAATGACATTTCGGTAGAGAATTGGTGATATGGTGGTCAATGTCTATGAGCTTAGTGCATGATTGGTTTGAGTTGAGAGTTGTACCTTAAAGCCTAAACACATGAGTGAAACACATATTTCTGTTGAGGTTGAGTAATGTCTACTTCTAAGCTTTGATCATTAGAATACATGTTATGTCGTTTGTCTGCTTGGTTTATATTTTCACCTGCTATGATGTTGCTTTTTGATGAGGTTGAAACTTGAAGGGATTTCCTGTGGGATGCATTTATTCATATCCATTCTATCATTGCTTGATGACAAGCAAAAGTTAAGTGTGGGGGAGTTTGATAGCATCCATTTAGGTAGGCATAATAGGTTGCATTTAGCTTAATTAAGATGCATTTTATGCATGGATTAAGTACAATTTGCATATTTGCTCTCTATGTTAGTGGAGTCGGAATCTACACGCTTTATTGATTATTTCAGGTAATGGTGGATCCGAGGAGGAGACATGAGTTGATAACGCATTGGATGAGAATGTCTACTTGATCGAAGAGGCTTACATGAAGATCTGAAGAGGTCCTGAGAAGAAGAAGCGAGCCTAAACGAAGAACAAGTCTGCAGAAGTTGTCGCCAGACATGCTGAACCTGTTTTGCACTTTCTGGAGGCCTCGGTTGTCCGATTGACAATTATGACCATGCGTTGGAAAGCTCTTTCAGAGAGCTGCAACTTTTCTGTTGAAAAGAAGAGCAAATTCGAGACAGATTTTCCGGGAAAGACCGATGCAGCGGCCGCAGCATGTATGTTGCGGCCGCCGCCAGGGACGATGCAGCAGGGCTGCCAGGAAATGCTGATGTTGCGGCAGCCGCCGCATTTGCCGTCAGCGATTATGCACGGCGTTTTGATTAATGAAAACCCTAAAACCTATTTTTTTTATTTGGTGGCCAACTTTGGATGTTTTAAAAGGCCAAGTTTTATGTTATTTTCATGACTTATATTCTATTGATTCATCAGACACTTTAGAGATTTTGAGCGATGTCTTCCATGAGTAACTAAACTCATCTATTCTGCCTGCAATTTGAAGCTTTATTCGGATTGATTGTGAGTTTCTAATTCTCGTTCCTTGTTTCCTATATTTGAATCCTTCAACTTCTTTGTGCTTGATTGTCTATTATTTTATTCTATCTAGCCCGTGCAACTAGTTAGAATCAATTCAATTGCTAAGGTTTTGTAGATTCCTGGTTGTGAACCTTAACCTAAGTGGTAAACTTGTTCCTTTAGGGCTGGTTGAACTAATTGAATGAGTAGGAAGTTAAATGTGTTGTTAAATCCCTCTTTAGGGACTGCAAATACCTTGGCTAATCTCTGAACTTAAAGCTATCAATTGGGTTAAATCCTTCTTTAGGGACTGTTCGATTGATAAGGGTTGCTAGGACTGGTTGGACTAGTAACTATATTAGGTCGGGACAAGGGCATTCATAGGAAACTTAATAGGACGAGAAGAAGTTACAAGGATCGCTTCAATCCAATAAAGTGGAAAATTGTAGATAGAATTACTTCTCCTAATTGTCTAAAACAAATTCCTTTACTTTGCTTTCTTTACTCTTCTTTGATAAAAGGCGGAACTTTCACACACAAAAACCCTCCAAACTGGTTACTTTGATTGACACTTGAATCAAACTAGAATTATAACTTTCCCTGTGGATCGACCTCTTGCTTATTGTTATACTTGCTATAGGTTTGAGTTTTCTTTGGCGGAATCAATGACAGGTTTTCCCTCCGTCACTCACCCCGACCCTAGAAGTTGGGTGAATACTCGCTCTTCATCATCAATAGACTCATCAATAATAAAAGGAAATAACTTTGCATTAAATAAACTGAAGAAAGCTTAAAACCGAACAAAGCCAAATCCGCTCTCGCCTCTCTTGCTCTACTCGCCACAAGCTCTCTCTCTCTCTCTCTCTCTCTCTACTTACTACCTCTTCTCCTTCTCTAGAATTGAATGAATAAAACTCAGCCCCTAAGGCTCTATTTATAGGCTTTATTCCCTAGATAATTAGGAAAGAAACTTTATCTATATCTATATCTATCTATCTACTCACTTAAAGATTAAATAATGGAATAAAAGAAATAAATCTCAAAGGAAACTAGAACTAATTGTGGATAAATCCTCCTTGGACTTGATAGATCTTGATAGAATTTGCTCTTGTGGATATCTTCATTGGATTCGGGATAGAACCTTAACAAGACTCGGACTAGCACGATTTCGGCCGTTGTGGTCCAGTTGATATCGACTAGCCTCACTCGATATCGACCTGGCATTTTCTTCACTTCAGCTCAGCAACTCGATCTCGGCTCCTAGGGTGAATGTCGACTCGACTAAACTCGATATCGAACAAGACATGTCGATATCGACATGCATCTTCTTTGTCCAGCTTCTCGGGCCGATTTCTAGGATCTTTCTCAATATGAGGTAACTCGATATCGACTTGAGGTAGTTGATATCGACCTCTCTGTTCTTTCTTAGCCGATTCTTGGCTTTCGGGGTGGAAATCGAGTGGATTACTCGATATCGACTAGCATGACTCGATATCAACTTGTGATTTTCGACTCGATTTTCTTGCTTCCAGCTCGATTTGTCTTGGTTCCACCACTGCTTGACCTCAGACTTTCTGTAGTTGACTTCGAGCTTTTCATCCTTTCTCTGAACTGCTGTAAATTGCCTCGATTTCTGCGAAATTAAACAGAAACGGGTGTAGATTCCATAATTTGGTAAATAATCAGAAACTACATAGATTCTGTACTATTCTGGCCCAAATGTATAAAATGCATGTAGAAAACGATATAAAAGTAACTATAAAACATGACGAATTAGGCTCACAACACATAGCCCTATTGATAACCTGCATTATGGTTATTTGAATTGAAATTGCTAGCAAAATTACCATACATTTGCCCTCGTGGAATAAAATCTCCCATTGCATTCACCTCCATTTCTTGATCCTGTAGCATGGGACAAGCATCCATGGGATGACTTGGGTCAGAACAGAGCCCACACGTCTTGAGTTGTTGTGGGGTTCCTTTAAGCATCATCCGTTTCATCACCTCCTTTATCTCCGCCATCTTGAGTGGCGCTTGAATCAATTGCTAGCACCCCACGCGCATGTCCGCTTTTGCTGAATTGTCTAGATCCCTCAGAAAGCTCTGAAAACTCCTCCCAAGCATTATTGGGTGCTTTGTTCAAGATATTGCCTCCATAGGCGAAGTTCACCTTCTTGCACTCTTCATCAAATAACCCATTGAATAGAAAAAGCACCAAATCTTTCTTTGAAAAATTATGGTAAGGGCAGCTAGAGCAAAGCTTTTTGAAATGCTCAAAGTACTCATAAATGGTTTCTGTAGCCTGTTGTTCGATACTGCTGATATCCTTTTTCAGGCCATTTAACTTCGTCGCAGGAAAGTACTTATTCAGAAAGAAACGCTTCAATGCAGTCCATGTGGTTACACTATCTGGGGGCAAATAGTAGAACCACTCATTAGTGGTATCCTTTAGCGAGAATGGGAATGCCCTCAATTTGATTTGCTCCTCCGCGACATTGCCTGGCTTCATTCCCACCACAACAGTATGAAATTCCGACAAGTGGTTCTGGGGGTCCTCACCACTCAACCCATGGAATTTGGGTAAGAGATGGATCACCCTAGATTTCAGCTCAAAGTTTACACCTTCCCCAAGTTCGGGGAATTGCACTGCCAATGGTTGTTGGGCCAAGTCCGGTGTTGTAAGCCTCTTAAGAGTTCGGTTATCTTCGTTAGCCATCTCTATACTTTCTTCTTCTCCTTGGTCGAAAGGTAGCTCGCGAAAGCGATCACAAGCTTCTTGCCTCAATCTAGAGAGAGTCCTTTCGATCTCTGAATCCAAAGACAATAAAGACGAGTTAGTAGAACGGGTGCAGACCATAGACGTGGTCCACACCTAAGTTAGTAATCAAACACACAAAGTGAACAATAATAGTTCCCCGGCAACGGCGCCAAATTTTGATAGGACAAAATTGTCGAGTTCCTATCAAAAGAATATCCAAACTAACCAACTAATATAGCTAAGAAGTCCGAAGTCGATCCACAGGGAACTACCGTTACTTTATGTGTTATAATCACCAACGAGAGTAAACAAGGGGTTGTAGAGATGTAAAAATGCAAAGAATTGAAGAAGTAAATAATGGTGATGGTTGTAAACAATGATGGAGAGTAAACAAGGGGTTGTAGAGATGTAAAAATGCAAAGAATTGAAGAAGTAAATAATGGTGATGGTTGTAAACAATGATGAATGAGATGTTTCACCTACGATTCTCAACTTTGGTTCATCTACTTGATCATAGTTCTTCCTTCTAGTTGTATCTTTTCTATATACACTCTTATCTTGATTTAAATAGATTATTAATCCTATGAGTCCTAATAATCCCTTATTCCTAAGCAATCTTAACACGGATTAAAGTTTAATCCTAGGAATAGCACTAAGTCTCAAGATATATAAAGCTTATAAGCAATATTAATTCCCTAGAGAACTAACATTTAACCTATAGTCAACTTCTTATACAATCAAGCTTTTCTATGAGACCCACTCAATTGTATGTGCTACTTTGGATTAGGCTTCATAAACGTATGAATCAAAACCCTAACAATGATGCAATTCTAACGAGGTCGGGAATCAAGGTAGAATCAACACCACAAGCAATTAAAGCACATAGAAATGGAAGTAGATATTAGAAAACAACTAGAATTCCAAACTCACAATTCAACAAAACCAAGTCTTGACAGTAGGTCAAACAAGATGAGTTTAGTTTCTCATGGTTTCAAACATCGTCTCTCAATTCTTCAAAGCATAAAAGATCACTAAAACCATCTAAAATAAGTCTTTAAATACCTAAGAATACCGTCATAAAAACCTAGAAAGTATTTCCCAAAGATAGTTCCATCTTAAGAGGCATAGAAAATCGGCGCTGAATCCGGCCTAGGAAAACCGTGACCAGGTCGTCGGAAGGCCGCGGGTGCTGCCACTGCAGTGAGTCTTGAAATTCTGGCCGCGGGTGCTGCATGGATGGCCGCAGGTGCGGTTTTTTGTGATTGCTTTGGTCCTTTGACCGCGGGTGCTGTTTTTTACTCTTGTATCCCTTTGCCTCTTCCTTGTGCATTCCAACTTGCTTCTCTAGCACGTTCCTTGTCTCCGTATAATCCATATGACTCCCCTGAATGACCTCCATGCTACTTCAACTCCGAAACCTGCAATTACTCGCTAAACTTGTGTAGATTCCGCACTTAAGCACCAAATGAGCAAACAAGTAAACTAACCCCTTTAAATGCAATATATACATCTAAATGACCATAAAAATACTCTATAATGCCTATCTAAATATGCATTATCAATTTGCTATAAGAGTGCTTGTTTAGAGTTATTGAATAGGAAATCGCTTCTTCATGTGGGTTCGACACCGGACTTCATCGCTATACTAGTAGTTATTTTGTTTATCAAGTGATCGATTGCCTAACCTATTGGTTTTGTATTTATATTTGGATATTATTACTATTTGGTAAAGGGCGAATGTGCCAACGATGTTCATCTCGGCACCAAATTCTTGGCGTCGTTGCCGGGGAGAAGAAAGGAGTTTGCTTTTCTTTAACTTTTTCAATTACTCTTTACTTTGAGTATGTTGTGTCTTTGTATGGTTCAAACTAGACCTTCTAATTTATTGCTCTTGTCTTTTGATCCCAAGATTGAAAGATCTCTTTGGTTGAAGATGAAGCTTGTGTTTGAGGCAGACGAAGAGATGGCAAACGTTGTTGTGAATCTGCCAAGAAGGACCCTGAGAAACCTGAAGGAACCTTTGAGTGCTCAACCACTTGCAATTAGTCTTCCGGATCTCCCTAAGGGTTCAAGATTTGAGTAAAAGTACCTTGCTACTTTTGTGAGTGTGTATGATAGACTGAGACCCCAAGGCCTATCTAACGACCAATTGATGTTGAGAGTGTTCCTCTTTACTTTGAAAGATGTTGCAAGCGATTGGCTTTACTAGCTACCCCCACAAAGCATTTCTACTTGGGTGCAATTGAACAAAGATTTCCTATAAAAGTACTTTCCTGCGACTCGCCTCAACAAACTTAATAAGGAGCTATCTGGGGGTAGGTAGTAAAGCCAATCACCTACAGAGAGTCTTTATGAGTAGGTTGAGCGGTTCAAGAAGCTTAAGGGTAGTTTCTCACAAAATGGTATACCCGAAGATGATCTAGTGATGTATCTTTATGAAGGTTTGCTTGACACCGACATGAGTTTCATTAATGCTACTAGTAGAGGAGATATTTTGGATAAAACACCTCAGGAAGCAATGCAGATTTTTGAAGGGTTGGTTAATGCATCGTAACAATATAGGAGACACCAAGGAGTTAGAGGAATTCATAAGTTGGATAGTTCGATATATAGACACAAGGATGATATCGATAGGCTTATGGAGATAGTGAACAAGATGGATACAAAAATGAATCAACCCCATCAGCCTAGACCTTGTGGTGTTTGTAAAGATCCAACTCATCCGAATGATAAGTGTCCCTTGATTCAGGAGGGCACTGCTGAAGTGAATGCTATGGATTATGGACCTCGCCGCAACTTTGGTAACAATTACAATCAGGGCTACAATTCTAACTAAAAAGTGGATTCTACGGAAGAGGCCAGCAGCAACAAGTTTCTTTTCAAAGAGGACAATTCAAGAATCGTCCTAGAAAGACTCAACAAGAAGATAATGATAAGCCATTGAGGTTGTTGTTGGACAAGATGAGTGTTCAAGAAACGTTGCTGAGTCAAATGGCTAAGGAGATTGGTGAATTGAAAGCAAAATATTCGGGAAAGTTGCCATCGCATGTGGCAGTGAATCCGAAGGAGAATGTTAGCGTCATGACCCTTAGAGGAGGTAAACAAGTGAATGTACCCACAAGGAATGTAGAAGAGAGGAAGTTGATTTGGGAAATAAAGAGGAAGAGATAGAATTGGAGACGCACTGCATAGACGGCGTCCGTCGCCCCTCACCACGACACCCCCAGCCACCTCCATCTAGGGATCCGACTTTTGACATTATTCAATCCCCGAAGAAAGCTTCTAAAGAGTGGTCTTCTGAGGTTTCAAGACCAGCACCACCCTTTCCTCATGCCTTAAGATCCTATCATAAGTGGGAAGATGAACAAATTCTTTATGACACCTTCGCTCATTATGAGGTAAATATTCCACTTCTCAATTTGATTAAAAATGTGCTTCGCTATGCAAAATTCTTGAAAGAGCTATGCACGATGAAGCGCAAGAAAAGGATGAGAAAGGAAGAAAAGGTAAGTTTAAGTGATAATGTTACTACCTTGCTTCAGAAACGATTGACTGAAAAGTGTGTAAATCCAGGTATGTTTAATATACCATGTGCAATAGGTAATGTTATCTTCATCAAAGCTATGTTAGACCTAGGTGCTTCAGTCAATGTTATGTTTTATAACTTGTACATGTTTTTGGGTCTCAATTCTTTGCCTGAAGCTGGTGTTACTATACAACTCGCTTATCGTTCTAGTATTAAGCCTAGAGGAGTTGTTGAAGATGTTTTGGTTAAGTTAAATGATTTGATATTTCCAGCTGATTTCTTCATTCTAGACATGGAACAAGGTACGCCTGAAACCCCGATTATCTTGGGAAGGTCATTCTTGCGAACGGCCAAGACTAAGATTGACTGTTTTGAAGGTTCACTAACTATGGAGTTTGAAGGTAGAAAGATTGAGTTTTCTATATTTGAGCCTATTGTTTCTTCTGCCAATGATTTCGTACACGTTCTTGACTCTAATGAAACTAATCACATGAATGAATCAAATGGTTTGTTAGATGCTTATGTTGAAACGGAATCTATGAATCCTGAGTTTTCTAACAAAGATGAAATTGGTTTAGGGAAAGATGACATTGAAAGGAAAATTGATAATTTGTTTAAGTCGCATGAAAATGTGTCTCATTCAAATGATTCTATTGCCATTCCCTATGAGAAATTGATTCCTAACAATGCTGAGGTTTTTGCAATTACAGGACAACCTCCAGGAGAAATTCATTTCAAGAAGGAATCGATGGACGCAATTGATGGATATGTCGGAGAAGTTCCTAAATTCTTTTTGAAAAGGACAAGTGTGGGGGAGCTTGGTAGAATAACTTGATCAAGAGTGCATCACGTCGAGCCAAAGTCATGAAACAAAGGTGCTTCTTGGGAGGCAACCCAAGGTAGTTAGGTAGTATTTCTATTTTTGCATTTAGTTTTTCAATTCAATAACGTAGGATCAGTCGCGTCATCAAATTTTGGAAGTTACGGTAAGTGAAACCTATGTTGGGATTGAGTTTTGATTGTATAAAATGGAGTAGCTCTCTGTGGACACGGTGCCCGCCGCCCCAGCCACGGCGCCCACCACCAGTCTATATGCCTAATGAATCCGAATTTTGGTACACTTTGAAGAGAAGGTTCTATCTTTTTATTTTTGGTTATTTTCGTTCTAGGATTAGTTTATTTTTATCTTTCTAGGATTAGATTGTTTTCCTTTTTGCTCTAGGATTAGATTATTCTCGTCTTTCTTAGGTTAGCATTTTATATTTTATTTATATTTTGTTTTGTTTTAGGGTTAGATTTTTTTATCTTTTTCGGAAATACTCTCTCGACCTGTTCGGGGTATGAGTGCGTACATCCTGACCCCCCAAACCCCGCTTTATAGCGGGATTAACTGGTTTGTTGTTGTTGTTGTTGTTTAAGATTAGTTTCCTTATTTTCCTATGATTAGAGTTCTATCTTTATTTTATCTAGATCTAACATTTCTTTTTGATAGATTTTCCCCTCCAACTCACCATATATTATCTCCCTATTTTTGGATCAATCAAGCTTGCTCAAGAGGAATCTCAAGAAAACCAAAAGCCTACTGCAATCCAACTGCCTAAAGTCTTGCGTTTCAATCAATTCTATTCACCAAACACTTTCTGCCATCACTCTACATCCACAAAATTCAATCTTTTCCCATTCCATTCTCTTACCTATCACAAAAGAACCCTTTTGAAACCAAGTTGTTCGAGAAAATTTGAAGTTTGGAGGAGCGTACGTCGGCTTTCCAACGTTTTCACTCGGATTCATGGTTCTGCGTACACGACGCCCGCCACCGCTACAACAAGCCCGTCTTTTGGTCGTTTTTGTGGTTCTTGGTTGGTTTTTTCCTCAATTTTGTGAACTATGTCTCGTGCTCCTAAGATGGATGCTCCAACCTACTTGTCTAGAATTGAGAAGAAGTGGTAGTTTCACCTCAGGAATGTGAGTTATCAGTCGACGCGATTCTTTCATCTGGAGATATTGCAGAAGCTTGGTCTTCATATATCTCATGCTGGAAATGGGAGGTCTAGCTAATATCATATCGATGAGCGCACCAACCTATCCTGTTTTGGTACGCAAGTTCCTGTCAATTCTGGATGTGCGTTCTGATAAGGACATCTGCTTCATATTATTGGGTATTGAATATTTAATTCAGAAACGATTGTTATCTCATGCTTTGGGAATGCACATACCTTGGTCCAGTCCTTTGTGTCTGAGCTTATCTACTACTACACCTGCTAAGACTTGGGCTATTGTGTCAGACCATGCTGATTTGGCAAACAGCTCTCATGACTATTAGATTACGCACCCTGGCCTTAGACTTTGCCACATGGTGCTGACCCCTGCCTTCCGTGGTTCTACTGATCCGACAGTTATTCCCAAGAGGATGTGGATTTGGCTCCGATGTTTGACGCCGGAGGCCGAGTATGTATCAGATTGGATACAATTGTTTCTGGTTGCATGTGCAAATGCACTATGTAGTATAGATGATATGAGTGCCCACATTGTCACTTTTGGTGGAATGATTACCCTGATAGCACGCTATTTGGGTATGGATTTGAGCTCCCTACAATCCTCGACAACGTCCTATTATTATGACATGTCAGTCCTATTGAGTGCTCATTTGATTGAAAGAGTTAGCCGCTTCGACAATAGCGAGTGTTTTTGTTGTCTATCCGGCGAGAAGGGTGAACACCACTTGTATCTTCCTGCGCATATACATGTTGGCCCTACGTTGCTTTCTACATTCGTCATGTTCTAACACCTGCTGGGATTGTTGTGGACCCGTTCTCTTCTAGCAGAATTCTTTTGGAAGATGAGGTCGATGATGATCTTGATATCCCCACTTATAGCAGTTCTTTGTTTGAGCTTATGGCGATTCTTGACAATCGCTTGACTAGAATGGAAGATCATCACCTAAGAAGTTTTCGTACACTCCGTGAGCATCAATTGAGTCTAGAGAAGAAGATAGACAAGATAGAAGCATGTCTTCATAAGCCCTGGGCGCAGATTTCCTTGGATTTGATCAATCAGTGGCTTGGACCCTAGACCCCGCCTTCACAATAATTGGTCGGTCATTTTCTTCTTTCAAACCCTTTATTTTTATATTTTTCATTGTCACTTTTTGTGTTTCTATGCACTGAGGAAAATGCACCATGTAAGGGGGGGGGGGATTGAAGTGAATTAGTTAGGTTAGACAATGTTTGAATTTTTGTTTGTTTTTGAGTTTTTTTTAGTCTTTGTTATTTCTTTTATGTTATGGAAAATGTCAAAAAAATAAAAAAATAAAAAATAAAAAGTGTCAAAAATTATGAAAAAAAGTGAGTCTTGTTTATTGTTTTGCATATTGTGTTATCAAAGATACTCATATAATTTGAGTTTGTCCTGACATGATCTTATAAATCCCATGGAATTCTGGAATGATTTGATCTAATCCTAAAAATTGGTTTTTATGTGAAATATGATTGAGCATATATAATTGAGCATGTATGATCTAAGTTTGGGAGTATGCTTGAAATTCAACAAAAATTTGTGCCAGTGAGATATTTTTGGCCTTATAAAGGATACATCTTTATTCCTTTAGCTTTTCTTGTGTGATATACTCTTCCTATGCATTTATCATTAAGTATTGCCATGGTTATCTATTTTCAACGCTGATTATATACATCTTCAATGCTTGATAAGTTCAAATGATAGAGGCAACCTTTTAGCCACATATTTATCCATATCTACCTTATGTTATATCTTGTTTTGAAATCAATTTGAGCCTTTAGCCTTTTTGTTGTTAGCTCCACAAAATTATTGTTCCTAGCCTATGATGAGCCTTACCCTTATTCCGGGGGAATTGAGATTTGGAGTGGGTTATTGATAATGCAAATTTTATATGGTCATTTATCGGTGGTCTTAGGGGCATTAAGTACTCTTATTGCGTGTTTAATAAGCTTATTCATATTCTTGGTCATTTGGTATTCGAAGTGAGGAATCTACGGCTTTTAGTGTTTATTTGTAGGTTATAAGACCCGGCCTCGAAAGTTGGAGAAAGAATGGAGAAAATGGACAAAGAAGAGCTAAAGAACAAGAGCGGAAATGGAGAACATGGAGAAATCCTATCTTTAAGGTTCTGAGAAGTTGGAATTAGCTTCTGATATCTTCATGAGAATCGTAGTACATGAAAAGAGATTTCCAACGCATATTCATATGCGTCAATCGGACAAAGGATGACTTCAGAAAGTGCATTACAAGTTCAGTTTGCCGAAGCTGTCTACTGCATAGGCGGAGCCCGCCGCCATTTCCACGGCGCCAGCCGTCTCGTCAGTTCTGGATTTGCGATACGTGGCCCAGTCCATCTTTATGGAAACCCTTATCTATCTTTCCTAGGGTTTGGCTGACGAAAGGAGGCATATAGTAGGTCATTTTCAATTGTATTCAATAAGTTCTATTCCCCATAAATTCAATACAATGAGAGGATTTAAGTTTAGGGATTCAAGGTTTGTTATGCATGCCTAGAATTCTTGTGGTTTTTCTATGATTCAAGACTTCGTTGATTGATTGT
Source organism: Persicaria tinctoria (assembly GCA_037127255.1). NCBI lineage: Eukaryota > Viridiplantae > Streptophyta > Magnoliopsida > Caryophyllales > Polygonaceae > Persicaria > Persicaria tinctoria. Next base: position 27,237,165 of record JBANSL010000017.1, read on the forward strand.
GAGACTTGATTTCTATATTATTCATGAGTTTATTTGTCATTGATAATGCACATTTCTAATGGGCATTATAGGATAATTTAGATGCATTTGCATTATAGAATATGCATGTTTAGTGTCAATTTAGATTAAACTCTTTTCGTGGAAAAGTTCGGAATCTACGCTATTTCGGTTGAATTGTGCAGAATCGTAAATCCGACATGGTGGAAAGCAAGGAAAAGTTGTTAAACATGGCCAAGTGAAGTCAAGAAATCAAGCTAAGAAGAGAAATAAAGGAGGAAAGAAAGAACAAGGGAAGAACGATGAAGAATTAAGTCTCTGGGCATATTTCGCTGCTAGCGAGATTTCACTCGCTGCCAGCGAGTGGAACCAGAATCATGAAGCCCGGTAAGACAGCGAGAGAGCCATCGAGAGAGGAAGAGGGAGCCAGCGAAAGAGAGCCAGCGAGAGAGGAAGAGCGAGCAGCGGTGTCCGCTGCTAGCGCCTAGTCCCGCTGCACCGAGACGTTCGCTACCGCGGAAAAATCTGCTGCCAGCGAGAATCACCAGGACGACGAAGCTTCGGCTACTCGCGGCTGCGGAAGGAAGAACTCGCCCCAGCGAGTTTGAGCTCTCGCGGCAGCGGAAGGCCCAGCTCGCGGCAGCGGGACCAGCTACTCGCGGAAGCGGAAGGAAGGGACCATGGAGGCTTGAGAGAATTCTAAGGCATGAGGATTCGCTGACAGCGAGTGTGCCAGCGAGATGGTAGCGAAAATCCAACAGTAGCTTGTTTGAGGCCATTCGCTGCTAGCGGAAATTTGTCGCTGACAGCGGAATCCGACGCTGAATTAATTTAGGAAAGTCTATCTTTTATCTAGTTTGTTTAGGAAGTTTCTATCTTTTATCTACCTTTTATGGAAGACATTAGGCTTATAAATAGGATGTTCTAGGGCTAGTTTTCTAAAAAAAAAAAGATTCCAAGTAGAGAAATCACCATTGAAGAAAAGAAAGCTTAGGTAAGCCATGTTTGGCTAATTTTGTAGTTTTCGCCTACACTTTCGAGACTTGGTTGGTGGTTTTGTGAGTTTCTAATTTAAGTTATTTTTCCTCTTTAATTCTTTCAACTTCTTTGTGTGATATTGATTATGTTATTGATGTTATCTTGATTCGCGACCTTGATAATATTGATTTCATGCTAGGATTTAATACTTTCGTATTTGTGTTATTTCCGTAGTAGCATGCATAAGATTGTGGATTCCGTGTTTGAAGCATGATTATGTAGGAAGTTGACATATATCTTAAACATTGATTTACCGTGTTTAATTGGTGTTATTTATATGCTCAAGTTCTTGGGACTATTTGCTATCTCTTTATTAAATCTTGACCGTGTTAGGGTTGCATTGAGGTGTAAGGGATTAATTGGACTCGTAGGACTTTTAATCTATTTAAACCAAGACGGGAGGAATTCGTAGGAAACGATAATAACTTGAAAAGGATTCGATGATCAATAAAACCAACCAAAGTCGAGAACTTGTAGGTGGAAACGCTTTTCTTCTATCATTTACTTGTTTTTGTCAATATTATTTTCATTCATAAAAATCGTTTCTTTTATATTGATAAATACACAATATTTAGAAATACTTGATTCTCTAGGGTTCGACCCCTTACTTGCATACTATACTAGTTTGTTTGTTTGGGAATAATTTTTGGCGAGGGAAATCAACGACTTTCCCTCCGTCAGTCATCTTATTCTTCATTGTTTATATTTGTGATTCTTTTTATGACCGCACATCTAGTTAGAATTCGCATCTATGCTATGAATCCGTTGTTGGTTTCTCGATAGCAAACAATGTCATTGATTTAGTGATATTTCTATGTCTTTGTAGTGGATAATAACAATTGATCTATGTTGTGTGGATTCGATTAGGCCTGAGTTGGGAATGTGCCTATTTATCTTAATTGTATTGAATCAATGTGCCAATTGGTCTAAGTACTTGAGTTCTTAATGCTATTCTTTAGTGATACTGAATAAGGTGATTGTATCTATGTGGATCCTTCAACTTTAGTCAAGTCAACATAGGCTTAGGAATAATATTGCAATCATCTCAAGGATCAATAAATCAACCAATGTTGCGAATTGTAGGCAAATCACACTATTACCTTTTGTCTTCTCTTTGTTTCCATCCATATGTTTGTGTTAGTTTATTTGTGTTGTCTTTCCTCATTCGTCTTTCTTGGGCTTTGTCAGTGTCATAATTGATAAACACATATTGCATTGAAGTACTTATTTCTCTGTGGCTTCGACCCCTTACTTATCCGATATACTAGGTTGCTAGTTTAGTTTAGTTTTTTGTGTTATTTCTTTGGCAAGGTGAAATCAAGCGACGTTTCCCCTTCGTCAAAAGTGGCGTCGTTGCCGGGGAGACAAGTTTATTTCTTTGTTTTGTGTGTTTATTGATTTTTTGTGTTTTTTTGTTTGTTTTGTGTCTTTGGAAAAATTTAAAAAAAATGTTGAGGTTATATCAAAATCAGGGAGAATCGTTTCACCATTACTTCAAAAGAGTACAAGAATTAGTGAGTAAGCGCCAAACACGGGATATCTATGATAGTGAACGAGATATGGTTCTTTGCATTTATGAGGGCGTAAGTCCTGAAATGCGAGAACTGATTGATGACATGGGTGATGCTGGTTTGTGCAACCCTGGATTGTCGGGATTGTGGGATCTTTTCCACGACCTAGGTGGCGAAGCATTGAAGGAAGAACGCAATGGAGTAGCCGAGCAAAACAAGGAGGAGGATGATTCTGAACAAACGCGCCCACCTCCCCATCAACGGCGCTTGCTGCCCCCTCAGAACCTCCGCCATATGAAATGATAACTAAGCAAGAGTGGGAGGAATGGTTCAAATGATTTAAGGAGGCTTGGGAGACGCATCTATTCGCTGACGATGATTGCAATGAAGAAGAAGATCTAGTGATTCTTGAAATGGAGTTGTTGAACAAAAATGCGCGATATAATTGTACAACACATTTTATTTAATTTATAATATTTGAGTTCGACCCCTTTTTGTTATCCTCTTGATTCGAAGTCACATCGATACCAAGATTTTGGTGTTTTTGGTGATTTGGGCTGCACCCGAAGTTTATCGGGTTGCCTACGTATCTCTTGGAAGAGAATCAAGCCTCACGTAGTTCAGAGTGTTTGGGTTTTGTGTGTTTTATCACCTTTAAGGTTTTCATGCATCATTGGATCGTATTAGGACCCACCTTCTCGGAAGGGTAGCCCTAACATAAATCACACTATCATATGCATGAGATTTTCTCGTGTATCACCCGAATAAATTGAGCACACCTTCTCGGAAGGGTTTCCCAACTCAACGACTATCACTTACACGGAAAGTCATGTGTATTTAATTTAGATTTAATTTTAACCCCATTTTCATTTTAAAAGTGAATTTAGGGATTAGCGACTGTACCCGACATATTTTGAGATTTAATATCGGGTTACCTACGTAGCCGTTTTTACGGCGTCAAGTCTTTACGTAGTTCTTTTCTTTTGAAACCGTTTGATTTAGCTTAGAGGTTTGACTTAAAGGTCAATTTGGGGACGGTGGAATTTGATTTTGAATCTTGGTCGTGACCAAACTCGACGAGCGGAAGCTTTGTATCGAGTTAGAGTGGGCACTTTGATTTTGATGGAAGATTTAACATCTGGGACGACTAGAGTCGACAAATGAATTTGGAAAGATTTATTTGAAGGTTTGGACATGACTGGACTCGGTGAGAATTTGATTTACACCGAGTTTCCTACGTATCCACTTGTTTAGTGGAATCAAGTCATCGTAGTTCTAAACGAAAAGAAATTTTGTATTTGGGTTTGATCATGGGATCATTTGAGAGTGGTGACCGAACTCGATGAGCAGAAGCTTTATATCGAGTCGGAATGGACAATTTGAATTTGTTTGATTTTAACCTCATATTCATTTAAAGGGAATTTAGAGGCTGACGACTGTACCCGATATATTTTTAGAATTTAATATCGGGTTACCTACGTAACTCGTAAACGAGTATCAAGTCTTTACGTAGTTCTTTTGAGAAACAAATTTGATTTATTTTGTTTTGACCTCATATTCATTTAGAAGTGAATTTAGAGGCAAACGACTGTGCCCAATATATTTTTAGGATTTAATATCGGGTTACCTACGTAGCCGTTTTTACGGCGTCAAGTCTTTACGTAGTTCTTTAACAAACCAAGTTCATATTTGGTGAAACTTGATTTGAGATTTTGACTCCATTTTTGTTTAGGAGCCTATTTGAGATTAACCCACTAGAATTAATCGGCAAAGAATATTTATGAGTTTTAATTTGACATTTTAATAAAACTCAAATTCTTAATTTATGCCGATTATAATTCTTATACTTTAGTGGGTGAGTTTTGTAATTAAGCTCACATTTTTTATCCATGAGCCGATTGCTGTGCTCACATATAGTATAATATAAACACACATCATATATTTTTTTTTGTTTGTTTAAAAGGGCTCAGCCCAAATGAATTAAAAAAATGATCAGCCCAATCCATTTCTTATTTGACTTGTTTAACTCAGGCCATACTCCTCTTTCTTTTATGTACAGCATGTCACACAACATCGGCTCCTTTTATCAAAACGCATAGGGCAACAGTAGAGCGGCGATTCTTTTGACGATCGAAGATTGTTTAGTTGGTGCCCTCCAGAGGATCGGCGTAGCAAGTGTATCCCATAGCAAAAAGGCAGAGCCGTCAGGATCACAACATTGAGCGAAGAGTAATCTTTTTAACTCCTGCTTCATTTCCGTCCATGTCATTGGTCCATGAGACCATACAACATTGAGCGATGTCTTTGTCTTTCAAGGACTCTTTTTTTGATGTGTCATCTTTCACCAATGCTTTAAGAGGCAATGAAACCATGGGGCTGCCCCCAGTTTCAATAGCCATAGAAGATGCTCTTTTGGTTTGAGAAGATCCTTGGAGTGAGGGAGTACACTATGCCACATCTACCGTTGAAATGGTATTTGATGAAGCTGCTTTAGTCGAGGATGTTGCCCCCCCGATTTCAATTTCTCCTTTGTTAATCATCTACTCTACGATGTCTTTGAAGACATAGCAATTTTTGATTGGATGACTAACGAGGTGGTGATACGAGCAATATCTTGGATCACTCATCTTGCCGACCTGTTTTGGCCTTTTTGGCTCCGGGAGTGTTAAAAGTTTAGCACTCATCAATTCATCGAATATCCCTTGTACATCATCATCGTCAAAAGGATATTTCTTTTGCATTCTTTCATGAAGGGCGAGTCTATTGGATGGCTCCTTGGCTTTCTCTTTTCTTTGAGCTTTAGAACCATTTCCATTATTGGACTCTCGATCATGTTTGGCAAAAGTCGCCATAGACTCTTCTTCGTTTTGTAGCTTAACGCCATCATTTTTGTCAACCTCACTATCTTGAGGCCATTTGGATTCTCGTGCTAGCTGTTTTTCAACATTGCACGCTTTAGACACCAACTCATCAAATGAACGAGGTTCGGCACTTCCAACATGTACCGCTAATTCTGGTATTAAGTTGTTCGTGCACAGCTGAACGCAAGCTTGCTCACTTAATTTTTCATGGCATTGGAGTCTTATGCTCCTCCACCTGGCGATGAAGTCGTTGGCAAGCTCATTAGACCTCTGATAGGTGTTTGCGAGATCCATAATAGAAACTCTTGCTTTCGAGCTCACAAACTGAGCTAGGAACTCTCTTTGTAGATCGTCCCATGTCTGAATCGACCCTGGTTGAAGTTGAGTGTACCAAGTGAATGCCGGTCCCTTTAAAGATTGAACAAATTGCATAATTAATAAGGCATCGTTTAAGCTAGTTTCACCACAAGCAGAATAAAAATGAGCTAGGTGCTCGTGGGATGAACCATGAAGGCCACCGAACTTCTCAAAGCTCGGTCTTTGGTAGCCCGGGGGAAATGGCATCAAATCATAGTGTGCTGGATATGGCTTTCTATATCCTAGCACTTTTAGATTTTGTGATGCATAAGCTTCTTTTATCCCTTGAGCGATCATCTCTTTGATTTCTTGTGGAGTGATCGATGTGCTATCGCTTGAACCTTCACCATTTGGCCTTGATCGCTCTTGTCTATTTCCTTGAGCTTGCACATTTAATTGTGTGAGAAGTGCTGCTATTTGAGCATCTTTTTCATCAAGTTTCTTTTGAAACTCTTGAAGTTGCTCTTCGACACTTGATGTGCTGGTAGTCAATACCGGCATCACATATGTTCCATTTTGTGAGATGTTTGCTTGAGATTCAACCGTTGAAGTATTTGAACTTGTTAACTTCAACCGGACTTCCTCTTTTGCATCCTCTTTGGAAACATGGCATGTTTCTTGAGCCTTCTCGCCTTTCTTGGACCTTGAAGGCTTACCCTTTCTGGTTATGGGTTTTGTCTCTTCCGAATAGGAGGTCATGTTGACTTGTACAACCTCTTTCGGATAGATAAGCATAGACCCAACGAGGATCTCTCTTGGAGAAGCCACCAGGGGAATTTCTTTTGCCCCCTGCGATCTAGGAAGATCTTTTGCCAGGGTTGCACTGGCTCGCTCTAAAGTTGATGAACGAGCTAGCACAAGGCGATGTCTAGTCTTGTCGCGTTGAGATCCACACTTGTGTCCCCTTCTCTTCATGGATACGGGTGCCTTCTTGGCAATGGAGACAGTTTGTGCAGACGTTGCAATCAACCCCTCATTCTTTTTGATGACACGAATGATGGGCCTTTGAGTGACTTCTTTAGTTGGCTTTGTGCCTTTATAACCTCCCTCCTGCATTTTGAGCTTGTTGCGGATGGATTGGTTGTTGAACTTGTTGTCGCCGAGTCGGGTGATCTTGAGCTTCCTTCCCCCATGGCTTGGAAGGGTTGTAGGCTTCATGCCCCCTTCCCCTGAAAGCGTTGCGGGAGAACTGGACACCCACTTGGCGACGGTCTGATTCTCCAAAGCTTGAAGAGCCCCAAAGATGTTGTTGATCGGGATCATTGAAGACATAGAGTCCCGGGTGATGTCAAGATCAGCTTCAAATGATCGTTCCTTGATCCAACGACCCCCTTTGATGATGAAGGTTGTTGGAAGCTCGTTGAAGTTGACAATCACTTGAGGTGCCGTTTGCACCTTTAAAAAACATATAACCATGTATTAGTATAAATACAACTAAGAGATGAAAAGGCAAAAAGGGTCCCACTGGGCGTGCCAAAAATATGTTGAACAAAAATGCGCGATATAATTGTACAACACATTTTATTTAATTTATAATATTTGAGTTCGACCCCTTTTCATTATCCTCTTGATTCGAAGTCACATCGATACCAAGATTTTGGTGTTTTTGGTGATTTGGGCTACACCCGAAGTTTTTCGGGTTGCCTACGTATCTCTTGGAAGAGAATCAAGCCTCACGTAGTTCAGAGTGTTTGGGTTTTGTGTGTTTTATCACCTTTAAGGTTTTTATGCATCATTGGATCGTATTAGGACCCACCTTCTCGGAAGGGTAGCCCTAACATAAATCACACTATCATATGCATGAGATTTTCTCGTGTATCACCCGAATAAATTGAGCACACCTTCTCGGAAGGGTTTCCCAACTCAACGACTATCACTTACACGGAAAGTCATGTGTATTTAATTTAGATTTAATTTTAACCCCATTTTCATTTTAAAAGTGAATTTAGGGATTAGCAACTGTACCCGAAACATTTTGAGATTTAATATCGGGTTACCTACGTAGCCGTTTTTACGGCGTCAAGTCTTTACGTAGTTCTTTTCTTTTGAAACCGTTTGATTTGGCTTAGAGGTTTGACTTAAAGGTCAATTTGGGGACGGTGGAATTTGATTTTGAATGTTGGTCGTGACTAAACTCGACGAGCGGAAGCTTTGTATCGAGTTAGAGTGGGCACTTTGATTTTGATGGAAGATTTAACATCTGGGACGACTAGAGTCGACAAATGAATTTGGAAAGATTTATTTGAAGGTTTGGACGTGACTGGACTTGGTGAGAATTTGATTTACACCGAGTTTCCTACGTATCCACTTGTTTAGTGGAATCAAGTCATCGTAGTTCTAAACGAAAAGAAATTCTGTATTTGGGTTTGATCATGGGATCATTTGAGAGTGGTGACCGAACTCGATGAGCAGAAGCTTTATATCGAGTCGGAATGGACAATTTGAATTTGTTTGATTTTAACCTCATATTCATTTAAAGGGAATTTAGAGGTTGACGACTGTACCCGATATATTTTTAGAATTTAATATCGGGTTACCTACGTAACTCGTAAACGAGTATCAAGTCTTTACGTAGTTCTTTTGAGAAACAAATTTGATTTATTTTGTTTTGACCTCATATTCATTTAGAAGTGAATTTAGAGGCAAACGACTGTGCCCAATATATTTTTAGGATTTAATATCGGGTTACCTACGTAGCCGTTTTTACGGCGTTAAGTCTTTACGTAGTTCTTTAAAAAACCAAGTTCATATTTGGTGAAACTTGATTTGAGATTTTGACTCCATTTTTGTTTAGGAGCCGATTTGAGATTAACCCACTAGAATTAATCAGCAAAGAATATTTATGAGTTTTAATTTGACATTTTAATAAAACTCAAATTCTTAATTTATGCCGATTACAATTCTTATACTTTAGTGGGTGAGTTTTGTAATTAAGCTCACATTTTTTATCCATGAGCCGATTGTTGTGCTCACATATAGTATAATATAAACACACATATTTTTTGTTTGTTTGTTTGAAAGGGCTCGGCCCAAATGAATTAAAAAAATGATCAGCCCAATCCATTTCTTATTTGACTTGTTTAACTCAGGCCATGCTCCTCTTTCTTTTCTGTACAGCATGTCACACAGCATCGGCTCCTTTTATCAAAACGCATAAGGCAACAGTAGAGCGGCGATTCTTTTGACGATCGAAGACTGTTTAGTTGGTGCCCTCCGGAGGATCGGCGTAGCAAGTGTAGCCCATAGCAAAAAGGCAGAGCCGCCAGGATCACAAGGTCGAGAGCACGGATGAGTGAGCCCGAAGATCAATGGGACCCGACTCCAAAGGTGCGGCCAAGACAGTTCGATCAAGCGTGGTCCTGAAAGGGACTTGCCGGCAACTAACAGGCAATTTTCTTCAATTTATTTGATTTGGCCTGATATCTGTGTTTTCGATTGTGTTTGAGTTGCTCTAGAATCCCTCCTGAGTTCTTTAATTGCTCAAATTTGGGGCTCACCTGCCCAATACAAATTAATTTAGTTTGAGCGATGAATCTGAAATTCCAATTTGTGAACACCAAATTTGTTTGCACTTTTTCATGCTTTCTATGGAATTCAGATTGACATTCGCCTATTTGTGGACGGTTATTTTTTTCTTGAAAACATCATCCAATTTGTGAACACCAAACCGACTGATTTTTTTTTGTTTGGAGAAATTAAGTCTTGATTTGCCTGGCCGATTAAAAGCTTTGTAGCAAACCATTTTAGTGGAAATTTTGCCAGAGTTTCGCCTTGATTTGGGGCATTTGATGATTCTGAAACTCAGACCACACGAAGAAGCTCGCAAGGTTCTCGAGGGTTAGGTTTCAAGAATCGCACTAAGGACAAACAGCATAATTCGGCAGCAATTCGACCCGATTTTAGCGATCTGATGATTCCGGAACCCAGCCATGGGGAAAGCTCGCAAGGTTTTCCATGGTGGGATTCCGAGAATCAAATATAGATCAACCAAAACTACTACCTGGAATGTTTCTGCTTCTTCTTCTTGCTGATTTTTTTGTTCTTGTGGTTGCAGGTAACCGCACCAAAGCAAGAAGATGAAAAACCTCGCCCAGGCTGTACTAGTAGTTTTTATAGGGTGAACGGGAGGAAGTTACTTGAAGAAAACCACCTTTAATCCCACGTACTGACAGTTTTTTTTTCTTTTGTATTAACTGCACTTTAAAGCAGTTGTAACTAGTTGATGGGCTGATTGGGCCTTTTTTTTATAATTTAAGCCTTGTAGCCCATTTTACAAAGTCCAATTTCGAGTTTAATTAAACTTAGTAAACTCATCACATTTTTCAATATAGAAAGAATGTGACAGACTTTGCATATGAAATCATGAATCTATTTAATTCATGAAAATTTACCCTCCAACAGGAGTCTCATGAGTCGACGCGTGAGGTTTCATCTATTATGCCTTCTTCCCCATTATCTTTTGTGTTGTCTCCTTTATCATCCATTATGTCCTCCTCCCCATCACCCATTACTTCTTCTTACCCATCACCTAGTGAAGTGGAGAGCCTAATGCCTATTGAAATGGAATCTCATCAGTGCATGCATGAGGATCTATATGTTTTGTCTCCTAATTCATCCGAAGAGCTCATCTCGATCGCGCCAATCATAGAACCAATTCCAGAGACGGCTTCTGTGGCTCTTGAGAAAGGTAATGAAATTTCTAACACTTTTGTGATTTATGGTAAATATTTGGATCCCTGGAAGCATTACTTCTACAAGACGCCAGCGGAACTGTGTTGGTGGTCTTACATTCCCTCTCGAAAAGATCAACCTCAGGTAAGTAGGAAAGTGTCAAAGCTTCTCTACAAGGTATCCTTAATTGCATATTTTTTCATGTTTAGTGTTCATTCAAATTTTGGTTCGGCACAAGAATTTGATTTGCTTTTATAGGCGTTAACAGTGTCTGAATGAGTCTTAAGGTAAGGACATAATAAACCTTCGAGTTTATGACGTTAACCAAGGATGATTCTTGGGAGGCAACCCATGATTTTTTCCTAGTTTGCAAGTTTTTCAATTCCTAGTTAGGTATCTAGTCTTTCAAATTCAATAAAATGATAAAGTTCCATAGAGATGTGTGTTTTTGGAGGATTCTTGAGCTAACCATGAAATTTGCTTGATTAAATAACAGAGTTGGCGTTCTGCAGACACGGCGCCCGTCGTGGTTGACAATCCCACGCGTTTGGATCTTTGGTAACATTGGAAAGGAGTATTTTCTATCCTTTTATGATTTTCAATTTTTAGGTTAGTTTATATTTTCTACCTTATTTAGGATTAGATGTTTTCTATTTTCCATTTTAGGAGTAGATTTTATTCTATCTATCTTTAGGATTAGATTTATTTCTTTATATTTTATTTAGGATTAGATTATTTTTTATCCATTTTTAGGTTAGATTTCTTTTTATCTTAGGATCAGTTTCCTTTTATCTTAGGACTAGATTTTATCTTTTTATTTTATTTTATTTTATTATTTCTATCTATTTCTAATATTTCTTTTTCTTTTTGATAGATGATCCTTTACCTTTCCAATTAACCATGTATCCCAATTCCCAAATTTGATCATTCAAGCCTTTGTGTCCAAGAAAATGCAAGAACCCTAATTTCTCCACTTGAATCTAAATTCCAAAACCTAAAGCTTGTGTTTCCATCAAAAGCCTTTCTTTGTCTCATCCATCATCCACATCCATCAATACCCTTCATTTATCAAATTCGATTCTTTTCATACTATCACCAAAAGAAAGACTTTGAAACCAAGTCATGATCTTCAAAGAGCAATTTGGAAGGAGTTTGGACGTCGGAACATTGACGTTGCAACTTGGATTCATGGTTCTGCATACACGGCGCCCGCCGTCCCAAGACCGGCGCCCGCCGCCGCCCCAGTGCTCCAATGTTTGTTAACGATTATATCAGCAACCATTACCACGATCAAGTAGGTTCCCTTTTCTCTCACTTGTGCTTTTATTTTAAATTTTGTTGTCTTTATTTGATTTTCATTTAAGGATTATGAAAAGTTCAAGTGTGGGGGGAAAGTGAAGTGAATGAGTTAGTTAGGTTAGGTCAGTCCATGTTTGAATTTTTTGTTTCGTGTTTTAATTTTTAGTCTTTTTATTTTATGTTATTTGTTTTAGAAAATGTCAAGAATGAAAAAAAATAGAAAAATGTCAAAAAAAACCCCAAAAATATCATGCATTAAGATAAACATGTGTTAGTCAACTACTCATCTTGCAATGTTTGTCCTCGACTATATATTTTGGCATGATCATATATATTCCATAGCATGTTTTGATTGTTTAGCCTTGTCTTATAAAATTTGGTTTTTCATATGAAGCATGATTTGGTGATGTAATTGAGCATGTATGATTAAGCTTGAGTATGATTGAAATCCTACACATTATGACCCTTGTGAGATTGTTTTTTAGCCTTATTGGAATCATATAATTCCTCTTGCTTTTATGTGTGATTTACTCTCCTTATGTTTCTACCTCTTAATATTAACTTCATTATCTACTGTCAAAACCGACTCACGTGTTTGTTGCTTAAGGAATTTTATGCTTTTATGTTTATATTTGGCTTTAGTTGCATGTTTTGAGTGAAATAAGGTGGCGATGGTTGAGACACTTAGTAACCAGATCTACGCATGACACCCACGGGTATGATTCACGCAAAATGGTGTCGAAAGCTATCCACTAAGGAAGGAAGCTAGATCATTGAGTAACCGGGTTCATTCATGACATCCATGTTTGCAACTCGCGTCAAAAGATGCTCAAGTGGAGATTTTATTCAAGTAAGTTGAGGTGTTGATAGACCGGGGCCATTCAAGACACTCATGTTTCCGATTCGTGTAAGGAATACACCAAGGCTGAAAGAGAGCAAGAAAAAAGAAAATGAAAAAAAGAAAGAAAAAACAATCGAAAAAAAGAGGAAAAACTAAAAAACAGAAAGAAAAAAAGATAGAGAGATCTAGAGCCAAATTGCTTATTTTTATTGTTTTTTCGCAAGTAATGACATTTCAGTGGAGATTTTGTGATATTGTTGTCAATTTCTATGAGCGTAGTTGCATATTGGATTGAGTTGAGAGTTGAACTTAAAAGCCTAAACACATGAGAGCATGAGTGAAACACATATTCCTGGTGAGGCCAAAATACATGGAAATCAAATGCATAACACTGAGGGACTAAATAAGCACATAACATTAAATCTTCTCAAACCCATAAATCATAAAATCACACTTCAGCTTCATTCTCCTCAATCTATAAAATAGATTCCATAACTGACGAAAGGAAAACGTCGTTTGATTTCACCTCGCCAAAGAAATAATCCAAACAAATAAACTAAAGTAGCAACCTAGTATAGAGGATAAGTAAGGGGTAGAACCCATAGAGAAACAAGTACTTCAATGTAATATGTGTTTGTCAATTATGACACTAACAAAGGACTAGGAACACGAATGAGGAAATACAATACAAATAAACCAAGATAAAGATATGGATTGAAACAAAGAGAAGGCAGTAGTTTCTTCGCATCTACGGAGGACATACACTTTGCACAACATATTACTAACACTGGGAAAAACGTCTTGTAGTGCGGCGATGAGCCCTAACTCTCGATCTGTGACAACAATGTTAGGGAGATTACCTCGCATGAGGTAAATGAGCTGTTGCAACGCCCAACTATACGTCTTTGTGTTCTCGTGTGACATGAAGCAGAATCCAATGACGAAGTTCTTCTTCGTGCAAGTGAATCCAATGAACTCACACAAAGGTATCCCGTACCTGTACCATGACATATTTTAGTTTTCAAACCCTTGTCGGTAGGGGTAAATGATTAGTTTGAGATAGAAACATACGCATTCGTCCGGTATGTACTATCGATGAGGACGATATATGAAAAGATGGCCATAAAATGGAAAGCGCTTGGATGCGTGATGAACATATCTCGAAGCCTGTTTGGATCATCAGGGGCTCTCCTTGTAGAGTAGAAGTAACCCCTATCTCGCAATACGTGAAGTGTTTCCTGCATGACTGTTCGGTTTCCTCTCGCTTCAGCTTTAAATTTTCCCTAGCATTGTAAACTTGTCGCCGCGATGTCAAGTTCAACTTATTCCATGTCTCAGTTGTCTCCTTCAAGGTCGCTAAAATCGAATTCGATGGGGTACCAGCCACGGTAAGGACCAATGTACCGTCTAGGTCATCTCTATCCATTTGACCGACGTATGGGTGACCATCCAACGAACTGGGAAGGCCACGGTAAGGGCTAATGTAGCGTCTAGGTCATCTCTGTCCTTAACAACATCCAACCCCCATTCGCCCCGTTTGAACTCCACGCCCGACAACGCAAACGAACACCCCTCTATCTTCGAAATGGCTCTGCGAGTGTTCCTGTTGGCCACGTCTTCTACAACTCTCGGCCTCTTGCGGGGAGTATATTCGTTGTACTTCTCACATGCGAGCAAAACACTGCCACACCTTGCAGGAGTGCTCCCCCAAGACCGCTTGCTTGTAAGAACCATATTTAGCGATAAGGCGATGCCACCACAATGTTGTAACAAGTCCTCGCGATTTTTCCACGTTTGCGATGTGGCAAAATCGGTCGTGTAATCATGGAACACCCGGTTATGGGGTTCCACATCGTCACAGTTGTCCGACATCGGATTACCCTGCTCATCTAATGGTTGTTGTGGCAATGTCATACAGGTATTTAGATTACGGTACATTACCTACGTTACCCTGCCTATATTACGGTATCATTGCAGGTCGGACTACGTTACACTACCTACATTACGGTACCTATATTACTATTTCCACTCGGGCTGATTCTAAACCTATGTGATGACATCCTTACTAGTACGAGAATATAACTACATGTATACGGGAAAGATAAAGTACGTACCGACAGAGGAGTGTGTGGAGAGTCGTCGGCCATTGGAGTGGGTGGTTGTGCTTCTTCCACCGATGGAGTGTCGCGCTGTGCTTCGTCCGACCTTGAAGTGGCTCGATTAGCATCGTCGTTTGCCATAGGAGGAGGAAATTATGGATTGCCAAACTAATAGCCTCGTCCTGCCCCAAAGATGCTCGCCTGATCATCCCGCCCAACATGCCCTGAACTACTAGCCTCGTCCTGCTAGCGCCGCCTCCTCTCCACACCATGCACTGGAGAAGGTGTTGTCTGGTCTCCTTCCATCTCCTAATGATGGGCACCGCCAGGCTCTACCATAGGATCGTAAAAGTCAGGCATTCGCGCATCACCTCCTACCACATATCCCCATACATCAGCCTGTTGCGCTGAATCAACCGTCGGCTGACTCCCCCCGATGTCAAGAGGAACTAGTGGTGTCCACCTCGAAAAATCAATGCCTCCGACCCAGGCCTCGGCATCTCTCATGGATGCATGACTGGTCCCCTGAGCTCCCTCCATAGCATGGTTGGCCCTAACACCAGCATCTCCGACAAGCGACGCCGTGTCGTCGTACGAGTTCAACTGCACGCTCTCAAACCCAGTCCCAAAGTATGCTTCAAACCCATGGGGTTGAGTCTGTGATTGATCATCCATACGCTCCGCTCCTGGTTGCAGTGTTGGGTCATCCCATATCAACTCCTGCAACATCTGCTCAGTCTCCTCTCGGGAAGACTCATCCGCTGACTGCACCATTGCGTCATAATTGTGGTCCATCATCATCTCCATCTCTATCTGCGCCAAACTCTGGTATGTCTCCGTAGACGGCTGCGACGTCTCTGCACGTACGTCACTGGGTTCAACAACTCCAACTCATGGGTCGACAACTGACTGACTAGATGACCCAACCCCACTATCTACACCTATTGTCTGACTATCCCTATCCATATGATTCTCTACATCCTACAAATGTAAAGGAATAGACTCAATCTCTGCACATGACTCACGCAATGCTTGTCTCTCCCTTTCGGCGGCCCTCCGAACGGATTGCAAAACCACCAAATGTGCTAATCTCCGCGACAATATTGGTTGTATACCATAATTTTTTTTCTAAATCTTATCGATTATGGATGTTACTCTCTAATTGCCAGACACACTTCTATATCGTATTCAATTTCAAATTCTATTCAATCTCCCTACAACTAAATATTGATTCCATACTAATAATTTCATTTCATATGAAAAAAATAACCCTATCTAATTGATTTCAACATACCTATGGTGTGCTAGATGTTGCCTTCCTGTATATCCTCATACGACCACTACCACGTCTCTGAATCATCGGGGCCGGCTACAATTCATATAACAATAATATATTAACGCTAGCTCTGTATAAATACAAATAACTTAATTGGAATTTAATAAAATTTAATTTTTACCTACAAATGATCTCTCTGACCACGGCCAACACCACGAGCCTGATCTCCGTCACGGCTACTCTTTCTCACCATTGTAAAACTCACGAAGAAAGCGGGAGTAGAGTAAAAAAAATCGGGAAAAGAAGGAGAGAAACGAGGGAAAATGGGTGAGAAGGTTCAAAAGGCGAGGGATTGGAAGGGGGAGGAGAGTCGATGAGAGAAGCGACAGAAAAAGGTGAGGATCTAAAGACGAGGGAGGGATTGAAAGCGAAGGAGAGTCGGAAAGTGTGCGAAGAAATGGGGCCCGCGCGCCTATTTAAGGGCCCTAGAACCCACCGCACACCCATATAGTGGGTTCGAACCATCGCCATAACGGTAAAAAAAACCACTGTATGAGCATGCGGTGGGTTTTGGATAACGGTGATATTCCATTTTCGATAATTCAAAACTCACCGCTTGGATCTGCAGTGGGTTTTGGATAATATTGATATTCCGTTTTTGATAATTCAAAACCCACCGCATGTATAAGCGGTGGGTTCCACCATCACGTACAACGGTGGGTTTGAGCATAAGATACCCCGTTATGCTCAACCCCACCGCTATACATGACGATGGACTCGTATACGGTCAACGACCCCACTGTCGTATTATGCGGTGGCCCTGGAAAAAGGTGATTAAGGCCACCGCCAACCTATGCTGTGATTAGTAGTGAAAATAGTAAAAGTTAGCGGTGAAGATATCCGCGCCGGTATGCAATGCATGATATTTTTGGATTTTTGTCCTTTTTTAAATTTGTTTTCATTTTTTACTCTAATAACAACAATAAACATAAACATGATGCATGAAAATATAATCCCCCTCCCCCCACACTTAAATGTTTCATTGTCCTCAATGAATAAATAAAAAGAACAATGAAATAAACTCAGGGTGAAGGAAGTGGTAACTAACCAAACATTGGGCAGACGGAGGGTAGAATCCAGACTAATGGCGAAAATCAGCAAGTATACGCGCTCAAAGATTCTGTGTTTAAGTAATTCAATTATAGGTATTTAGGAGATCATCTTTTTGCTTCTTTTCCAGCTCTCTCAGGCAACGCTCAAATTCATCCAAAGCAATATAGACAGGGTCAGGTGTTGCAGCATTCTTAGGATCTTCTTCTTTTTTATCTTCAATTTGGTTATCTTCTTCTGCTGAGCCTTCTGATTTGAAATCTTCCCTATTTGAAGGAATCTCATGGGGCATAAGAAGACTATCATGAATGAGCTTGAAGTCAGCAAGCTTGAAACAGAACGGTAACTCTAGGGGAAGGTACAGATGGTGCTCTCAATGTTCTCCACAATCCACCTGAAATGTTCATTTGAACGAGGATACCAGAACTTCTCAATTATACCAGAACAAGTCAAAGTAGCAATATCATAAACAATATCAGCATGCAAAGGTTGCACACCATCCAAACTAACACCGAGACGATGATCAATCAATGATATCAATCCTCCAAAAGAAATACTCGATCAACACGCTCATACGTTGTACCGATGATTTCAGTGCAACTCCCTAAGAACAATTGAAACCAGTAACACAATCTAGAGATACTATAGTTGGATCAACCTCTTAGAGATACTATAGTTGGATCAACCAACCTAAAGAATGCAAGACTAAGCACCATGTAACACAATCTCGGCTCAGGATGAGTGAGCATATAATCAAAGTAATATCCTTCTTTCCTACACAACCATCTAGTAGCTACAACCTAAGTCTCATGTGCAAGTGGATCCACCGTTGCATTGATCCAAGAATCATAACGCTTTCGGATGACTCCAAAAGCTTAAGCTATCACATCCTTAGTCACTAAGAACTCCTTTCCTCACATACAAAAATGAATCTCCTTGTCAGAGCGATAATCCAGGGTAGCCAGGCTCTACCGTGAGATTAAAAGGGTTAAGAAATTTGCACTCTTTTGACATTCTAATTGCACTGAGATTTGGTATTACTAATTAGCCAAGTACTTTGAGAATTTGTGTTATTCTATGTTGTAGTGCATAAAGTGTAAGAGATTAGTAAGCCTGTAAGGGATATTGATCTATTTAAACCAAAGTCGGACTAACCATTGATATCAATTGCTTTGAGTTGATTTGAGACAATGAAATCATTCCAAGGACCATGAACCCCAAACATTGTCAAGAATTGCAAGTGAAGTGATTTCTCATATTATTATTACTCTACAACTATTACTACTTTTATTTATTTGTTTGCTTTATTCATCTCAACTTTGTTATTATTTACTTTGAATCACCATAGGAACAACGACTCCGTCTTCTCTGTGGGTTCGATCCCAACTTGTCTGCTATACTAATTTTTTATTTAGCGCTAGTTAAGGATATATTGCGTTTCAGACCATGATCAATGACACATCACTCCCGTCACATCACCAAATCTTGGCACCGTTGTCGGGGAAGTCTAGTATTCGTGTTCTTTTGTTGATTTTCTTCGGTCTGACATGCTCTGTATGATCCAGACCCATGCTATTAATTTATCACCTTTGTCTTTTGATCCAAAGATTGAAAGACCTTTATCCAGGTTAAGAAGAAGACTTGAGTTTAAGCAAGAAGAGGAAATGAATGATAATAATCCCAATAAAGAAGGCAATGGAGAAATTGAAGCACCGCCAAGAAGGACCCTGAGAAGCTTAAAGAAGCCCAATCTGAATTTGCAACCACTTGCGATCAGGCTTCCTGCTCTCCCCGAGGGGTCAATATTTGAATACAAGTATAATTAGACAAATATTTTGCATAGTTTTCATGGAAAGGTTGGAGAGGAACCAAACAAACATCTCATAGAGTTTGCTAGTATTTGCGACAGATTATGACCTCAAGCCCTGACGGATGATCAATTGATTCTTAGAGTGTTTCCTTTTACTTTAAAGGATGTAGCAAGCGATTAGTTATATTACCTCCCTGCAAAAAGCATTACAACTTGGGCTGGGTTGAAGAAAGCTTTCCTTCTGAAGTACTTTCCTGCCACTCGCCTCAGCAAACTCAAGAAAGAATTGTTTAGTATAGAGCAATCATCTACAATGATCATGTATGAGTATGTTAAGAGATTAGAGAAGATTAAAGGAAGTTGCCCGCATCATGGTATACTAGAGGATGATCTAGTCCTCTATCTCCATGAAGGCTTGCTTGATGGTGAGCGCAGTGTTATCAATACGTCAAGTGGAGGAGATGTCTTAGACAAGACATCCGAGGAAGCGATGCAAATATTTGAGGACTTAATCAATGCTTCATAAAAATATGGGAGACAACAAGGTGTCAGAGAAGTTCACAGGCTGGACAGCTCTAGAGATAGTCATATAGACAATCTTGATAAGCTCGCTGAAATAGTCAAGAACATGGCTCTACAGATGAATCAGACACAACAACCTAAAACATGTGGAGTCTGCGGATATCCAAATCATCCTAATGATAGATGCCCACTGATTCAAGAAGGAGTTGCTGATGTTCATGCAATGGATTATGGACCTCGTCGAAACTTTGACAGCAATTTCTACAATTCAAATTATAATTCCAATTATCAAAGTGGTTTCAATGGCATGATGAACCAGCAGCAATAACAAGAACCTTATCAAGGAAGAGGCCAATTTGAGAATCGTCAAAGAAACTCTCCACATGATTATAAAGAAGAAACTTTGAGATTTTTGTTGGATAACATAAGTGTCCAAGAGAAGCTATTGAGTCAAATGGCTAAAGAGATTGAAGAACTTAAAGCTAAGGATTCGGGCAAGGTACCCTCACAAGTGGTAGTCAATCCGAAAGAGAATGTAAGTGTCATGATCCTTTGAGAAGGAAAAGAAGTCAAGGTACCCACAAAAAGCATGGGGAAAGAGCCTAAAGAAGCCATAGACGTGAAGGAGAAAGAAGAAAAGTACTCGAATTTGGAATCACCGTTAACCGGCGTCCGCCGCTCCCTGCGGAAACTCAACAATTTGCTTTTCCTGACTCTAACGCAAAGAAATTTCTGAAAAAGTGGGCTTGTGATGCTTACAAGCCTTGGTGCGGGACAAACATCGTTGGCACTTTTGCACTTTTCCAAATAGTAATATAATCCAAACTCAGACACAAAACCAATAGATTAGTCAATCAATCACATGATGAACCAACCAGCTACTAATATAACAATTAAGTCCGGAGTCGAACCCACAAGGAGAAGTGATTTTTTATTCAATAACTCTTAACAAGGACTCTTATGACAAAACAATGATTTGTCGCAAATAACCGAGATGTAAAAGTAACCAACTTTATGATTGCAAAGTAGATTGATAACAAAGTAGAAAGAATATTTCACTTGTAATTCTCTGACAATAGTTGGAATTCATGGTCCTATGATTGATATATCAATTATTCATAAACACATGTCTACTTGACTAAAGTTAAGAGATCCGTAGTGATACAATCACCTTATTTAATATCACTAAAGAATAAGATTAATGACTCAAGTAATTAGACCAATTGGAACAACCCTAATCAGCCCTAATCAACACATCCACAACATAGATCAATTGAAATAATCCACTACAAAAACAAAGAAATATCACTACTTCAATACTTTGTTTGCTATCAAGAACACCATAACAAATTCATAGTTAAGATGCAATTCCTAACTTGGTGATCAATCATATAATGGAACACAAAAATAATCAATAAGCACAAGATGATAACTATGAATATGAATAACTAAATATAATCAAATCCTCGCAATCCAAACAACCATGTCTTTGAATCACATGCGAAACTATGAGTTTAGCAACTCATAGGCCAATTCTCTCTCTCTCTCTCTCTCTCTCTCTCTCTCTCTCTCTCTCTAATGGTGTTCATAGTCTCACAATAGCCACCACCAACTTCTTCTTACAGTGAATGAACTGAATAAACCCTATAAAGTCTCTCAAAGAGTCGGCAAAACCCTAATAGAAATAATAATAACATAATAAGAGATATGGTTTTCAGATCCAAAATCGCAATCCATGGAAATCGACCCACGACGGGCACCATGTTACGGGAGTCCCTCGATTGACTTCAATAATCTCCAATGTCGTGTCTCCTTGCTCCTCTCTAGCTTCTTCCTCAGTCTCCATATGCTCTAAAACATCTCTCTTAAGCTCTTCCAAAGTCCCTTCAAGGTTGGAATGTAATTTTGTAGAATAAACACTAAAAAGGCGTAGATTCGGAACTCGAATACTTCACAAGCAATATACGAAACTAGACTCAAACATAAGCAAAACCACTATCTAAATGCAATAACAAATACCTATAATGCCTATATGAAATATGCATTATCAAATCCCCCCACACTTAACTCATGCTTGTCCTCAAGCAACCATAAGACAAAAACATCATCTACGCATCCCAAAGAAAATTCCTTCATAACTTTACTCATCGAAAGCAACATCATCAATAGTGCAAGTATAATCAAAGCATATAAACGTCATAACATGTATATATGAGATCAAGCTACTTGCATGCTAAAAAATCCAACCTTACCAAGGATAAAATGTGTATTTCTCACTATCATGTGTTTAGGATTTAAGTATACACTCACCTCAATTTCATATACAATCATCAACTCAAATATTGACATTTATATCACAAAATCTCCACCTGATACGTCGGTGCAAAAATAAGGACATCAAGAGGACTTTCGCACAATGGAAACCTTCATAGAAGATTCCATTCGACGGGGTTGTAATGGGGCTTGGTAAAGAAACATAAGGGCAATGAATTGTATTTGGTCATGTGGTGCTATAAATTCCGGGAAAATAAAATTCCAACAACTCCCAACATAACACAAACTAACTCAATAATACTCAAGCTCACAAATACACAACATCTCTCAATATCATCATAAAAACTCCAAAAATCATTCAATTAACTCATACTCGTCATCACATCATCACATCACATATCATGAAATCTCCAACACCCAACCAATTTAACTTCTAACCAACATAAATCCAATTTTTCGTCATTATGCAAAAATAAAATAAACTTGGCTCTTTTTTTCCATTTTCTTTTTCTTTTTTGGAATTTTTAACTTACTTTTACCCCTAGGTGAATTTTATCCTCCCTAGGTCCAAGCTTCTTATTTTTCTTTCTTGAGCTGAAATACATGTAGAACGAATGCATAAAAGTGAGGGAATAACTAAACAGATAACATTACATCTTCTCAAAACCATAAACCATAACATCATACTTTAGCTTCATTCTCCTCAATCTCCAAAATAGATTCCATAACCCACTCAAAATCTCCATTCCCCCGGAATAAGGGTAAGGCTTATCATAGGCTAGGAATAGTATAATTTCGTGGATCTATCAATAAAATAGGCAAAAGGCTCAAATTGGTTTCAAAGCAAGATATAACATAAGGTAGACATGGATAATATGTGGCTAAAAGGTTGTCTCGATCATTTGAACTTATCAAGCAATGAACATGTATATAATTGGTCTTGAAAAATAGATAATCATGGCAATACTCAATGATAAATGCATAGGAAGAGTAAATCACACAAGAAAAGGAAAAGAAATATAGATGTATCCCTTATAAGGCCAAAAATATCTCACAAGGACAATTTTTTGTTGAATATCAAACATGCTCACAAACTTAGATCATACATGCTCAATTTCGGCCCCATAGGTAAAATAGTCGGCAGATACTGATGATGAGACCACTGAGGTCCCAAAAGCCAACGAAATATCTCAATAGCATATGGCAACTCCAACTTCCCTACCATCAGTGCAGACACAAGAGCATCAATGTCCCACATATAAGAGTGACTCACATGATGCAGTGAACTAACATCAACACCATAATATATTGCCAGAAGTGTGATCATGCCTTCAAAAAGGGTGACAAGAGGGTGGTTCTCACTACGTTGGTCACAAGCTTTTTCACAGATCCTAAAAAATAAGAGTACCCAGTCTGGTACTATAGTAGACTCATGAGTCAGGCAATACATAAAATCAATCAATCCAGTATCGACAATAGCGGTGCTCTCAGAATAATAGAAAGTAGCGCCCAAAATCCGCAGAGATAGACGAAGAGCGGGATGAGTAATCATATCATTATGTCTGAAGTTCTTGAAAGTCTTAGGCATCCCTGTCAAACTCCTCCAAATCTCTGATGAATCAAGAACACTCATGGCATTCTGCCACTTCCTAGAACACCTCTTCGAAATACCAAAAGGAACTCCAATTGCAGCATATGAGGAATTACAAGCTCTTCTTCTTAACCGAAATCGAACATCCTTGGACGAGATTACATCCAAAGTAGTAAGGAACTCCTTGACCAGGAAAGGGTAGGTCGGAGCCCTTCTACCAATAAATTCGTGCAGCCCTCCATGTGCCATCAGGGTGATTACATAATCAAACAAACCCAACCTCTTCAATGTGGTTTCATCAAAGAATATGGTCGACGTGTAGGTACGCTTTCCAAGCGCATTCCAGCATAGCACATCAGTATCATCGAAGTAAGCCGGCACCTCTTTCTTAATAGATCCACTCATGTTTGTGAAAAGAGCAAGGTGAACATAGAAGATCTCCACAAAGCACCGGAAAAAATGAACTCTCTACGGGGACGGCGAGCGCCATGGATGGGGCGGCGGGCGCCGTGTATACCAATCCTTAAATCTGAGTGAAAACATTGGATAACCGATGTCCACACTCTTCAAGCTTGAAACTTTGACGATCAACTTGGTTTCAACAGCTTCTCAGGTGATAGGTAGGGGAATGGTATGGGAAAAGATTGATTTTTGTGGATGTAGGGTAATGGTGGAAAGTGTTTTGATAGCAAGAATCAATTGAAATACAAGGCTTTAGAATTTTGGAGTGGATTCAAGTAGGCTTTTGGGTTTTGTAGATTCCTTTGGAGAAAGCTTGGTTGATTCAAAATAAGAAATGAAAATATATGGTGAGTTGGAAAGGGATATCTATCAAAAAGAAAATAGAAAATATTAGAACAGGATAAAGAGAAAATAGAAAAATAGAAAAGATAAATCCTAGAACTAATATAAATGGAAACTAACCCTAGATAGATAATCTAATCCTAAGATAGATAAAAATAAACTAAACCTAAAATAAATAAATAAATATAAATCTAATCCTAATACGACATAAAATAAAGAAACTAACCTAAAACGAAATTAACCAAAAGTAAAAGATAGAATTACTTTCCTTCCAAGTTTACCAAAAATCCGGACTCATCAAGAACACAGAGGCGGCGGGCGCCGTGTCCTCAGAACGTGACTCCGTACTTAAATCAAGCAAAACTCAACTCCAACAAAGGTTCTAACTTACCATCACTCCAAAATTTAGCGACACGATTGATCCTACTTTATTGAATTGAAAAACGAAATGCAAAATTGAAATGATATTACCTAAACTACCTTGGGTTGCCTCCCGAGAAGCGCCTTTGTTTCACGTCTTTGGCTCGACGTGATGCATTTCTTGATTAAGTTATCTCATTAAGATCCTCCACAGTTTTCCTTTTCAAGACAAGAGGGGGGACTTTAGGAATTTCTCCAACATACCCATCAATTGCATCCATTAATTCCTTATTGAAATGAGTTACTCCTCGAGGTTACCCTGAAATTGCAAAAACCTCAACATTGTTAGGAATCGATTTCTCATAGGGGATAACAATAAAATCATTTGAATTAGACACATTGTCCTGTGACTTCAACAAATTCTCAATTTTCTTTTCAATGTCATCTTTCCCTAATCCAATTTTATCTTTGTTAGAAGACTAAATATTCAAAGATTCAGTTTCAACAGAAGCATCTCACAAACCATTTGATTCATTCATGTGATCACTTTCATTGGAGTCAAGAACATCTACAGAACCATTAGTAGAAGAAACAATAGGCTCAAATATAGAAAACTCAATCTTTCTACCATCAAATTCCATAGTTAGTGAACCTTCAAAATAATCAATCTTAGTCTTAGCCGTTCGCAAGAATGGCCTTCCTAATATAATTGGGGTTTCAGGCGTACCTTGTTCCATATCTAGAATGAAGAAATCGGCTGGAAATATCAAATCGTTTACCTTAACCAAAACATCCTCAACAACTCCTCTATGCATAATACTAGAACGATCAACGAATTGTATAGTAACACCAGTTTTAGACAATGCATTGAGACCCAAAAACATGTACAAGTTATAAGACATAACATTGATTGAAGCACCTAGGTCTAACATAGCTTTGGTGAAGCTAGCATTACCTATTGCACATGGGATAGTAAACATACCTGAATCTCCGTAATTTTCAAGCAATCTTTTCTGAGGTAAAGCAGAAACATTCTCACTTAAACTTACCTTTTCTTTTCTTCGCATCTTTTGCTTGTGTTTCATAGTGCATAGTTCTTTCAAAAACTTCGCATAGCGAGGTATAGTTTTAATCAAATTGAAAAGTGGAATATTTACCTCACAATGAGGAAAGATATCATAAAGAATTTGTTCATCTTCCCACTTATGATCAGGTCTTAAGGTATGAGGAAAGGGTGGCGCAGGTCTTGAAACCTCAGAAGACAACTCCTTAGAAGATTTCTTCGAGGATGCAACAACGTCGAAAATCGGTTCCGTCACTTGAGGGTGTAGTGGGCACCGTGGTGAGGGGCGGCGGGCGTCGTCTTTGCAGTGTGTCACCAATTTTGTTTTGTCATCTTCTCCCACATCAATTTCTTCCCTAGGCCTCTCTTCAATATTTCTAGTGGGCACATTCACTTGTTTACCTCCTCTAGGGATCATGGCACTCACATTCTCTTTCGAATTCACTACCACTTGTGATGATAACTTCCCCAAATCTTTCGATTTCAGTTCTCCAATCTCCTTATCCATTTGATTCAACAACTTTTCTTGAACACCCATCTTATCCAGCAATAACAGCAATGTCTCATCTCTATCATCTTATTGAGTGTTTCTCAGACGATTCTTTAATTTTCCTCTTTGAAAAGGCACTTGTTGCTGCTAGCTTCTACCGTTGAATCCACTTTGATAGTTCGCATTGTAGCCCTGATTATAACTATTACCAAAGTTGCAGTGAGATCCATAATCCATAGCATTCACATCAGCAATGTCCTCTTGAATCAAGGGACACTTATTATTTGGATGAGTTGGATCTCCACAAACACCATCTTTAGGCTGATGAGATTGATTCATTTACATAGCCATCTTGTTCACTATCCCCGTAAGCCTATCTATGTCGTCCTTGTAACCATCTTTAGAACTTTCCAACTTATGAACTCCTTTAACTCCTTGGTGTCTCCCATATTGTTGCGATGCATTAGCCAACCTTTCAAAATATTGCATTGCTTCTTGAGGTGTTTTATCCAAAATATCTCATCCATTTTCCTTTTCCAGATGAGCCTAGATTGTCATGGAAGGTCTTTGGCTCCATGAAAATGGAAGGTTGAAGATTCGAGGAGTGGAGAGGAAGAAGGAGCAGTGAGAGAGAGTAATGTGGGATTGTGTTGAGCCGTGTGAGAAGATGTGACAACTAACGGGTTAATAAAGAGAGAGAAGAGGAGATGAATCGGTTTGGATAGATTCGGGGGGGGGGTAATTACTCTTCAACAGATATAGGGAGTAGGAGAGATAATACCGGGAATGGGGTAATTTTATTTTTCCTTTTAAAATTCAAACTAATTTTAACGATTTGAATTTAAAATTTGGTTACAATATCTTGTTCCAAATCTTTTTGCCAAAAAAAACCCCGTTAAGAAAACAAGTTTTAAACAATAAAATCTTTTATTGAAGCTGGTACGTTTAAAAAAAATCGAATGACTCATATTCAAGAGAATAATAGCCATATGATATGATCCAAGATATCAGCGTACTGCCTAGACACTCAAGGTCGTTGAATTGCGTTTTAAGACCTTGAAACGTACTGCAGAGATTTACTCCCCCTATATCAATGCATCTTTATTAAGCATTCCCAATTCTAAACGAATAAAGTTAAATCTATCCTCAGGAAAGGGTTTAGTGAAAATATTAGCAAGTTGTAAATCAATTGAGATAAAGGATATGGATGCATCACCTTTTTCCACATGATCTCGAACAAAATGACACCTTACAAGTTACATCGATATGCTTGGTTCTTGAATGTTGCACATGATTTTTAGTAATAGATCGATATTGCACTTGTATTATCGCACTTAATAAGAATACCTTTCAAATCAAAGCCAAGATCACGTAATTGTTGAGTTATCCATAACACTTGAGAACAACAAGCTCCAATAGCTATGTATTCGGCTTCTACAGCTAAAAGTGCAATAGAATTTTGTTTCTTTAAGTGCCAACTTATTAGAGATGACCCCAACAGTTGACAATACCCTGAAGTGCTTTTTCTATCGACTTTGTAACCTGCAAAATCTGCATTTGAATAGCCAATGAGGTGAAAATTGCTTTGTTTTGGATACCAAAAGCGAAAAATTCTTTTAACCGTAGTAAGATGTGATTCCTCTGGGTCAGCCTGAAACTGTGCACACACACATACACTGAACATAATGTCGGGTCTACTTGCCGTGAGATAGAGGATTGAACCAATCATACCTCGATACTCTTTTTGGTTCACACTCTTACCATATCTTATCTGGATCTAGAGAAAGTGTTGAGATCATAGGGGTCTTAGCAACCTTTGATTGGTCAATCTTGTACTTCTTGAGCAGATCTCTACTATACTTGCCTTGATTTAGGAAAATTCCCTTCTGTGCTTGATGTACTTGTAGTCCAAGGAAGAATGTCAATTCTCCCATAAGACTCATTTCAAATTCCTTGCATATAATGTCTGAAAATTCCTTGTAAAGAGAGTTATTAGTAGTACCGAATAGTATATCATCTACATAAATTTGTACAACTAACAAATCGTGACCTCGAGTCTTGATAAACAACGTTTTGTCGACCAAACCATGTTTAAAACCATTTTCAAGAAGATATTTGGACAATCTCTCATACCATGCCCTAGGGGCTTGTTTGAGACCATAAAGTGCCTTGTCCAACTTATAAACATGAATTGGGAAATCCTCATTTTCAAAACCAGGAGGTTGTGAAACATACACTTCCTCTTCTAAAATTCCATTTAGAAAAGCACATTTAACATCCATTTGAAAATTTTTAATACCTATGTATGATGGGAATGCAAGTAATATTTGGATGGCCTCTAACCTTGCTACGGGAGCGAATGTCTCCTTGTAGTCAATACCTTCTTCTCGATTATATCATTGAGCTACGAGTCTAGCTTTATTGTGAATAATATTTCCATCCTCATGCAACTTATTTCGAAAGACCCATCTTGTGCCAATGACGGATTGATGCTTGGGTCTTGGAGTGAGCGTCCATACCTTGTTTTTTTCAAACTCATTGAGCTCACTTTGCATTGCCATGATCCAATCTGGGTCTTGAAGTGCTTCGGTAGGATTCTTTGGTTCTACAAGAGACACACGCGCGTACAAGTTTTTAAATTTAGATCGAGTTTGGATATTGGATTTCGGATCTAAAATGATATTCTCCATTGGATGAGATGAGGCTTGTTTGAACTTTCGTCTTTTAGGCTCTTGAGAATTGAGATGTTGAGGCTTCTTCAAGACCTTGAGGCTCAGCTTCACCGCTTGGTTAATGTTCAAGGTCTTGAACTTGTAGGTCAAGACGTATCCTGTATTTGCTCCTACGTATTTTGACATTGTGCTTTTTATCTTTCCTTTTCAACGTCGGAGCCTTGATCTTCATGTTGATTCAAGTTCAAATCTGCAACACTATCACTCAATGCACCGTTATTGCTTTCATCAAATATTACATGAATGCTTTCTTCGACAATCCTAGTGCGTTTATCAAAAACTCTACATGCTTTGCTATTTAGAGAATAACCAAAAAAGATGCCTTTATCACTACGAGCGTCAAATTTCCCAAGATTATCTTTGCCATTGTTGTGAACATACATTTACATCCAAAGGGTTTAAAATACAAAATAGTGGGTTTTCTTCCATAGAAAAGTTCATAAGGAGTTTTCTTCATAATGGGGTGGATTAAACACCGATTTAAGATGTAGTTGGTTGTGTTGACAACCTCGGCCCAAAGAGACTTTGATCAATCGTTTTCCAAAAGCATAGTCCTAGACATATCCTCCAAGGTGCGGTTCTTTCGTTCCATAAACCCGTTTTGTTGAGGCGTTCTAGGGGCCAAAAATTGTGTGAAATCCCATAATTTGAACAAAACAAATAAAATTTAAGTTGATCAAATTCATGCCTATATGGTCACTTCGAATAGAAACAATAGGCATGTTTTTCAAAGTTTGTAACTCCTTACATAGTTTTGAAAACTCAAATAAAGCTTCGGATTTTTCTCGTAAAAATGAAACCCAAGTAAAACGTGAATAATCATCAACAATGGCAAGAATATATTTTTTACCTTTGGGAGATTTGACACGTATAGGTCCACATAAATCCATATGTAATAGTTCAATGGGGCGAGACGTACTTACTACCTTTTTTGGGCTTAAAAGACCCTCGAGTTTGCTTACCTCATGCACATGCATTACATAACTCATCTACCTTGAAGTTTAAGTCAGACAGACCACGAACCAAGTCCTTTGAATGTAGCTTTGTGTGCATACTGACGTGTCCAAGTCGTTTATGTCAAAGTCCTGGATCTTCTATAACGCATGTTATGGCCTGCTCGAATCCAGATCAGTTGAGACTTTCGACGCCCGAAGGAGGGGTATGCATACAGAGTGGGGCCACATCGAAGGTTTGATGTCATATTTGGAGGCGACGTGGTTGCGAGATTACTCGGAGAATATTGTCCATGCATGGACAAATGCTATCCAACATTTTAGTACGACCATGACGAACAGGTGCACCTCATTTTTCCTTAGCAAAGTCATTCCACATATAATTTGTTTACAATATATGGAGATATTCACCTGCGAGTCCCACTTTTCCTGTAGGGCTGAGTCCGCTCATTCGGTGCTGAAGAAGACCTTGAACTCTACAGTTGGTGATTTTAAAAACGTGATAAAATCAATCAATCTGATGACGGCGGACCAAATCAGTGAAGTGAAGAATACAATGGGGCGAGCGAACAACACATGGCCGACGGACTCTCACAACCTATGGATATTCGATCAGGTTTGACATATTGTGTCGAAAGAATGTTTTAACTTGTTATTTAAGATATACACGAAGATGGAAACCAATCCGCCGTCGCAGCCATGCTGAGATAGATACTGGAGGAACGTCTACGGTCTGCCCTGCACACATGAGATGCAAACTTGTCGGAACGCGCAGATACTGATCAGACCGTCCCAGATTCACATTTTTTGAAAGCAATTGGATTGGGATCATCCATATGTTGACATCGTCCATGATAACTCCGCTCACAAGAGCCGATGTTGACAAGTCGCGCATGCTCACGTTGTTCCAAAGTGGAGCTATGGACAAGGATATTCGTTGGAGGATCACCTCGGCATTCAACGATGGGGATCGTCCCTCTCATACATCGTTGACTCCACCTGACCTAAAGGGTCGTAGACCGACCGGGAGATCGAGGACTCGCCACCCCTATCAAACAAACCCTCTACCTTAGGAACGTGAGCGTGCTCGGGCCCAACGTCGAGTCGATAGAGAAGGGAGCAGGGGATTAGTCCGAGGTCGAGGTCGGGGTCAATCTTCATCAAACGAAGCGGATGCTGTAAAAGGCAATGAAGAGGTCACTGGATCCCATGCAATTTCCCTCGACGACCCTCCTAGTGGTCGAGGAAGAGGAAGAGGTCGAGGATGGGGTGGTGGGAGGGATCGTGGCCGAGGTCGATCAGCGTCGGAGCCTATAGGTGACATTCCACCTACAACATCTACGACGCTTCCACCTCATAATCTCCTTCACATAGATTTCAATTGAGGTACTGGAAACATCGACGAATTCATGATTACTTTCATATTAGTCGTCACGAATGTTGCAGGTGATGGTCATTGTGGGTATAGATCTTTTGCTTGTCTTCTGAACTTGGGGCAAGACGCATGGCCACGATTTCGACAGGAGTTGGCCGTTGAGTTGCAGCTGCATGCAGATCGGTACCATTACTATCCTGACTTAGATGAGCTCATCATGAGGGTCAACTACTTCGATACGTGTCATGATGCTACTTATTGGATGGAGATTCTGATCATGGGCGAGGTGTTTGCCACGCTGCACCAGCGTCCTTTGGTGATATTATCGCAGATGATGCCTATGTTGTGCATGCCTCTTTACGCCACTAGGGGCCCGTCAGTACCGTCCTACGAAGAGTTAGATGGGATAGCTTTAGTCGGCAACAACAACCATTTCGTACCGGTACGTTTCATATTTCATATTCATTCGTTTCTTAAAGTTTCGTTGTTCACTTCTAAAGTCAACATTCACATGTTATCTGCAGATTTGGTTGTTGCTTGGATCGCCCCTGCCGCCGGTATACACTACCTGGACGCAACATTACGATCCCACAATCAACGAGTGGCACGAGTAGTTTGCGGCAAGAATTGCACGATACAGAGCCTAGCGTCGTCAGGATGGTGGCCGTCCGCTGCGCTATTAGCACTTTTCATTTTCCTGTGTCAATTTTCGAACTAGCTAGATAAGTTGACTTCTTCGGTTACGAGATATGTTATCCGTGTCATTTTCCGAACTGCGTTCTATTGTATGACATTTTTCAAACCATGTTTGTTTTATGATGCTTGACATTTTCCAAACTTCGGAATCGATTCGGGGACCTTCGGGTTCTAACTCGATAAGTACTTTAGTTGCTTATTATATACTCTTTATTCTAAGCGAAACATATTATTTACAATTTCTGAAATTTACGTACGTTTTGTAAGATAATAAAAATTATATAAAACATAAATTTTTTATATTTAATTTCATCAAAATATATATTTCAAAAACTAATAGTTTATAGAGTTTCACCGGACTATAATTAAGGTTTTCGACTCACCGCATATGTGGGTGATAGGTGACGTGGTTGGTCTGGTCCGCACTACAACCTCCAAATATGAGTGCCCCAAGGCCCATCGCATAAGTTGGCGGTGGGGTTTAAACGGAACGGGGTCGCCCAACGTTCAGTACAAGAGTGAGCTTGTATACTCATCACCACACCGCTACGTATTGCGGTGGCATTTTGGATCTATCATCACTTGTTGCGGTGGCCTCGTTGACCGTCATTAAAGCCACCGCCAACATATGCGGTGATTAGCGGTGAAAATAGTAAAAATTAGCGGTGAAGATATCATCACCCATTGCATACATATGTGTTATTCAAATACCAATCTAGCTTATTTTGTCCTCTATTCATTTTAACATGATCATATAAATCCCATGGAATTTCGGATGATTTAACCTTGTCTTGAAATTTTATTTTTATCTGAGATATGATTTGGCATATGTAATTGAGCATGTATGATCTAAGTTCCTGACATGATTGAGATCCAACAAAAAAATTTCCTAGTGAGAAATTTTGACCTTATAAGGGATTACATCCATTCCTTTTTGCTTTGGTTATGCGAATTACCCTTCTTATGCATTTATCTCTGAGTATTAACATGTTTATTTATTATTGAGACTGATTATATATACATGATCGTTGATTATGAGTTGAATTGCATATAATAGAGGCACCTTTTAGCCTATATTTATCCATGCATATCTTATGTTATATCTTTGCTTGAAACCAATTTGAGCCTTTAACCTCTTTCTTTTGAAGATCCACAAAATTCATATATCCTAGCCTATGATAAGCCTGACCCGTATGGGAATTAGGATTTAGAGTTGGTTATGGATGATCTTTTGAGTTGAGAAAAAGTTATGGTTTGTGTTTATTGTTGATAGGTTTTGAGAGAGATGTAATGTTATGTGTTTATTATCCTCATATTTGTATTTCATGCATATGGGTCAAAAGAAAAGAAAAGAAAAAAACTTGAAAAAAGAAAAAAAAAACAATCGAAAAAAGAAAGGAAAAAAAGTGATGAAATAAGAGTCTTGTTTATTTATTCTTGCATATGAGAGTTGGATAAATGTTTATTTTGAGAAGTTATGTTGAGTTGAGAGTTTATTGATTATATCTTGAGAGTTATTATATTTTGAGAGATGATGTTTATGAGAGCTTGATGTACTTTTGAGTTGTTTTGTGTTATGTTGGAAGTTTTAGGAATCTTAGTTTCCGGAATTGAAAGCACCACATGACCAAATACAATTCCTTGCCTTTATGCTTCTACTAAGCCCCTTTACAACCCCGCCGAATGGAGTTTTTTTTAAGTCTTCCATTGAGCGAAAGTCCTCTTGATGTTTCTTATCTTGCTCTGATGTATCCGATGGAGATTTTGTAATATAAGTGTGAGTATTTAAGAGTGAGGTTTGCATGTAGAACTGAGTTGAGAGTATGCTTAAAGCCTAAGCACATGAGAGTGAGAGAAACACATATTCTTTCTTGTGAGGTTGGATTGATGAGCATACAGACTACTTGATCGTTCATATACATTGTTATGATGTTTGTGTGCCTTATTCATGTTTGCACCTGCTTTGATGTTGCTTTTCATGAGGTTAAGTTTTGAAGGAATCTCATGTGAGATGCATTGATTTATGTCTATTCTTCATTTGCTTGAGTACAAGCAAGAGCTTAAGTGTGGTGGAGTTTGATAATGCATATTTTAGATAGGCATTGTAGCTAGTTTTAAGTGCATTTAGATAGGTTTCTTGCATGTGTTTTGTTTAATTTTCATCGTTTTGTATTTAAGTATTTGAGTTCGGAATCTATGCTATTTTGTGTTTGTTTTGAAGTTTTACAATCCAAGCTTGAAGGGAGGTTTGAGAGATCCAGAAGAGCTGGTTTTGGAGCATAAAAGAGGTTAGGGAAAGATCATCAAGGGAGCTAAGGAGAACAAAGTTAAAGATAAAGAAGAATCACAGAGGCAGGGTAGCGGCGGCCGCCACTCTTTAAACGGCATCCGCCGCTCTTTAACCGGCATCCGCCGGTTTCACAGTCTTAAGCAAACCCGATTTCATCTGAATCTATTTTAATTAGTTTATTATTATTTTACTCTCTAGGGGTTTTAGCCGTCACTTTAAGGCTATAAGACTATTATTTTCAGCCGTTTGATAGAGAGAGGACATTGAGAGAGATAATTTATAGCCACATTTCCATTGATTGTTTTGGTAGACTATGAGTTGCTAAACTCATAATTTCGTCTGTGATTCAAAGACATAGTTGGTTAAATTGTGCACATGTTTTGATTTCATATTGTTATTCATGAGTTATTTCATTATCTTTGTTCTTTATTGTTAAGTATTTGCGCATGTTCTTTCTTGACTGATCACCTTGACAGAAACTGCATCTATGCTAGTGATTACGTTTTGAAAGAATAGTAATCCATGGTAGCAAGCAATGAGGAATTGATCCCGTGAAAGCATCAATTGTCTCTGCAGGATAATGACTATTAGTTAAATACTCCCTCCTTGAATTTATAAATAAAGAGCGGCCATATCCGGGTTTGAACTGGGGACCTTTGGGTACTACCCGCAAGTCCTTTTCAGTGAGCCATTCCGAAATGGTTGTTAAATACTTTATTGATTTCTATGAGATTAGTGTTAAAGGATTTGTACTCTTTTGACATTCTAATTGCATTGAGATTTGATATTGCTAATGTAACGGCCCGGAATTATGATTTCCGGGTTACGTTTCAAGGGATAAAACCCCTTGTTCGGATCTTGCAATTCAGGTACGGGTTGAGTTTTAAAACAAAATATTTGTACTAAAAGAAGGGATTTCGAACCCTTAAAGATCGCGGATCCATTGGAGATCAAATACCTGCCTTAGTCTAATCGTGAAATCGAGCGAAAGCAAAAATAAGGTTGAGTTTAAATACCATCCGAAAGGGAGTATTAAAAGAGAGGAAGTGTGGTGGTCTCTCAACCTCTCGATCTAACGCCAAAAGTCTGAACCCGCCAAGCATCCACATAAGCAACGATAACGGCTAGTGATTACCTGAATCTAAAAAAAATGAGGGGGATCTGGGTCAATCATCAGGTCACTCATGCGCGTATGTAAACACACTCTGAGAGGCATATAATAAGCATCCTACTCTTAAGATGAAATGCGTAATGCCATGCGTAAATTAAATCACGTATATATATTGACAGTTTAATATAATGCAGAAAGCGATAAATGGATCCACACAGAATGCCAAGTGGCATGTCCCTCTCGTACCTCCACCCCCCTTCCGATAGGGCGGACACTGGCCAGTTCGGTGCTATAGCATAGCAAATTCCTCGTGGTGGTGCACAACCCACGGCATCATCATATCATATCATATCATATCATCGCTTGCCCGATGGTGTTGGGCTATCATATCATGCTCATATAGACTCGATTGACCCAGGGTACCCGATGAGGCTGGGCTACCCTATGACCCTAGCAAAGACTCTAGGACTATCACAGATAACGGCCGTTCTCTTGCAAGGACATATAGCAATCATATGATTTTCATTTTAGCTCCTAAGCATGATTCTAAGTCGTATGGTGCATGGACACTAGCCTACTATATAACACCCAGTGCATAGAGCGCCCATCATGAGTAAGTTCAAAGAACTTACCTGGAGTAGCAGATCAGCAAGATGAAAAGCAGCAAGATATAAGCAAGCAGGTTACAGATCACCTAGCAATTATTAATAAATATGCATAAGTAAACTGCACAAAACGGGATCCATTTACCACTACATAACATGCCCACCAATCCATTAATCATAGCATCATCAACATTCTTTATCTCAACTTATGGCAACATCTTATATCATCTTATTCCATTGTCATTTCCATAACTGACTCAATCATACTTCAATCCATAAAATCTCACTCGCTAGTCCAGTTGTTAGCCAAAACAATTACTTCAAGTTTATACTTAGCCATTTCTAATTTATAAAATATTTAATCTTTAAAAATACTTTCAAAAAAAATCCATTTAAATAATCCCGACATACTTTACTTTAATTAAAATCACCATTCTAGGGATTTAAGTAACTTTCAACCGTTACAAAATAATTCAATTTATATACTTTAAAACCGACCCCTTTTTAAATACCGACACACAAATCAATTTCTGAATAATCAATTATCGGAAATCGGTTAAACAATTAATTAATAAATTAAATAAATAAATATATAACGAATAACCCGAACCGAACCAACGCTTTTAACCCAAACCGAACCGAACCCGCTAAACCTCAACCAACCCGGTTCAATTCCAAAACAAAATAACACAAAGGAGGTGGGCCCCGCGCTGACTGGGCATGAAGGGTGGGACCCGTGTTCCATCTTCCTCCTCCAACTTCGAAGGAATCTGCAGCTCCCGCCTGCTGCTCGACGCTGGCCGCCTCGGACAGCCCTGCCAGTGCGCCTGGACTCGCCCCGCTCGGACGCTGCTCGCACCGCTCTCGCAGACTCACCCTCGCTCGACCCTCACATCAGCTGCGCCCCGCCCACAGCGCCTCACTCGACCCTCCTCGCACACGCTGTCCCTCTCGCCCGCCGCGCTGCCCTCGAGCTCGCCGGAGCTCTCGAGCTCTCCCGACTCCCCGCACACAGCTCTCGCTCACTCGCCACTCGCCCATAGCCCGACCCAAGGACCGAATCGATTCAAAACAGAGAAGGGAAAGGTGGAAGCTCACCGAGGGGGTTCGCGACTTCGGAGCTCTCGATCGGAGTTCTGGGCGTCGTCGGAGGCTCGCGATGGCTCGTCGGACCTACACCGGACATTGGTGAGTGGGATGGAGGAGCTCGGGGGTGATTTGGATCGGAAACGAAGGAGAACGGCTTACCGGAAGATTGTTCGCGCTCGAACAGGGGAAAGGGCTTCGGTGGTGGTGCTGGGGAGTTCCTGGGCGGAGGTGATGGACGTCGGAGAGGTCCCTCGGCCTGCTGCTGCTTCTGCTCATCGAGGATTGCGGAGGTGGAGGCTGGTGATGCCGTGAACGGGACCGACGCCGATGGAGGAAGGTGATGTTAGGAGACGTGGAGATGGTGAAGGCGTGGTGGTGATGGTAAAGTGACGATGGTGGTGATGGTCAGCAAGGGAATGGAGGGAGAGGGAGTTGGTGAATGTGATGGTGATGAGGGTGATGTGAATGCAGAATGACGGGGAGAGGGATGACTTTTGAAGATGTATGGTGGGGTGAGGGAGTTGGTGAGGGTAATGTGTTGAATTGGTTAAACAAATACCCGGATATAAATCACGAATACGCGAATTTTGAACCCCGAAATTAGTTCGTGATAGTTAGTTTCTTTGAATCTCGTTTTCTCGATTAATTAGATTTATAAAATCGAAAAGGATAACACACCACGATAATTATTTTGAATTTTTGAGGTAAAAGAACGGAAATTGTTCGTTAAATTTATACTCCGGTCGGAATCCGCTAAACAAGTTTTAAAACCGACTTAATTTCATTTTTAATTCTCTTATTCCAGAAAATTAGGATTTGAAAATCCGAGCCTTTACATCATCCACCTCTAAAAACAAGTCTCGTCCTCGAGACTAAAAAAATCTTAAAACCGGGGATGAAGTTTGAAATTGGTGAGTCCAAGGATCATGTCATTGATCCCGTGAACACCTCATAAGTGCCCCTATGAGATCCTCACAGTACCGTTGCCGTGATCATAATATCCCCAATAGACCGTAGTAAGAATGTAATATGGGCCCCTATCACATCCTTACTCCGACTCTTTGGCCATATCATAACTCAAATATTATTATCCACTTCGTGAGGCGTCATAATGTAAATCCAGTCCCGAATGATTCAAAAGAGTTTTGCAAATGGAAATATTGACCTCGAAATCGTTAAAATTCTTGATAGGATTTATTCTTTTAAAATCCAAGTTAGTATTTTTCAAATCCGTTTCAAATCTTCAAATTCGACGTTAGTCAAGCAATTTCACATCACGAGAGGTGGAATCATCCACCTCTAAAGACTAATCTCATATTCTCTTCCTAGTTTCCGAATCAGATCAATCATCATTCTCCACTCAGTATGAACAAAAGGAACCAACTCATCAACTCATAACATCATCAGCCACATCTCATGTGGCAAATCTCAACATCAATCATGATAATCTCAACCACATAACATTTTTACCCTATAACATAAATCATACCATCCATTCGGAACATGTCCAAAGCAATAACTAAATCTCAACATCATACCACGAGTCGTAAGGCATATCTACATCATACTGAAGGAATCACAAGTCCATGATCGAATTCTCATAAGTTATCATGCAAGCACACATGTCAAGAGATCAATGGGCTAAGTGTCACAGGGTTAGTATGTCAGTACACATCAATTCTCAAAATCGCATAACATCGCACTACAAGTAGAACCAGTCATAGCAGATTTATCATGTCAACATATCAACACATCAAGGCCATGCCTATTAAGATTCAGAAAAGGAAGTTCAAGTAGTATATAATTCACCAACATGTCAGCATGCCCTAAAAGACATCACCTCAACTCATCATAATATCGAATGACGATCATTTAGTAACCAGGCACCATTGAGTCATGTTCATCATTTAACGTATCAATAATCATGCTTAACTATATAATACAACATCATGCTTTCATATAATAACACATCATTATCTCATATATCCTATCGCAACACATCCTAACATTCTTCTATAACAACATAACAGGATAGCAAAGCATCAATATATCATGATAACATTTGTCACTTTCAACTATATTTCAATATTGCGTATCAACATGTAGTATCGTTCCATACCAAGTTTCTCATGGTCGCTATCTAACATCATGCCAGTACATATTAACAAGTCATGTAAGCAAGAAAATTACCAAATTATCATCAGTCAACAAGTCTCAATTTGCTATTATGCTCAAAATTATTGCAAAACACCACATATGAACATAGTCAATTCAAGCTAGCAAGTTTCAACATAGCCTTATCAGATAACAATTCAGGTTCCTCAGCATTCGCAGTTCATACTTTTATAGGCACAAGAGTTCAGATCATGCTTAGCAATATAGGGTAGGAAAACATCGAAACATCATGGTACATGAAAACTATAAGACATCGAATCATATCATCATAGACAATGGATGATCATGCAAGATTCATTACCAGGTCAGCACATCAACACATAAATTCCATCGTCATATCAATGAAATACCATCATCAACTAATTCAGAGAGGATTAAGAGTTAGAAGGGAGGACACTCTCGCTTGTAAGTCATATCGTACCCAGTAATCATCATCCTCAAAACGTGTTTGTCCTGCCGAAATCGTTGATCTTGAGGCCTATGGGTTATGGGCCCACGCCTTCGCGGCGTTGCTCTATCGCTATCAGACTTCCCATTTCCTCTTTCATGTCGTCAATCGTCCAACGTGTCGTGTAGGAGTTCAAGTTAGCGAAGATAGGGGAGGGACAAGAGCAGACAACCCAATGTTCCTTTCGGAACGAACACACACCAACCCTAAGGATGACAACTAGAGGCGAAACTCTGACCTGAGAATAGCAACGATGCCCTTATGGAAGTCCATTAAGTTATAATCGCGACAAGCAAACACGAATTCATTATGGAGCATATCAATCACGCTAATCCACACTAACAGGTACCTATTTCAGGGGAGCAACATTCGTATTCATTCCCAACGACACGATCGATTCCTATACTGATGCATGCGAGACAAGATAGTAGTCTATTATTCCATGAAAGCAGATATGCCTAGCAACTTAAGCAAGTTATGCGGAATCAAGAATGATCATGCAGGATTCGAGGTCATGTGGGATTTAACGACGATGACGAGTATGGTGTATATGAAAGAATGCACAAGCATGGTGTATGCATCAATAGGTGAGGTCAAATATGGCATGGTGAGGTGTAACATAACAACTAGATTAAGTGTCATACGAGAACATATAGGAGCAACCTAGTAACTATCTCATCCGAACACACTGGTCATATAGTAGGTCAAGCATGGCACGTAATCATATGATGAGGTACATTTAGAAAGTGCATGTCCTACATGATACTAGCGACACATAATGTGATACAAGCATAGTCAAGAGTCATTAAAAGGGGTTCAATAGGATGTTCACGAAACATGAGGCATCATCAAAAGTAACAAGAAGGACATCATGGCAATAGATTATAATCATGCTAGGAACGAATCATCATGGGACACATATAAAGGTACAGTAGTTATCACATCATAGAATAGGTACAACATGTAATCATTTAGTGAGTCATATTGGAAACCATAAGCCCTACAGGATACTACTAGCACATATCGAACCATGACCACAATCAAGGTAACTCAACTAAATTCATTTTAACATTCATGCGTCATGCATATGCAAAATGATATAACGTGGTGTGTAATCATGCGAGGTGCCAAGTCATACATCTATGCCAGCACTAGAGGAATTCATAAGAGAATAGGGAAACACTACCGAGTGATAACATGTAAGCATGCTAGGATAAACCATCACAGAAAACAATTGATCATCGAATTCAACATCAATCTAATTTTCATGAGTAAGATATTTCAAGGTGATAGAAAGAGGGAAGGATCACACTATGAGGGACCTAGCTCGAGAGGGAATCAGCAATAATGCAAGCAAGGTATAAATTCGCACAAGTCACAACTAATGGTCCTACATGATACTAAAGGCTCAACATGACATTCGATATATACATGCGCTTGAATTACCAACACATCGATGCGCAAGAAATCATATTAACATAGCTCGTAGGTATAGAAGCATGGAAGGAATATAACAATTCATAATGCAAGCCTACGCAATAGGCAATATGACTAGCATACAAGGTATGCATTCCAACTCAACAACCGTTTGAATAAGGTATGCATTTACCAAGACATCACGTCAAATAGCATTATCACAATTGAACTACTAATTTAGTCAACAAACCACGGGTAACATCGACTAATCATGCAGGGAAAATCATCTTACGACATTCGTACAAGGGAAGTGTAGCACACTATCATGGTCCTAATCTAGGGGAAGACAATAACTATATACAGACACTTATCATGCAATTCATGCTTCAAATCAGTCGTTAGTACGGCCAATACAACAGGTCAATTAGACATACAAAGGCGACATATAATCAGGACAAGAAGCAAGATGCAACACGGGACCTAAGTAATGGGGCAAGCATGGGTACAGAATGTCATACAACCACAAATTTACATTAAGGATCATCATCTTAACATGTACTGGGAATTACGTATCATATAAGGCATGTTGACATCAAGTTATAACACATATTCATCAAGTATGTAACTCACTCTATCATGACACTAGAACTGAACGATCACACTATTATGAACCTATTTACAGGGAGAACATTAATTATGCGACTTCCTACACATGACATTTACATTCATGCATTGGTATGACGATGCAACATACTGAGTAGGGCATGATGGGATGATAGAGACATAACACGTGTAACTTGGACTCACACAATGGCCATCATGAACATTATAGCATGCATTCATCAAGACTCAATTATACCACATATTCCCCATCCAACGCAACTAATCACACAACAATATCAAGTGAAAACAACCAACAATCATTAATCTGATGAATACAAAATAGATGGGCATGTTGTAGATTCTTGTCATAAAACGAGTAATAAGCATCAAGGCTTCATCCACTAGTATGCTAAAGATATCATTTACAGGCATTCATACGAAGAAGAGTTTATCACACTATCATGGACCTAACCCAGGAGAAAACAATTATCATGTAGGTTTATATCATGTGGTTTATATGCTTCCAATCAATCATTAGTACAATTAATATAATAAGTCAAGTAGGCATGCTATGACAACGTAATCACGATAGAGAGTGAGACATAACACGAGACTTGATCAATGTAACTAATCACAGATGTAATAACATGAGCAACATTTTACAATTAAGCATTTTGCAAGATACATGCAGGAGGTTACAAAATCATGTCATGCAGTTCAGAGAGAGTCACCATTACAACCGGACAGAGATCCCTAAGGGCAACCATTGACCTTCCCGAACTGACTCATCACCCCTATTTCTCGTGGGACCTTGGTACGTACGACTCTTTGTGGTAAGAAAACCTCGGTTGATCATCATAAGAATCAAGGAAGACAACCCCGGAAACACCTTACTTTTGACTCAAAATGACATCAAGGACTATCTTCCAATACTCACTCAGACAACCTCCATATACATACATGAGTTTCTGACGCAATGTGTTTACCAACCCGATTCCGATGAAAGATACTGACATCCGGGAGAAAGACTCGATAGAACCGTCAAAGGGTTAACAAACATAGTGGAAGGGGCTATTTCACACAAGCTGGGTTGACCACATAGAATTAAGGGTACTCCCACTATCCCGTTTGTACAGATCAGTCGAAACACATTTAATTGTTAGGCATACCAAT
Source organism: Persicaria tinctoria (assembly GCA_037127255.1). NCBI lineage: Eukaryota > Viridiplantae > Streptophyta > Magnoliopsida > Caryophyllales > Polygonaceae > Persicaria > Persicaria tinctoria. Next base: position 27,279,805 of record JBANSL010000017.1, read on the forward strand.
CAGACTTTAGCAGATCAAGCACTCAGCATAGAATTAGTCAATGACAATTATAATGAACTCCTTCGAGGGAGGTCATACTCAGTCTCAATATATAAAGCACATCAAGCTATCTAATGTCGCTCTTCAAGGAGCGACTGACCGGAGGGGCAAAAACCTCGCGATCCTACCTAACTCGCCACTCCAACCACCTTGGTGCAATCTCCTTGGAGTCTTCCGGACCCTCTGTAAAGAGCAAGCTAGTATTTTGCCTACCGTTCCCAACTACACCCAATAGGGGGGGTCTAGCGCCTTTACTACCCAATCGTGTCCCCGTTTTGTCGATTCTCCTTTTTTATTACAACTCGAGTTCATTACTTAGTCCAATTTTAGTTAAGCACATTAAATTCATTTTGCCCCTCTAAATCCTTTTCAAAAAGTCCTTGAAACTCGTGGGCGGTTTTCAAAACACACACTCGACCCTTGTGTACCCGAATTGCACAACCTAAGCTCTGATACCATCTTTGTAACGGCCCGGAATTATGATTTCCGGGTTACGTTTCAAGGGATAAAACCCCTTGTTCGGATCTTGCAATTCAGGTACGGGTTGAGTTTTAAAACAAAATATTTGTACTAAAAGAAGGGATTTCGAACCCTTAAAGATCGCGGATCCATTGGAGATCAAATACCTGCCTTAGTCTAATCGTGAAATCGAGCGAAAGCAAAAATAAGGTTGAGTTTAAATACCATCCGAAAGGGAGTATTAAAAGAGAGGAAGTGTGGTGGTCTCTCAACCTCTCGATCTAACGCCAAAAGTCTGAACCCGCCAAGCATCCACATAAGCAACGATAACGGCTAGTGATTACCTGAATCTAAAAAAAATGAGGGGGATCTGGGTCAATCATCAGGTCACTCATGCGCGTATGTAAACACACTCTGAGAGGCATATAATAAGCATCCTACTCTTAAGATGAAATGCGTAATGCCATGCGTAAATTAAATCACGTATATATATTGACAGTTTAATATAATGCAGAAAGCGATAAATGGATCCACACAGAATGCCAAGTGGCATGTCCCTCTCGTACCTCCACCCCCCTTCCGATAGGGCGGACACTGGCCAGTTCGGTGCTATAGCATAGCAAATTCCTCGTGGTGGTGCACAACCCACGGCATCATCATATCATATCATATCATATCATCGCTTGCCCGATGGTGTTGGGCTATCATATCATGCTCATATAGACTCGATTGACCCAGGGTACCCGATGAGGCTGGGCTACCCTATGACCCTAGCAAAGACTCTAGGACTATCACAGATAACGGCCGTTCTCTTGCAAGGACATATAGCAATCATATGATTTTCATTTTAGCTCCTAAGCATGATTCTAAGTCGTATGGTGCATGGACACTAGCCTACTATATAACACCCAGTGCATAGAGCGCCCATCATGAGTAAGTTCAAAGAACTTACCTGGAGTAGCAGATCAGCAAGATGAAAAGCAGCAAGATATAAGCAAGCAGGTTACAGATCACCTAGCAATTATTAATAAATATGCATAAGTAAACTGCACAAAACGGGATCCATTTACCACTACATAACATGCCCACCAATCCATTAATCATAGCATCATCAACATTCTTTATCTCAACTTATGGCAACATCTTATATCATCTTATTCCATTGTCATTTCCATAACTGACTCAATCATACTTCAATCCATAAAATCTCACTCGCTAGTCCAGTTGTTAGCCAAAACAATTACTTCAAGTTTATACTTAGCCATTTCTAATTTATAAAATATTTAATCTTTAAAAATACTTTCAAAAAAAATCCATTTAAATAATCCCGACATACTTTACTTTAATTAAAATCACCATTCTAGGGATTTAAGTAACTTTCAACCGTTACAAAATAATTCAATTTATATACTTTAAAACCGACCCCTTTTTAAATACCGACACACAAATCAATTTCTGAATAATCAATTATCGGAAATCGGTTAAACAATTAATTAATAAATTAAATAAATAAATATATAACGAATAACCCGAACCGAACCAACGCTTTTAACCCAAACCGAACCGAACCCGCTAAACCTCAACCAACCCGGTTCAATTCCAAAACAAAATAACACAAAGGAGGTGGGCCCCGCGCTGACTGGGCATGAAGGGTGGGACCCGTGTTCCATCTTCCTCCTCCAACTTCGAAGGAATCTGCAGCTCCCGCCTGCTGCTCGACGCTGGCCGCCTCGGACAGCCCTGCCAGTGCGCCTGGACTCGCCCCGCTCGGACGCTGCTCGCACCGCTCTCGCAGACTCACCCTCGCTCGACCCTCACATCAGCTGCGCCCCGCCCACAGCGCCTCACTCGACCCTCCTCGCACACGCTGTCCCTCTCGCCCGCCGCGCTGCCCTCGAGCTCGCCGGAGCTCTCGAGCTCTCCCGACTCCCCGCACACAGCTCTCGCTCACTCGCCACTCGCCCATAGCCCGACCCAAGGACCGAATCGATTCAAAACAGAGAAGGGAAAGGTGGAAGCTCACCGAGGGGGTTCGCGACTTCGGAGCTCTCGATCGGAGTTCTGGGCGTCGTCGGAGGCTCGCGATGGCTCGTCGGACCTACACCGGACATTGGTGAGTGGGATGGAGGAGCTCGGGGGTGATTTGGATCGGAAACGAAGGAGAACGGCTTACCGGAAGATTGTTCGCGCTCGAACAGGGGAAAGGGCTTCGGTGGTGGTGCTGGGGAGTTCCTGGGCGGAGGTGATGGACGTCGGAGAGGTCCCTCGGCCTGCTGCTGCTTCTGCTCATCGAGGATTGCGGAGGTGGAGGCTGGTGATGCCGTGAACGGGACCGACGCCGATGGAGGAAGGTGATGTTAGGAGACGTGGAGATGGTGAAGGCGTGGTGGTGATGGTAAAGTGACGATGGTGGTGATGGTCAGCAAGGGAATGGAGGGAGAGGGAGTTGGTGAATGTGATGGTGATGAGGGTGATGTGAATGCAGAATGACGGGGAGAGGGATGACTTTTGAAGATGTATGGTGGGGTGAGGGAGTTGGTGAGGGTAATGTGTTGAATTGGTTAAACAAATACCCGGATATAAATCACGAATACGCGAATTTTGAACCCCGAAATTAGTTCGTGATAGTTAGTTTCTTTGAATCTCGTTTTCTCGATTAATTAGATTTATAAAATCGAAAAGGATAACACACCACGATAATTATTTTGAATTTTTGAGGTAAAAGAACGGAAATTGTTCGTTAAATTTATACTCCGGTCGGAATCCGCTAAACAAGTTTTAAAACCGACTTAATTTCATTTTTAATTCTCTTATTCCAGAAAATTAGGATTTGAAAATCCGAGCCTTTACAGCTAATTTGCCAAGTACTTTGAGAATTTGTGCTATTTTATGTTGTATTAGATAGAGTGTAAGGGATTAGTAAGGATGCGAGGATAACGATCTATCTAAACCAAAATCGGAATAACCATTGATATAAATTGTTTTGCATTGATTTGAGAATAACAATGAAATCATTCCAATGGTCATGAACCCAAATCAATGTCAAGAATTGTAGGTGAAATGTTTTCTCATATTATTATTACTTTGCAACCATTACTACTTTTACTTATTTGTTTGCTTTATTCATCTCAACTTTGTTATTATTTGCTTTGAATCATCATAAGAATAATGAATCAGTCTTCTCCGTGTGTTCGATCCCTACTTGTTTGCTATATTAATACTTTGTTTAGCTTGAATTAGGGATATATTGCATTTGAGACTAGGATCAACGACACATCACTCATGTCGCGTCACCAATATCATCATGTTAATCATTAACATATCAGGACATCATGTATCAATATATCAACATATGAGCGTATCACATATTATAAACTCTGCATGTCACTATCAATCAGATTTCAAGCATTGCACATCAACATGTAACATCATTTCATATCAGCTTTAAACATTGTCACTATCCATTATCATTTCATCGGGAGGTCATCACCATAGAACTCATCATATCAAATTATTGTCCTATCAAAATAGCAGTATAGAAGGATCAGACGTAACGGGGATTTCACCCTATCATAAAGGCAACATCCCAAATCTTATCATCAATGGGTCACATCCTCTCTATTTATCACGTTATCGTCAAGTTCCCGAAGTCAAGGTCAAGCCTAAGCCAAGTTTACTAACTCAAATCATGTTACGTCTTCAAGTACAACAAATTCTTTTGCAATCAAAATCCATATACAATCCTTCCAATCTCTTTCTCAAAGTCTAAAGATCAAAGCCTATTCCAAATTCGCCCCATTTATACCTCAAGCTCAGAAATCTCAAGCTCACAATCCTAACTTCCCATTTACTTAACCAAGTAACCTCATTCACCTGAATTCACAACTTTCCAAATAACAACAAACCAAGCTCAATATATCAATCTCTTTTTATCAAGAATTCTATCAAGTGCATAACCAATTACGTGCCTACCAAATCCTTCCATGCTATCTATGCCCTAAAAAATTCGTTCGGTCATTATCCCCAAAAGAGAACTTCCCTAATTCCTTCAATTTCGTTGTCTTACTCCCCAAACTAATAAGCTTACGCACCAATAATCCACCTCCAAAGAACAGACTCCTATTGCAAATCTTGACAAAACATCCTCACGTTCTACATCCTCAACATTTAGCAACAAAGGTTCACCCTTTAACTCTGTTACATAACCTAAGACAACACAAGTACCTCACTCTGCAAACTATACTCAACCATGCGCACTCGCCCGGTTCTAAGCCAAGAGCCAACTAGCGAAAAATCCCGTAATCACAAATCATCAAGTCCCTCCTCGACTGCCTTCATCCCTCAAGTAATTAATCAATATTTCCACTCACTTATCGCAATACTCACCATTCCGATCCTTACTATTGCCCCAAGCGATCATGATCCCATAAGTCGTTTCACTCTAGTTCCTTATCACCGCACCCGCCTATCTTGCTTTAGACTACCGAACTCAGTCCTGACTCCCAACCTTTGATGTCGCTGCCTCCCTCCACTCCCGTCCCACAACTCTAACCGACCTAGAGCGCGCCCTAGCCGAACTCAGGCCCAGATCAGTCTCCCATAATAGGCTCTCAGAACTGTCCATGATATCGATATCTTAACATATCAAACAAGATTTTAGATACGAGATATCATATTTGACACCCATACCCATTATATCGATATCTGCTAACCATATCTGATATTTGATATATGTATATGGATACCAAACAGGCTCTAAAGGAACTAGTGGCTTTTGCGAATGATGATCTGCCCTTATTTTAATGTTATTTAAAAAAAAAACCAAAAGATTTTCCCCAAAAAAGAATAAAAAGAAGAGAGAGATTTGATATGTTTAGACGGGTAGCCGTTTGTCAACTATGTTAACCTCTCGAGGTTTCGGGTCTATCCTACCTCGAATTATTTCTTAATAAAAAAAAAAAAAAAGACAGAGATTTACATAACACCACCACTTATATACAAAATTTTCACACTTTACCTACTCGTTAAAAAAAGAGAGAAACAAAAAATATTTGCAATACCCCTTTTCAACCGTCTGGACGACTCACAAGCAGATCACTTTGTGCGTGAGACAAACTTATATTAAAGCTAGGGTTTTTAGCTCTCTCTTTCCAATCTCTAGGGTTCTTCCCCTCTCTCTCCCTTGTTTGTTTCGCTGATTCCCCCGGTGCAATCCCTCCCCCAATTTGGATTCCATGGATGGCGAAGAAGGTATTGCGGGAGTCATGCAAGAGCCACATCCTCCTTCGTTGATTGACGATGAACCAACGCCAGCGGAACCACGCGACTCCGAGCTAGCTGGTTGCGGAGAGGAATGCGAAGCCCTTACGGCAGCGGGGAACGATCCGGATTTCGTTCTCGAGGCGGCGCCGTTTGATGCTGACAATGTCGATGGAGGAGAATCACATCGTCAAGTCGGCGATTCGTCGTTTCTTGGGGAGAGGAACGATGAGGTGTTTGGCGCGTCCGAGATTCCTGTGGTTGAGGATGAACTGGTTCTAGTGAACGACGGTAAAGGAGAAGGTGAGGTGTTGCCGATAATGAATGCGAAGGAGGGTGAGGCTGGTTACATCGTAGGAGTCGAGGATCTGGTTGCGACAGAGGAAGATGGTGGTGAACGGGACGAGAGTGTGAAGCTTCAAGAATCTTTTTTGGCTGGTGAAGAGGGCCGGGAATCACTGGTAAAAGGGAAACCTATGGAGGAGGAGCAGGTTCCTGGTGAAGAGTCTGTGAAAGAGGCATCCCTAGCAGTAGTAACGGTTGAAGAAAAGGGACAGGTTGATGAAGAAGAGGAGGCTCCAAATGTACAAGAGTCGTGTCCAAATGGTGTAGAGGAGGAGAAATTACCTGGAAATGGGGAGGCTCAGATGCATATGGAGCAAGACTGTGAACCAAAATTTGGGGAAGAGACTCCCCAAGTGAACGAGAAGATTGATGGGGGCAGGGAGATTGAAGAAGCAGATGGTTCTCAGATTTACGGTGATGGTTTGTTGCCTCATGAGTTGCAGGATGGTGATACGATGAAAGAAGGTGAGACAGAGGTTTTAGACATAGAAATTAAGGCATTGGAGGAGAGTGAAATTGAGTTGGAATTGGAAACGGAGGTGGAGGAGGAGGAGGAGGAGGAGGAGGAGACACAATTGAAGGCAAATGAGGAAATGAAGGGTGAGGAGGAAACAGAAGTTGAAGGTGAAGCAGTGAAGGTAACAGAGGAAGTGGAGGCCGAAGAGAAGGAAGTGGAGGAGGAAGATGATGAGAGGGAAGAGGCACCACGGAGTGGTGGTGGTAAGCGGAAACGTGGACGGATTCCAAAGGCTGTGGTTAGGACTCCTCCAAGAAAGACAGGGGGGGAAGATGTTTGTTTTATATGCTTTGATGGTGGTGACCTTGTGCTATGTGACCGCAGGTTGCAATGCCCTCAAATTGTTCTTGAATTTTGTGTTTTGTGTTTATATTGGTTATATGTTTCCATCTAACTTGCTCTTTGGACGATTCCAGGGGATGTCCTAAGGCATATCATCCATCTTGTGTAGACCTTGATGAGGACTTCTTTCAGTCAAAGGGCCGCTGGAACTGTGGTAAGTTGTAAATTACTAGTATGAATTCAACGTTTTTCATGTATTTCTCAAGTTTTTTCATAACTCTGACAGTGCTTGAGGGGTCTGATTTTCAATGATGTCAAATATCTTGGTGCATGTTGGGTTCATGTGAATACTGCGCTGATAAGTTTTAGGTTATGAGTACTTCTCATGCTTCAATCTGAATGTGTTCAAGTACGACTGCACTTTACTATATCAATGGTGTTGTATGATATCTTCCGTCATTCTAAACATGTTATCCAAAAGCCCAGTGATCAGATTTTCTACCACTTGCGTCGATTGCTAGTCGCACTCAATAAGTGTGGTTATCTGGTCAAGAATTCACGATTTCTAAATGCATGCTTTTGAGAAGATGCCCTTTTGCGTTCATGATGACATTTGCCTTAATCTCCAAATATTTGCAACATGTAACCTATAAATGTATACGATTCGAGATAAACTCGCCAGTGGGAAGTATGTATTGTGTAGATATAATGTTGTTTCACTTTTAATCTAATTTTCTTTGATGCTGTTGCTATTTTATATCACTTGTGTTTGAATGATTTTCAGGTTGGCATTTCTGTAGACAGTGCAAGAAGAATGCATATTGTATGTGTTATACCTGTCAGTTTTCACTGTGTAGAGGATGTCTTAAGGGTGATGCTATCTTCATTAGTGTTAGAGGAAACAAAGGCTTCTGTGACACATGCATGAAAAGTATAATGCTCATCGAAAATAATGAAGGAAATGACAAAACGGTACAAACTTTCGTTTCAACTTTTATGTAGAGATTACTTGATTTATAAAACCTGATGATTGTGATTGGATTTCGTTGAGTTGTTCTTGTACAGGTAGATTCTATTTTTAATATAAAAAGTATCAGCAATCATCCACTATTATTCTGTGTTCTCTATTGTGTGTTTTTATGTCATATAGTAACCCGTTATCAACAGTGTGCTTCTTTAGGTAATGGGATATTCCGTTCCTTGTAGGCTGGAGATAGGCTATGCACACAATTTCATTTCTATAGCTTTTTCGAGTACCAAAACTGATGTTGTCATCTCCATTTCTGTGGGTTGAATGCTGAATTTTTGTCCAAACTAGTTTGCAATTTTGCATGACTTGAACTACGTTTAAATGTCATGTATGGTGTTATGGCAGTAATGGACATTGTTTAGTGTAACTGATTGGCAAATTTGTGCAGTTAGTTTTGATATAATCAACGTAGTACAATGAGTCCTATAAATTTACTTTATCCTGTAAAAGAGTTTCTGGTCCAATTCTCCCTGCCAATAATTTGCTTAAACAAAATCGTACGAGCCTCAAGTAACTAACTGTTCCTGGCAATGATATTTCTTAGCTAGAATATCCCACTTGAAGTGTTTGTTTACCATACGATCAATTCATGTCATCCATACCATTCTTGTCGCTTATCTATAGTATGCTATTCATTTTTATCACTCTTTTCCAGGATCATGCAGTGGTTAATGACAAAAGTAGCATGAACTCTCTTTTCAAGGCCTATTGGACGGATCAAAAAGAAAAGCTTTCTCTTACATCAGATGAAATTGAGCACGCAACAAACCAATGGAGAAGCTGTAATACTGAGGTACTTGCAGGTAATCCCAAGGAAGGCACTGCTTCAGACAGTCTTTTGGGTAATAGTGAAGAAGCAACTGATTCTAAAAGAAATAAACCCAAGAAACGGAGGTCTTCAGCCAAGGAAGTAGAGTATGATGTAGATAATTTTGTAGGGAAAGCTGAGGCAAGTGGTGCCACCGCCAGGAAAAAAGGCAAGCGACGTTTGAAAACTCAATTTAAGAGTGTAGAATCCGATTCAGATGATTCTTCCAAAGACAATGTTGGAAATGGTCCAAGAGGGAGAAAAGCCAAGAAGCTGTCTAAGGCTCATGCTTTTGAGGTTGACCCAGCAAGTGTTGCGTTGCAAAGTGGCACTGAATGGGCCTCAAAGGAACTATTAGAATTTGTTGTGCACATGAAAGATGGGGATAAATCTCCACTGTCCCAGTTTGATGTACAAGAACTTTTGCTAGAATACATACAGAGAAATAAACTTCGTGATCCACGTCGAAAAAGTCAAATAGTCTGTGATGCAATGCTTCAGAAATTATTTGCGAAGCCACGAGTGGGTCATTTTGAAATGCTAAAGCTTCTTGAACTACACTTCCTTTTAAAAGAAGATTCTCAAGCTGATGATCATCAAGGAAGTGTTGTTGATGCCGAAGGCAGCCAACTTGATGCTGATGAAAATGCTGATTCATTGGTGGATGTTGGGAAATATAGGGGCAAGAAAGCTCGCAAAAAGGGTGATGGGAAAGGATTGCAGTCTAACCTTGATGACTTTGCTGCTGTTGATATGCACAATATTACCTTAATTTACTTGCGGCGTAATTTGATTGAAGCTCTTTTGGAAGATAGTGAAGGGTTCCATGAGAAAGTTGTTGGTTCTTTTGTTAGAATAAGGATTCCTGGTAGCAATCAGAAGCAGGATATCTATAGATTAGTCCAAGTAATTGGTAGGTTTATGAAATCTAATCTTACAGCATTTATTGTGTGGTAAAATCCATTCATTCGGAATTGAATCCTCTCATATCTTTGATTAAGGTACAAACAAAGCGGAGCCATATAAAGTTGGAAAGAGGATAGCGTATTGTATGCTGGAAATATTGAATTTAAACAAGACAGAGGTTGTATCAATAGATACAATTTCAAATCAAGATTTTACTGAGGTAATTAGATCAAGACTCTTTCTGGTTCAGTATCTATATTTAGTTTGATCTCTTAACATAATAAGATGATACTTCTCTTGAGCACACTAGATGGTCTCAAATACCTTTTATTTCCTCACTTTTGTTCCTGCCTAATGGACAATTGAACCGTTTTCTTGCTTTCAAATGCTAGGACGAGTGCAAGCGGTTACGCCAGAGTATTAAATGTGGTCTAATCACCCGATTGACTGTGGTGAGTTCACATATTGATTTTGTAGTTATATGGAACGAGTACCAGTGAGTTCTTTATGATAAAGTTGATTTTGGTGTTAACAGGGTGATGTTTTGGATAAAGCAAAGGATCTCCAAGCAGTCAGAGTAAATGATGTAAGGTTCCTTTTCCGTAACCTGAAATGTGTCTCATACTAGTTGTACAATTGTATTGATTAACACTTCTCACGCCATCCTTGTCTAATTTTGGAGCAAATGTGCAATAGGCTCATAATCATGAGGAGTCTCATGTGGTCTATGATTCTTTGTTATTGAAGAAGAGTGGCTACGTGGCGTACTTCTTTTTAGTGATTTATGATGGATTACCCTTTGTCTATGTGTGTGTATTGGGTTTTGGGGGGTGGCTCCGTAATCCTATCGGTTTCTCAAAACTTTTGAAATTGAAAACTTCAAGCTTCTCCTTTTTAATATTTACGGAGTCAACATCTACTTTCCTTGATTAATGATAATTATGGCATAATCCTAAAGTTTTAAACCAAATTAGCATAGTGACATTTTTTAGTTGAGGTTTTAATTTTTTGGTGTTGTCTGTCTTTGCTTCTTATTTGCCAGTTTAGTGTATATTGTATTATTAAATCAGTATTGTTGATTATAATTGAAAATTTGGAATGATGGATATAAACTGATGAGGGCCTGTTTGCTAGAAGAGTAAGGAATAGAAAGGAAATGAATCAAATCTTATAATTAGCAGTTTATTAAATCTAAGTTTTTTTTTGGTGCGTCTAGATGTGGGAAGGGACAAATGGTTGAACTTTGGAGGATGACGAGAGATATGATTACCTTATATGCTAAAATTAGGCAATGAAATGGGGGTAAAGTGAAACAAATATTGTATGAAAAATGAGAGGACGAGAATTGTGTGAAACAATGAATAAGGGAAGTAGATGAGAAAGGGGAAAGTGAGGTATTTTATTATTTTGTCCCATTAACCAGGTGCTGTGCAGTAAAAATTGGATCAGATTTTGATAGGTCTACAATATTATAAAGATCAGTTAAGACCCATAAACCAAACATTGAAGCGAAAATGGGGTAAATTGTCCACTGTAGCCTTTTTTAATACCTTAAAGAGTTCTTAGATATTTTGAAAGCACCAATTTGTACATGGGTTTGTTTTTAAACACCAAAATACTCCGTACCTTCGTTCTTTTTATCTGATATGAAACCTTTGAGATGTTCTTAAATCACCACACATAACAGTATTGGAAGTTACATTTGTACCTGCTAATAAGACTGAGGGGCTTTCCTACAGAAAAAAATATAGATGTGGATGAAGTTGTGGCATTTACTGTCCAAAGGCTTTATAATTCAATGGTTTTCACATTTAGTCTGAGCAGGCATACCTATTGACCTTGTACACTTTCATAATCAAATGTTGTCTCCGTAAAGTGTGTTGTTTTGTACAGTTGCTTTTATTAACTTGTATTTTTTAATGATCTTATTCCTAATATTATTGTATAGTAAATGGATCTAATGCTTAAATAGTTGATTTAGACTTTGAAAGGCCCTGGTTATTGTCCCTTGAGAGTACAGATGTATGCTTCTTTCAAAATTGACGCCAGCTGCATTTTTATAACAAATGCATTTAGAATATAAGACAAGAGGCGAGTATAATTTTACTATTATGAAGTATGGTTTTATTATGAAGCCTTAACGTTTCTGTTTTGGGTTTGGCCCACTTTATTGAGAAGTTAAAATAAATCGATATGCATAATATGTTGTCAGACGATAAGCTGTCCTTTAGAATGTATAAATGGAGCAAGCAAAGTCAAAATCAGAGACCCCATTATACCAGTCTGATTAGAAGTCTGTACTCAATTGGGTCAATGGAGCTCCATGGAAGCACCCATGGCATGTGTCCATGACAACAAAGAAACGAGACATTATCCTATTTGTGAAGGTTCCCCATGACTTTTGACTCTGGACATCATTTAATGAAGGGATTTCCTAAAAACGCTTTACTGCATATCCTATATTTTGTTTTGTATATTAGGAAATGACAGCTATATTATCTTTTACTTTTCTTGCCTATATTTAATATTATACTCGTATGCAGACACTACAGACACTTACTTTTTAACTATCTATTGTTGTAGTGGCTGGAAGCAGAGATTACACGCCTTAATCATCTTCGTGATCGAGCTAGCGATTTAGGCCGTAAAAAGGAATATCCTTTTTTGCTATATGATGAGAACTTGAATGCTGATGGGGATGATATTTGTTCAAATTTCTTTTGAGGATGTTTTTTGTTGGTTTTTCTTGCTATGCTGATGTTACAAATGTCTGCATTGTTCCTGTAAATACCTGCAAGCCTTGAGCTTTCATTAGTTAACCTTTAATTATCCTTTTTTTGGCTGGCATTTTGCTTAAATTGGTTTTGCTTTATTATTCTGTACAGCTTCTAAGCAAATATTATTCTACATAATGCCATACTCTGCACCTCTTGGAACGTGGCTGTTTATTACTTCCATCAATTTCATAAATAACCTGCCTGAAAAGTTCAATACTATTTGCTATTGATGTGCATTCTGGGTTCTAGTACATGGTAGAAATATATTGCTCATCTTTATACTTCCCTTGGAATGCATCCCTTATATTATGAAATTTCGCTTAAGCATCCCGTGATCCTTAATTTCACTTGCACGCTTAGAGAATGTGTGGAGAAGTTGCAACTGCTGAGCACACCTCAGGAACGACAGCGTAGACTGGATGAAATTCCTGAGGTGCATGCTGACCCAAACATGGATCCAAGTCACGAATCTGAAGATGAAAGTGAACCAGAGGAGAAGGAACAAGGTCGTACTTATTTTACTATAAAGTTGTTCTATGCTTTCTTGATGATTGCATTTTGTGTGACAAGTTTGTGCTTGCTCTCTTCGCATGCAGAAAGTAATACAAGGCCAAGAGAAGCATCTTCTCACTGGAGGGAGAGAGAGCATTATCCTTCACGAAAAGGAGATTCTGCATCAACCGATCCATGGAGTCCCACATCAAAACCACAAAACAGGAGGTGGGAACCAAGTAGAAGTTTATCTGGGAAGGGTTTATCAAGCCGGCTGGAAGATCCTTTTGTTGCAGAGGAATCATTGAGTGGCAACCCATGGAGTCCAGTGAGGGACAAAGTTTCATCCCAATCAATCAGTTTGGAGACATTCAGAACAGTTTCTGATTCATTAACAGGTAAACTGAGTCAATTTTCTGAGGCGAGAACTAATCCATTTACATCGCCTCCATCAGAAACGGCACGGCCTCTCTCTGCATCTCTGGTTCAAAATGCTGTTAAAATTAGTGATACTGAGAAGTTATGGCACTATAAAGATCCTACAGGAAAGATCCAGGGGCCATTTTCAGTTGCACAGCTGCGTAAATGGAATAAAAGTGGATATTTTCCTGAAAGTATGGGAATTTGGAGAACTTTGGAAAGTGAAGATGATTCTATTCTTCTAACTGATGCATTGGTTGGAAGGTTTGAAAAGGACCCATCTCGGATGGTCAGAAAGCCTTTCGAGACACCATCGCATCAAACCTGTAGAGGACAAGCAACCAACATGCTAAAACATGATCAGAACCGTGGAGCTGGAAATACTATAGATACGATGGATCAAATGTCACCAACAATGCAAAGATCTCGATCAGACACTAGTTCGAAAGGCTGGACTACCTCATCAGTGGATGCCATGGAATTCCCTCATAATGATTCATCAAACCAATCCTCCACACCTTCACAAAACACCAGCTTGGGGTGGACTGGAAGGTCAAAAGTAAGCAGATGGTCAGGTTCACCTACTCCAGTTCAATTGCCAAGTTCTGCTTCTGGTCCTGGTTCAGCACCTGGAGCCAACGGAATGCTTCCATCTCCTACTCCAGATAGTGGTAAGGTTGCAAGGTCCTCAAATTCTCCCTTTTATGAACGGAACCGAGGATTCAGCAGATCACATTTTACTCAACAATCCACTAGAGATGTCAGTTTGACTCAACAAGATGAGAGGTTTGGTTCGGTGTATGCCCAGAGACTTTCATCCCAATCTCCAGCAGCTAGTGGCTCGCCAATGGTTCATGCCTCGACTCACCAGACACCGCAACTGATAGCTGATACCACAACTGCCTCTACTAGTAGCAACAGTTATGGCTTGTCAAACAGTGCTGTTCAGCCTGGAAATGGTCAGAATCCTGCTGCGTCTGCTCATGGTTGGAGTTCTGGTGGCTTCATGCCGAGGCCTGAAACTACAAACACTAACGCTATGCATCTGCAAGGGCAACAACCATCTTATGGTCATTGGCCACCTACTGCTCTGGCTGCGAATGTGCCACCACCTCCAACATACGTTGCTGGGAATCCTGCTAATTCAGGAACCATCCCTGCTCAGAACCCTTCAGCACCTATGCCATCTCAGGCTCAATGGACGGCGCAAGTCCCTGCTGCTCAACCAAACATGCAATGGGTTGGCATGCCCACAACGCAGCATCCAAGCAATTCTAACGCAGGGTGGGCCCAGGTGCCGGCAAACCCTAACATGGGCTGGGGTGCACCACCCGGTCCATCCCCAGCTAGCATGTTTGGTTCACAACCAGCGCCAGCAGCTCCTGCCACTGTCGTTCAAGCATCTGGTCAAGCACCCAGCATGCAACCGGGAAACACAAACAGGACCTGGCCAGCAGCTGGAAATATAAACCCAGGATGGGCTGCACCGTCTGCAAATACCAGAGCCCATGGTCCTTGGAACTGGCAGCCACCGCCTCATGGTGGCACAGGTATGGCTCCTAATCATCAGCTGAATAGAAAATACAAGCTATGCCCCTTCCTGATGAAAGGGCATTGCAAAAAGGGGAATGGTTGTGACTATCGACACAACTAGATTGCAGGACTAGGGAATGCTATCTTTCTTGTACAGCCATTATCTGAGAATTTTCACATATTTCCAAACCTTTTTGGTACGTCGAGACATTCTTCATTGTTGCTGTTTAATAGGCAGTTTAGCACCTCTCAGTCTCTTGTGATTAACTCAGGTTCAGAAGGACAAACCCCTCTGGAAACTTAACCATTTCAATTAGAGCTGTGCATCGGTCTAAAACCGAACTGAATCGGGCCGAACCGAAACCGAAAATCTTAAAATTTCAAAATTGAAAGCCGAACCGAAAGCATTAGGTTTGGTTTGGTTATTTGCCGGTTCGGATTTAACATAGTTAAACTGAATTTCCATAGAAAAAAATTAATCACTCATCACACAACCGTACAAATCAGAGAGAGAATCAGAATCGTTGGTGGCCGGCGTAAGCGGCGAAGGCGGAACCGTGTGAGGTTCAACTCCTCTCATCTGTAGATCTCATAGTCTTTGGTTTCCAGCCTCTAAAACTCTAAAACTCTGGTATGGTATCCCATTAAGTGTCCGTTTGTGTTTGATCCTGTATAATTAAAAAACAGAGGCTTTCAGATTTCGCTTTCAACTTTGAGGGAGAAAGATGATCGATGATGGTGCAATAAAATTAAACAGAGGATTAATATGTATGGATTCATCAGATCGATTCATCTACGCCTTCGAATCACCGACAACACCACCACAACATCAACACGTTTCTTATTCCATGCTTCACGCTACCCCCTAATTTCATGTATTGTTCATCAGTTTGCTCCATTAGTTAATCACTTAATTACTCCTCTCATCTGTTCTCTTCGACGAGTTTTTTTTTTTGTTTGTTTTTTAGATGTTCTTTAATCATTTATAAGGTTCGAAATTGGTTTAATATTATCGGTAAACCGCCCTTTTTAGTGATTTTCGGTAGATTGATCTAATTATAATTTTTTTTATTAATTAATCAACTATTCGGCAAGTTCAGGGTCACTATTCATTAATAATAATAATAAATTATTCATAATAAGAAATTATTCATATGTATGTTGATAATTAGATGTGGGTTTGTTGAAATTCAAACTATATTCAGAATTGTTCATGAATTTATCGAATATTCGGCAAATTCAGAATCATTATTCGTTGATAATCATAAATTATTCATATATTTGGGGGCAATTAGATGTAGGTTTCTTAAAATTCAAGCTCATGAATTTATCGACTATTCGGCAAGTTCACAGTAACTATTCGTTGATAATAAGGAATTATTCATACGTATGTGGGTAATTAGATGTGGGTTTTTTGAAATTCAAACTTCGTTTAAAATTGTTTATGAATTTTTCGACTATTCGACAAGTTTAAAGTCACTTCTTTGATAATAAGGAATTATTCATATGAATTTGTTTAATTAGACGTGAGTTTGTTAAAATTCAAACACTGTCTAGAATTGTTTATGAATTTATCGACTATTTTACAAGTTTAGAGTCACTATTCGTTGATAATAAAGAATTATTCATATGTGTGTGCGTATTAGATGTGAGTTTCTGTTTAAAATTGTTCATGAATTTATCGAATATCCAGCAAATTCAAAGTCATTATTCGTTCATAATATGGAATTATTCGGTAATTTATTTGTCATTATTCATCGAACACACAATGCATGCGAAATCTCCTCCTCCCCACCAAAAAAGTGTTACCTCACAAAAAAAAAGCAACACAAGCCGAGTCATTATTCGTTGATAATATGAAATTATTCAGTAATTTGTTCGTCATTATTCATCGAACACACAATGCAAAAAAAAATCTCCTCCTCCCCACCAAAAAAAAGTGTTACCTCACAAAAAAAAAAGAAACACATGCGCTTTGTTTCAACAAGTTGCCTATAAAGTAGAGGTGAATACTGCTTTTTTTTTTCAAATAAAAAGGAAAAGTCTCAATTAATCTCACCCATCCATTTCTCATAAATCAATGGTCTATATTTGTTAACACAAAACATAATAAGAAATGATTACACATGACCCACCCTCTTTCTCTATATATGTACTATTTATGTGGGGGAATATTTAAAAAAAAAATCAAACCGAATACAAACCAAACCGAAAAATGAAAATTCTCGAATCGAAAGCTGAACCAAAAAACTTCGGTTAGGTTTGGTTTGTGTTGGTTCGGCCCAAAAATTCGGTTTGGACCGAATCATGCACATCCCTAATTTCAAGTTTTAATAAAGCACAACATTCGTGTGTCACTCATGGGTTTATAACATATTATATTTGGTGAGTCACACTTTTTGAAAATATAAATAAAATATACTACCTCCGTGTTAAAATACATGTTCTTTTAGCATTTTGCATAAGTTTTAATAAAACACTTAACTTTTAAAAAAAACTTCATCATTGCACTAACTTTTGTATAAATTTTATTATTTTTTAAGGAAAATGTTTAGTATACCTCCTTGGTGGTCCACCTCCCTTCTATTTTTAGTCTATCATTAATTAACTACAACATTTATTTTGTATGGGAAAAGTAAAAAGGTGCTTATTATTCTTTTTTTTTTGTGAGAAATGTGTTTATTCATTATTATTCTCAAATGTAGTTAATGCAACTTGTCTTTAATATGAGTTGGTTTAAAGATTTCACCTAATTAAATTAATTACAAAAAATACATAAAATCGATAGTTGTAGCATAAATGATTGCGATTGATGTACGCAATAGTAACTATTCCGATAAAGTATGCCCAAATTTCGAACGATAAATTTACAATTGCAAATCGGTCAAACATAATACAAAAAATCCAAATCGATTAATTGTAGTATAAATAAAACTAGTGTAATCCCCGCGCCATGTCGCGTTTACATAAAATAATACTAAAAATAATCAAATTTTCATCATAGTAGATACATTATACTCCGTATTATAATTATAAAAATTAACAAATAATAATAACTATGAAAAAAAACTGTTGTTCATAAAATATTTATTAAAGTTAACTACAATCACTTAGATTGGAAATATATTTGACATGATTTAAAGAGTTATGACATGATTTTTCTTGAATATATAAGATAATCATTTTACAATATATTCACGATAAAGCAAAAACTAAGAAGCGTCCATTGTGGTCAGTAAATATAATCACCAGTCAATATATGTATTTTCTTCATACACCAAAGACACACGGTAAAAAAGTTACGGTCAGTTAATATAATCGTCACATTATTTTTATAATAAATTAAGGCTACATTTCAATTATTGAAATACTTTTAATGCAAATGGAAATAAATAAAGAAATTACATCAAGAATCCACTAAACATCGTCTCTGCAAATGATAAACGAAAACTTAACCAAACTTCTCGCCACAACGCATCTAACCCAAAATCCTACGCAATTCAAACAATATATAATCTTCTTGTATGTGTAAAGAAAATAATGAGACAAAATATGGTATACAATGGATATAGAATATAGATAGTTCAACTGGAAAATAACAAATAAGTATTGTCACCTATTATCCCAATGTTTGGAAGACTTTCCTTGTATACCATTATGTTGGACTGTTGAATGGGTCACCTATTGTGAACCAAAGACATATGAATTAGTGGGATGATGTGATTGAATTAATATGAGGTTAGTATTTATAACCGTGGAGGAAAAATTAATGGATAAAACCAAATCAGAATTTAAGATTTTCACCGAAAATAGGAAGAAATTTAAAAAAATAACAAACCGTAACGTTATAAAAACAAATCATTACTAGATCAGATTTCATAACAGTTCGTATATATCTAGTATAATTAACGGTGGGATTTCATAACAATTCGTATATATCTAGTATTAAGGGATGAAGTAAAACAGAAAAAAAGCCTAAAATGCAAACATCGCACAAAACTCCTCTAAAACTCAAGAAAAAGAGAAAAAAGGAGAATTAAAGAAAAAAATGAATTAAAAAAATGACGGAAATAACGTGATTGGTCGAAGTTCCTAAAACTCCTCTAAGATACACCTCAACAAAGTATTCCAAGTTAAAGTATTATATAGATAAAATGGAGAATCTGTTTGATAAAAAAAAAGACGGGTAGACTAAAAAATCATTGGACAGAAAAAAGGTTCAAAATTATCTAAAAACTGAGTTTCTTCAAAATGGAATTCCCCTAAAATTAATTAAATCATTTTTAGGTTTATTTTGATTCATCTTTCGTTATTTGTATTGATATAGATTTATAATATTTTTATACTTTATATACAATGTATATGTATACTATATATATTTTTTATACTATACAAACACCAGACATATTATACATATAAATACACATAATATACAAAAATAGATATAGTATACAAATACACCATACACTGTATATACACACACAAAATATACTATATGTATAGTGTATATAATAATAATAATAATAATAATAATAATAATAAACAGTCAATGCGTTCTTGTACAATGTTAGAATAAACAAATAATTTTTCTTATTTCCTTGGAAGTTGTATTTAGCCATATTGGAATGATATCCTTTTTATTTTTCCCACACACAGTAATTAATGCAGTAATTAATTAATACTACTATAAACTAAAAATAGAAGGAGGTGGACTACCATGCAAGTATACTAAACATGGTCCATTTTTTAACCAATCAAATTCTTTTAAAAAGTCAACAACACACAAATCAATACAAATCATTACTACATTGGAAACATAAAAGTCCATCTATTGTTGGACAAAAATACACCTTCAAAAACTCATGTATTATTGGACGGATGAAGTATGAAATAACATTTTTCTTTTGTAGTTTTTTATTCTGAAAAAATAAATGGAAGGAGTATTATTTTACAGGAGTTTTATTTAGCACAATGCGAAATTTTTTCTGTAGCGCAAGACTATCCGCAATGGACTACTGACTACTGAGAGTTGTCCGTTGCAAACATTTTTTTTCCACCCCAAAATAAGGTGTTCACGGCGACTGGAGAGTGCAATGTTTGCAAATTGCAACGAACATTGCACATGAAACCCATAATATGGGGATTGTTCGAAATTGTGATTTTGAAAAAAATAGACTGCTAATCAATCAAACGGTCAAAATTTCATCTCGATTTGGTGTTTTGATGTAATTTGAGGGGTGTGATTTCACAAAACCTAGATCCAAGCAAGGCTGGTAGCGAGGAAGGTCGGCTGGGGACGGTGTGGGAGGTGTACAGATCGTCATTGGCTTATATGATGGTGAGTGTCATTGGCAAAGGGTGGGGAGGGGAGGTGATCGAGCTCTTGTATTCATTTTTTTCTTCTTGTATATAAATATTAACAAAGACAATTGCATGAAGAATTTATGTGAGGTTTATTTGGTGCCTATGTGATGTCTACATAGTGCCGACTCACCGGATTCCAATGACCCGTGGCAACGGGTTATTGGGTCTCGACTCTCGACCCTAAAAGACCCGGGTCATTCGGGTTCAGGTCGATTTCGGGTCCCGATCGGTCTAAAGCATTTAGTTCAAAGCCGCAAAATTACAGGGTGTACGAGTCGGGTCATGTTTTGACAAATCTATATACAGGTGAGGGATAATTAATTGGAGTTTTAAAGGATAAGAATTTTGCTCTAAATAGAAAAAGTGACTTATCCTAAAGGGCAAAGAAAAAAATTGTACTCCTTCCGATGATAAATGTAAAACTTTTTACTTTTGTGTACGTAATTTAAGGAGTTAAAAACTATATAAAATATTAATTTTTTGATTAATTTTTTTAGACACCAAGAGTGATATCGCGTTAGGAGACCGTCGAACCTTCCTCGACCTAGATGAGAAAATTTATTGGATTTTAGTCAAGCCTAGGAATTTAAATCATACATGCTCTATTAAATTATCTAATCATGTTCTGATCGAAAACCACTTTAAATATGTGACAAAAGTAAGCAATTCAATCAAATTATGGAATATATGCATTTAAGGTCATAAAAATGATTTAGATGACAAACTAAGGTAAGATGAGTGTTTTAATAACACTTACGCCAATGCATGATATTTTTGTATTTTTGACTATAATAAAGTGCTGAAAATAAAATGAAATGCATGCAAAATTTTGAAATATGATCTAACTAAAAGCACTATTCTCCCCCCCCCCCCCCCCCCCCCCCCCCCCCGACATTAAATTTTTCATTTTCCTCAATGAAACACCAAAGACAACAAATTGAAACAAGAAAATTTAGGTGTGAGAAAGAAATAACTGACTTGCTCATTGTGGTGGTGGATAAGGTGGATAGCCAAAGAAGTTCATGTTTTGGAACATGCCGCATAAGTTGTTGAGGATCTGTGTCTGGGCTTCCTGGTGGGCGACGAGAGTCGTATATTGTTGTCCGAGCCCCTAGATTTGTTGTCCCATTGACGCCTTATTCCCTTTAAGTCTATCAAATTTGTCCATGATCTGGTGCTAGTACTCTCAACATACTGTTGTGATGGGAAGGCGGGACCGTTGTACTTAGATGAGCTGGCTCTTCCAAATTCCTAAAAAAGTAACATATGATATACCATGGGAGAAACCTGATCCAAAATATGTAAATGCTCCATGTGATCATTGCTGCATAAATGCAACATGATCAATATCTAAGTCGAACCGATGATCCCCAGGGACCTCGCCTGCTGGCACCTCGAGGTGAGGTGCAACATTGTCAATGGGCGGATGGTCAAGGTCCTCATGTGCGATGTTGAGATCTGCAGTTGTAGGTCCGGTGGGGAACCCATCAGGACGGGACAAAATCAGTGCGTGGGCTCTGTTTGGCCCTGCCGTCCATATGAAATGCTCTCCACGAAGCCTTAGAATACCAGCCTTCCTCATAGATACCGGGCTCAAGCTGTATGGGTCGGTGAGCTTCTTATAGTCATCGAGATCGATATCCAGCTCTGTGGTGATCAAACTGATAAGCCCTCCGAACCCAATCTTCACGTTTTCATTTCTGGCATTTGTAGCCATTGCTATTGCATTGCATCCTCCCAAAAAGAGTTGTACCCTAACGAGAGGGCTTCACGACCAAATAAATTTGTAGTCAAGACCCCCGCTATAGTATAGGGGAGTCAGGTTCGTCCTCAGGAGAGAAGTCAGTGGTTCTAGGTTTAGTGTGTTTTGGGGTTCAAGAATAGCGGGAAGAAGTGATGAGGGTGGCTGTCGACAAAGAATAGAGGAGTCGATGTCGATGGATGGAGAGGGAATGGCGGTTTGATATCGAGTAGAATATGTGCCGAATAAAAATAATAAAATAAAACAAATGAAGATGCAAACTTCTAAGGTTAGGGATCACCGCAACAATAAACATATGCGCAAATATAAAAATCACATAAAGATGCATGCTTTATATCAAAGAATCGACTTTCGCAAATTCCAACAATTTAGGTGATAGAGGCTTTCGCATAAAAACCTAATTTGTTTCTACCTTTTCTTAATTAGGATTAGTCGGATCTCGCAAATAAACCCTAATTACTATCCAAATTCATAATAAGATCACTTTCGCTTCATCATGAACAAGGAATTTCCTCAACTCTCGCAAAGGATTAAGCACATAGGTAGATGATAATAAAGACATATAAATTCATGGATTAGTCGGCTCTCGCAAATAAACCCTAATTACTATCCAATTCATAATAAGATCACTTTCGCTTCAATATCATGAATAAGGAATTTCCTCAATTCTCGCAAAGGATTAAGCACATAGGTAGATGATGATAAAGACAAAAATTCATGGATTTATAAATAAAACACACATATCTATGTTGGGATCACCCCAACCCTAGAAGTAGGAAATTAGAAACAAACCATAATAAAAGAAACTAACTTTAACATAAAATAAACTAAACCTTACAACCGTTCGTCTCCTTGCTTCTCCTTCTCTCTCGCCTCCTCCTCCTCCTTCCCTCTCTCTCTCTCTCTCTCTCTCTCTCTCTCTCTCTCTCTCTCCTCTCTCGCCTTCTCTCTCTCTCCTCCTCTCTCTCTCTCTCTCTCTCTCCTTGCGCCCTAAGACGACTTGACTTGATTGAATGAAAATCAGCCACATAGGTCTTTATTTATTGGCTTCCAACCCTTGCTAATCAAGGTAAGAAAGTCTATCTATATCTATATCTCTTTATCTACTTACTTAAAGATAAAATAATGGAATAAAAGAAATAAATACACTAGGACTATATCTAATTTGTGGATAAATCCTCCATGGAGTTGATAGATCTTGATAGGTCTTGATGGAATTTGATAGAATTTGATATCGAAAATATCTCCATCGGCTTCGGGATAGAACCTTAACAAGAATATCGGACTGCTCGACGTCGGCCAATGGGGTTTCCTCGATATCGAGTAGCACTTTCTTCGTCTTCTACTCAGTAACTCGATTCCGGCTTCTGGACGGCACATCGACTACGTTTTTACTCGACATCGACGAAATTTCCTCGACATCGACTAGAGTTTGGTCCGTCTTCAGCTTCTTCATCGATCTCGGCTCCAAGATGTGAAAATCGACTAAGTCTTCCTCGATATCGAGTAGATTTTCTCGATATCGAGTTGCAATGTTCAGCTCCCAGCTTCCTTGTCGACTTCTGGAACTCAGCTCGATTTCAGGTTTACTCGATATCGAGTAAAACAACTCGATATCGACTAAGTCTCTCAGCTTTCTGCTCTGTTCTTGAAACGCACTTTCCCGAGTCCTCATTCGTTGGATTGAGGGCTACAACTCTCATGAAGACACCAGAACTTGAGTCAGAATGATGAATGGTGAAAAATGGCCTTTTCTCCAGCTGCACTATCCTTAGCTTCTTCATGAGCTTCCTTTAAGTTCCAAAGTGCGTCCGATTTCTGCAAAATATAATAAAAACTTGTGTAGACCTCCATATATTGCAAATAAACATAAACTATACAAATTATGTATTATTCTAACCCCAAATGTATGAAATGTATGCAGAAATCGATATAATAGTAACTATAAAACATGGCAAATTAGGCTCACAACATACCCAGCCCGAGATGTCATTGACGTCCGACAATAAACTAGTGAACCAGGCCCAATTTCTCTTTCACACCTTGTTGATCTCAGCATGGCCAAAAAATGTGTTGTTCAGGACCTTGGAGCACAATCTCAGCGTGGGGTGGGTAATACTAGAGTTGTACTCGTCCCCTGAAGTCTTTGGGTGTCGATCCTCATGAAAATAAATACCTAATACTCAACACTAGTATAGTGAATAATTAAACGTGTTGATCCCACAGAGAGCATGTATTCAATATGTTTCCTGTTAACTATTCAGAATAAAGAGAGAGAAAGAATACGGTAGATCAATCAGTTGATGTTTGTGAGCACAGTAGTAATGAATGAGTGAATACGATGAGAGTGGTTTCAGCCGCTTTATCTAAACATGGTTGGTTACCTTGTTCCTCGGTTCCTCTTATTATCGAATGACTGGTTTGTGCACAAAGTTTTATAACTTCCTATTCGATCATTATTCGGCTCCCTAAACTCTTGCATGGGGTCGAAGAAGCATTATGTCCCTAGTCTCCTAGCAGTTCAATAATATAACCGACGAGAGGAAAACTTATCGTTGATCCATCAAAATAAATCTCAAATCTATGACTAGTATAGGAATAAGTAAGAGGTCGATCCACAATGAAATTTGTTATTCAGATGCGATTTAAGTGCCAATTAAGTAACCAAGGGGGGGGGGGAGGGGGGTTGTGAAGAATGTAAAAGATCCGCCTTTAATCAAAGCGGATTGATGATAACATAAGTAAATGGTTTTGATTCAAACAATTGTGAGAAATAGTTCTACTTACAATTTTCCACTTTATTTTGTTGAAACGATCCTTGTAACTTCTTCTCATTCTTTTTGGTGTCCTATAAATGCCCTTGTCCCAACCTAATATAGTCACTAGTCCAATCAGTCCTAGAAACCCTTATCAATTGAACAGTCCCTAGAAAAGAATTTAACCCAATTGATAGCTTTAAGTTCAGAGATTTACCAAGGTAATTGCAGTCCCTAAAGAGAGATTTAACAACACATTCAACTTTCTACTTATCCGATTAGTTCAATCAGCCCTAAAGGGACTAGTTTGCTACTTGGGTTAAGGTTCGTAATCAGGAATCTACAAAATCCTAGCAATTGAATTGATCTAACTAGCTGGCCAGACAAGATAGAACAAAACAATAATCAATAAGCACAAAGAAGTTAAAGCATTCAATGAAGGAATTCAGGAAAGAGAATTAGAAACTCACAATCAATCCAAACAAATCTTCAAATCGTAGGCAGAACATATGAGTTTAGTTCCTCATGAAAAACATTGCTCAATCTCGAATTGTCTGATGAAAAGTAGAATAGAATCGAAGTAGTTGAATACTGATTAAAATCGACCTTAAAGGGTTCAATTCGGCAAAAAACGAAATAACAAACTAGGGTTTAATTAATCAAAACGCGCCGTCTCGCTGGCGTCTGATGCGGCGGCCGTGAAATCTCACGGCCGCCGCATGCGAGATCTCCAAATGTCCCAGCTTTCTCTCCTTGCGGCAGGTTTGTTGCAGCCGATGCATTTAGGTCGTTGTTAGAATCCTTCCGTTTACTGCATCCAAACTCAGTTTACTTCTTCCTCAGTTCTTGCTTCTTGCATTCCAATCCAAGGTCATTGCATCTCTCAATAGTGTTCGAATCCTTCTCTTCAAAATAACCACAAATTCGTGCAGAATCCAAAGTCTTCCAAAATAATCATAAGATGCAATATAACTTCAACCATTAACTAGATGCAACTTAATTAGCCTAAAAATGCCTATAATGTCTATATAAGATATGCATTATCAAATTACCCCACACTTAACCTTTACTTGTCCTCAAACAACGATAGAGTGAACAAGAATCAATGCACCCCACAGGAAATCCATTCAAGTCTCAACCTCATCAAAAAGCAACATCATAGCCAGTGCAAACATAAACCAAGCAAACAAATGTCAAAGCATGTATTCAAGTGATCAAAACTTAGAAGTAGAAATAATCCAACCTCACCAGAAGTATGTGTTTCTCTCATGTTCTCATGTGTTTAGACTTTACAGTACAACTCTCAACTCAATCCAAAATGCACTAAGCTCATAGACATTGACCACAATATCACCAAATCTCCACCAAAATGTCATTCTAAAACCCTTGAACTCCTAAATCTCTATGTGGAATTGTCTCTCTGCCATCTTCCATTGAATGAATAAAAACTCAACTGCATGGGCTTTATTTATAGGGCTTAATCCTTGCTATTCAAGGAAAGCAATCTATATCTATATCTAAAGATAAAAGATTAATTCTAATAGGAATATCAAAATA
Organism: Persicaria tinctoria; assembly: GCA_037127255.1. Taxonomy (NCBI): domain Eukaryota; kingdom Viridiplantae; phylum Streptophyta; class Magnoliopsida; order Caryophyllales; family Polygonaceae; genus Persicaria; species Persicaria tinctoria. The sequence continues at coordinate 27,306,111 of JBANSL010000017.1, forward strand.
TCTCTTTATCTTCTTGGCATAAGTGGAAAATCTTTCCTCCATGGATAAATCCTTGATAGACTTGATAAACCTTGATAGAACTCGGACATCTCGCAACCCAACAACCCAACTCGTAATAAAAAAGGCCCAATAGCGTCACGGCCCAGGAAAGTTTTACTCGATATCGAGTAATTTATTCGATATCGAGGAGAATTGATGTCGACTGGGCTTCACTGGGCTTCTCGAGTAACTCTTCTCGACTTGGCTCGGACATCTGTTTCTGGGTTTACTCCACATCGAGGAATTTCCTCGATATCGAGGAGAATGTTGCTCGGTATGTCTTCTCTTCGACTTCTCGATCAGGTGCTATTTCCTCGAGTCCAGGTGTGGCTTCAAGTCTTGTCGACATCGAGTAACTTACTCGATATCGAGTAATGCTCTGAACTCGAGTTGGTTTCGTCTTCAGTTCCTCGATCAGTTTTTCCTCGATCAGTGCTCTGCTTCACCATTTTTGTCGATATCGAGGAAATTTCCTCGAGATCGAGTAACTTTTAGCTTCCGTCTCCTTTCCTTGGTTTTGTCCCGGAATGGCTCCAAATTCTGCAATATTAAACCAAAACTTATGTAGACTTCTATTTCCTGCAAATAAGCATATACTACATAAATTCAACATATTCCCAGCCCAAAATATGCAAAGTATATAAAATATGGAGCTAAAATGTGCATAAAAACATGGCTATTTTAGTGGACATCAAATCACCCCATACTTAAGCTTGCTTGTCCCCAAGCAATAACTTGGATGGTCATTTAGGGGAAACCTACAAAGACTCTCAACATAATGGATTCATTGTAATATTACCCAACACTCGATTTCCATCCTTGAAAAGGTACTTGGTGCCTACAAATTTGTGCCTGTGAATGAAAAGCAATTTCTGCACACAAAAGGAGGTTTATACTAAAACAATTTTATGTGACAAAGCAACAATAATCAAGAGGATCTTATTTCAGCTCAAAGAAAGAGTAGATAGGTAAAAGGCTAAAGGTGGGCAATTTGTGGCCATGTGATGTTAAATCCGGGGAAATGCTTTATTTCCAAACTTTCTCAACCACATTCCTTTTTATAGAACTCATCACCTTTCATAATGCTTTTGTCAATACAATGCTTTTACCTCTCTAACCTTAGCACTGCCTTCTCGCGAGTCGCAAATATGGGTGTCATGAATGGCCTCGGATACATAGTGCTTTGGACTCCTCACATTGTGTCCCATCATGCGGAACTCTTATCTCAATGCAGGTAGGGTCGATCTACCTTTATCTCCTGAGGTGATCGGATTTTTTCTCACTCATTAAATTTTCCATAAATCTGAATCATTCTTGCCAAACTCCAATATTGTCATAACACAACAAACGATAATGTCTCCATAAAATGATTTCATTTTCAACATAATCCCCGGATAGGGTATAAGGTAAAAATGATCAATATAAGGCATACGTGGAGCAAAAAATGATGTAGAGGCAAATAACGCTTATAATATGGCTTTTGTTGTGCATTTGGGTAAAGGTATGGCTAGAAGTATAAAAATGAGCATATATGGAAATTTAAAATCCTTCATCCTCTTATTGTGCATAATGTCAAAAGCAACATCAATTTACCTCACTTTTGTGGTTTTACCATAAAAATTCGCACATCATTGAGACTTCTCTTTTCTAGGCAATCTTATGCAATATCTCTAACAAATCCATCATTTGCATCGTCGAGTGTTGCCTTGGCTTCCATGACTCTTTTCTTTTGAACTTTTTGCAAGCTTGGGTGATGTCCTTACAACTTTCTTTAAAAATGCATATTTTTAATAATATGGAACTTAACCATGCAAATGAGATAAATAATATGCAACTAATACTCAAATACAAAGTTATGCTATGTCCTAAATCTGGTACAAACCATAGAATGAGACTTAAAAATACAAATAAAGTCTTGAAAGCACATAAAAACACATAAAGTCCTCAACACGGTCTTTTATTCCCACCCCATACTTAAAACAGACAGTGTCCTCACTATCAAAGAAATAAAACCAAAGAGAGGGAAAAAAGACTTACAAATCGAGAATGCAAATTAAATATGAATAAAGCAAAGAAAACCAGATTTCGTCCCTTGCAAATAATTACAAGACTTCCTCCCGATGTACCAGTGGGAAGTCAGGATCGATCCACGAGGAAGCGTGTCAGCGGAGAAATCGCATGGGTAGAAGTCGACCATAGGTTGCTTGATCTCGACTAGGGTTTAGTCGACGGAAGATCGGACAAGTCGAACAGAGCAGCAGCAGTCACCGGAGGTTGTCGATATCAAGGAGACTTTACTCGATATCGAGTAAAAGTTCGTCGACATCGAGTTAGCCTTGGTCGAGTTCCTGCAGTTCAGAGGCTACATCGATCTAGATGATCGAAGGTCAGTAGTCGATATCGACCAAAATTAGTCGATATCGAGGAGAAACAGAAACTTAAAACGAAATAAAATAAAGAACAAAGCTTGCAGGATTCAAAATAAACTATATGAAAGAAAACTTCCAAGATTAGGGTTTGCAACAACGATAACCAAGCATGCATAAGGCAAGATAAATAACGATAATCATGCAAATTGCATCGAAGGATCAAGCTTTCGCCTTTTCCAACAATTAGACAACTCTTTCAAGAAACTCTAATTGTATCTACCAATTTTAGGTTTACAATCCAAGTTGTTAGCATGGATCTCCATTGAATGGGTAATAAACACATAAAAGGTAGTAGATGCTCAAAACATGATAAAAGTCGGATCTTTACCTCAACCCAACCCTAGAAGTGGGTGGACTACTCGCACCTCATTGTAATCGCAGACATTGATTTAAAAGAAATAACTTGCATAAACTATATTCAAAGTCTTTACAATCCCGACACTCCAACTTTTGTTGAATGCCAAAACCCTAAAACCTTTGAACTCCTAAATCTCTATGTGGAATTGTCTCTCTGCCATTGAATGAATAAAAACTCAGCCTCATGGGCTTTATTTATAGGGATTAATCCTTGATATTCAAGGAAAGCAATCTATATCTATATCTAAAGATAAAACTTAAATAAAGATAAAACATTAATTCTAATAGGAATATCTAAATATCTCTTTATCTTCTTGGCATAAGTGGAAAATCTTTCCTCCATAGATAAATCCTTGATATACTTGATAAAACATGATAGAACTCGGACATCTCGCAACCCAACAGCCCAACTCGTAATCGGACCGGCCCAACAGCGTCACGGCCCAGGAAAGTTTTACTCAATATCGAGTAATTTACTCGATATCGAGGAGAAGTGTTGTCGACTGGGCTTCTCGAGTAACTCTTCTCGACTTGGCTCGGTGTTGGTAGGAGGAAATCAAGTTTAAAATATAATATATATATCAAACCAGATTCTGCCCACGCAAAAAATTTCAAGACCTCCTCCTGATGTAGCAGCGGGAAGTCAGGTTCGATCCTCGAGGAAGCATGTCAGCGGATCTCAGGTAGTTGTAAATCTCACAGATAGAAAAGCAAACAGAAAGACAGAAATAACAAAGAAAAGCGGAAAATAAAGTAAAGCAACAGAAACTACTCGATATCGACTAAAAGTCCTCGATATCGAGTACAGAGTTCGACACCAGAAACTCGAATTGGAAAAACAGAAAGCAAACTCAGACACAGTAACTCGATCTCGACAAGACGTCCTCGATGTTGAGTAAAACCTACTCGATATCGACAAAAACTCCTCGGAATCGACAAGGTAACAGAAACTTAAAAGTGTAACTTTTCGAACGCAGATTACAGATTTTCATGGATTAATTCAATAAACTAAAGACTTCCAAGATCAGGGTTTCAACACCGCAACGATAACCATGTAAAATAACACATAAAGGCATAAAAGATCATTCTTTTCATCAAATAACTTTCGTTATTAACAAATAGGAATATAGAGGATTTCGCATAAACCCTAATTGTTACTAACCCTTTTCACATAATTAACCCAAGTTGTATTAAGATCGCTTTCACTTCAATAACACAAACAAAGATCACCTTCAACTTTCGCAAATGAATCATGCTCATATGAATAGAAGACGAATTGCATAAAAAGATCAAACCTTTACCGCATCACCTCACATGGCCACCATCGGGCTCACCCCGACCCTAGAAGTGGGTGGACTACTCGCTCTTCATCATCAAGAAACTCATCAATAAACAAAAGGAAATAACTTGCATTAAATAAACTAAAGAAAGCTTACAACCAATCAAAGCCAAATCCGCTTTCGCCTTTCCAACTTCTCTCGCCACAAGCTCTCTCCTCTACTCTCTCTATTTAACTAATTGTAACTAAAATTGAATTCTTAGAAATCAGCCCCTAAGGCCTTATTATAGGCTTCCAATCCTTGCTAATCAAGGTAAGAAAGTCTATCTATATCTATATCTACTTACTTAAGATAAAATAATTGAATAAATAATTAAATCTAGGATTATATCTAATTTAGACAAAATATCTTCTCCCTTCACAACAACTATTCGATATCGACAAGGTGTAGTCGATATCGAATAGTTGTTGTCAAGTCGATTTTTCCTTGCTTCCATCTTGATTTGTCTTGGTTCTGCTGCTTCTTGACCATAGACTCCTGTAGTTGACTTTCGAGCTTTTCTTCCTTTCTTAGAACTTCTGTAAATTGCCTCGAATTCTGCGAATTTAAACAGAAACTAATGTAGATTCCATAATTTGGCAAATAAACATAAACTACATAGATTTTGTACTATTCTAGCCCAAATGTATGAATTGTATGCAGAAAACGATATAAAAGTTACTATAAAACATGACAGATTTGGCTCACATCAAATACCCCATACTTAAGCTTGCTTGTCCTCAAGCAATACTTTTATTTGTCATTCAGGGGAAGAAATGAAAACTTTCAACATCATAGATTTATTGTCATATAACCCTGCAGTCAATTACCGTCCTTGAAAAGGTACTTGTGTCACAAATCCCTGCATGTGCAATTTAAAAGCAACATCTACTCACAAAAGGAGGGTTATGCAAAAACAATCATAAGTGACAAAGCATTAATATTCAAGAGGACTTTAATTTAAGCTCAAATAAGGAGTAGATTGGTAAAAGGCTAAAAGTGGGCAATTTTTGGCAATGTGGTGCTAAATCTGGGGAGAATTTCTTCAAACTTTGCTTTGATGCACTTTCTCGTTTTAATAATTTCCACATCACTCATCATTTCATAAATACTTCTTTGCTTTTTTACTATAATGTTTTTACCTCTCTAACCTCGATCAGCAATGTCTTCTCGCGAGTCGCAAACATGGGTGTCATGAATGGCCCCGGATACTTAGTGCTTTGGACTCCTCACATGTGTGTCTCACCTCGCCAAACTATTATCTCAACAAGCAGGGTCGATCTACATTTATCTCTTGAGGTGACCGAATTTTCTTTCACTCATTAAATTTTCCATAATTTTCAAACAATTTCCTTCCAAACTCCATATATGATATATAACAACACAAACACCATATGATAATCTCCATAATGTATCATCATTCTCAACATAGTCCCCAAATAGGGTAAAGAATGGGCAATATTTAGATCATGTGGAGCAATATATGAAATAAGGCATAATATGGCTTTTGTGATGCATAAGCATAGGTAAGGGCTAAGGAATATAAACATATGAGCATTATAGGGAAATATAAAGTCCTCTATCCTCTTAACATGCAATATGTCAAAAGCAACTTCAAAATTTACCTCCTTCCATGGTTTTTAATAAAAATAATGCACTTCATTGTGACTTCCCTTTACTAGGTAATTTCATGCTATATCTCTAATGAATCCAATTTTGCATCCTCGAGTTCAATATAAGCTTCCATGACATTAATCAAAATTTTCAATGGGGGTCATTTTTATAAAATTTGGAAAACATGCATATAAGCCCATAAATCCATAATGAATTGCAAAATAGCCATGTATAAGCAATTCAAGAAATAAACCTAAAATATGCACATATATATCAAATATGTCAAATATGCATGAAGTAAGCCCTTCTCCCACCCCATACTTAAACATTACAGTGTCCTCACTGTATATAAAAACAAAGGTAAAGAAAGAAACTCACTAAACATGTGTGCATGATGCCAATAATCGAGTGCAATGCTTCTGGGCCTAATCCGATTTTAGTTGCTTCTATCCCCATGGACCTGAAAAATGTAGAAGAGAAATACCAACAATAGAAAAACAAAAAGTTCAAAACCAAAAACAAACAAAAGCAACAATGTCCAAAAGTCCCAAAAAATAAATGTCTATTTACAAGCTTTAGATTTTATAGTCGCTAGGCCGACTTTCTCCATTATGCTCAAGGTGGCATTTTTAGGGCCCATGTAGCTTGGACTTCAAATAGGACTCCATTTTTGTCCACGAAGGGTCCCATCTTCTTCTTGTTGAATTTGTTAGGAAACCAATGATCCTTTGATTTGGAAACATAGAGCTTATCTCCAACTTCATACTCCTTAGGCTCATCATTGGAAATCCTACATAATCGCACATACCAAGGCAAACCTCTCCCATGTATAGATAGATCGTTAATGGAAATAGGAGAAGAAAGATCCATACCTTGGCTTACCTTTGCGGAATCGGATTCGGGGATATCAGAGTCTACTCGACATCCACTAGAAGTGCTCGATATCGAGGAACTTCCTACTTCTGGTAGCCTGCTGCTTCTTGGCCGATATCGACCAATTTGGTCGATATCGAGGAGTTTTTCTCTGCCTCTAGTGGCCTGCTGCTTGAGGGAGGCGAAGTCGAGGAAGCAAGATCTTTGTCGATATCGACCAATTTGGTCGATATCGAGGAGTTTTTGATTTCCAGTGGATTGCTCGTCAGGGAAGGTGAAGTCGAGGACGTCGGTGTTTGGTCGATATCGACCAATTTGGTCGATGTCGAGGAACTCTCGGCTTTGGATTTTCCGCTCGGCGAAGCTGCTGCAGGTGGAGGGTTCTGCTATTGGTCGATGTCGACCAAATTCCCCGATGTCGAGAAATTATGGTCGAATCCGGCCCCATACTTGCATCCTGTCAAGACATCCGAAAAATAGTTAGTCGACGTCGACTTACCTTGGTCGATGTCGAGCAGATCCTCTGTGTCGTCGTTTAGGATGGCCATGATCGTCTCCACCTGGGCTTTAATATCCCTCTTTTTCAGCTCTTCAGGAGTCATATTTCTTACCGTAGGCTCCCTGACAGTGATGTAACTAGTTGATATAGCTTTTACCTCTTCCATAGGACATGTGTGCCTTTCAGTTTTATTAAAGGAATACTCAATTACCTCATCGCTGATGTTGAAACTGAGTACTCCCTTCCTTGGGAGTTACATCACTTGCCCCACCCCATACTTAAACATTGAAGTGTCCTCACTGTATAAAAACAACGGTAAAGAAAGAAACTCACTAGACAGGTGCGCATGATGCCAATAATCGAGTGCTATACTGCTGGGCCTAATCCGATTTTAGTTGCTTCTATCCCCATGGACCTGAAAAATGTAGAAGAGAAATACCAACAATAGAAAAACTAAAAGTTCAAAACCAAAAACAAACAAAAGCAACAATGTCCAAAAGTCCCAAAAAATAAATGTCTATTTACAAGCTCTAGATTTTATAGTCGCTAGGCCGACTTTCTCCATTATGCTCAAGGTGGCATTTTTAGGGCCCATGTAGCTTGGACTTCAAATAGGACTCCATTTTTGTCCACAAAGGGTCCCATCTTCTTCTTGTTGAATTTGTTGGGAAACCAATGATCCTTTGATTTGGAAACATAGAGCTTGTCTCCAACTTCATACTCCTTAGGCTCATCATTGGAAATCCTACATAATCTCACATACCAAGGCAAACCTCTCCCATGTATAGATAGATCGTTAATGGAAATAGGAGAAGAAAGATCCATACCTTGGCTTACCTTCGCGGAATCGGATTCGGAGATATCAGAGTCTACTCGACATCCACTAGAAGTGCTCGATATCGAGGAACTTACTACTTCTGGTAGCCTGCTGCTTCTTGGTCGATATCGACCAATTTGGTCGATATCGAGGAGTTTTTCTCTGCCTCTAGTGGCCTGCTGCTTGAGGGAGGTGAAGTCGAGGAAGCAAGATCTTTGTCGATATCGACCAATTTGGTCGATATCGAGGAGTTTTTGATTTCCAGTGGATTGCTCGTCAGGGAAGGTGAAGTCGAGGACGTCGGTGTTTGGTCGATATCGACCAATTTGGTCGATGTCGAGGAACTCTCGGCTTCGGATTTTCCGCTCGGCGAAGCTGCTGCAGGTGGAGGGTTCTGCTTTTGGTCGATGTCGAGAAATTATGGTCGAATCCGGCCCCATACTTGCATCCTGTCAAGGCATCCGAAAAATAGTTAGTCGACGTCGACTTACCTTGGTCGATGTCGAGCAGATCCTCTGTGTCGTCGTTTAGGATGGCCATGATCGTCTCCACCTGGGCTTTAATATCCCTCTTTTTCAGCTCTTCAGGAGTCATATTTCTTACCGTAGGCTCCCTGACAGTGATGTAACTAGTTGATATAGCTTTTCCCTCTTCCATGGGACATGTGTGCCTTTCAGTTTTATTAAAGGAATACTCAATTACCTCATCGCTGATGTTGAAACTGAGTACTCCCTTCCTTGGGAGTTACATCACTTGCCCCACCCCATACTTAGACATTACAGTGTCCTCACTGTATAAAAACAAGGGTAAAGAAAGAAACTCACTAGACAGGTGTGCATGATGCCAATAATCGAGTGCTATGCTGCTGGGCCTAATCCGATTTTAGTTGCTTCTATCCCCATGGACCTGAAAAATATAGAAGAGAAATACCCACAATAGAAAAACTAAAAGTTCAAAACCAAAAACAAACAAAAGCAACAATGTCTAAAAGTCCCAAAAAATAAATGTCTATTTACAAGCTCTAGATTTTATAGTCGCTAGGCCGACTTTCTCCATTAAGCTCTAGGTGGCATTTTTAGGGCCCATGTAGCTTGGGCTTCAAATAGGACTCCATTTTTGTCCACGAAGGGTCCCATCTTCTTCTTGTTGAAGTTGTTGGGAAACCAATGATCCTTTGATTTAGAAATATAGAGCTTGTCTCCAACTTCATACTCCTTAGGCTCATCATTGGAAATCCTACATGATCGCACATACCAAGGCAAACCTCTCCCATGTATAGATAGATCGTTAATGGAAATAGGAGAAGAAAGATCCATACCTTGGCTTACCTTCGCGGAATCGGATTCGGGGATATCAGAGTCTACTCGACATCCACTAGAAGTGCTCGATATCGAGGAACTTCCTGCTTCTGGTAGCCTGCTGCTCAAGGATGCTGGAGTCGAGGAAGGTGGTTCTTGGTCGATATCGAGGAGTTTTTCTCTGCTTTTAGTGGCCTGCTGCTTGAGGGAGGCGAAGTCGAGGAAGCAAGATCTTTGTCGATATCGACCAATTTGGTCGATATCGAGGAGTTTTCGATTTCCAGTGGATTGCTCGTCAGGGAAGGTTAAGTCGAGGACGTCGGTGTTTGGTCGATATCGACCAATTTGGTCGATGTCGAGGAACTCTCGGCTTCGGATTTGTCGCTCGACGAAGCTGCTGCAGGTGGAGGGTTCTGCTTTTGGTCGATGTCGACCAAATTCCTCGATGTCGAGGAATTCTGGTCGACTCCGACCCCATACTTGCATCCTGTCAAGGCATCCGAAAAATAGTTAGTCGACGTCGACTTACCTTGCTCGATGTCGAGCAGATCCTCTGTGTCGTCGTTTAGGATGGCCATGATCGTCTCCACCTGGGCTTTCATATCCCTCTTTTCCGGCTCTTCAGGAGTCATATTTCTTACTGTAGGCTCCCCGCAAGTGATGTAACTAGCTGATATAGCTTTTACCTCTTCCATGGGACATGTGTGCCTTTTAGTTTTATTAAAAGAATACTCAATTACATCATCGCTGATGTTGAAAGTGAGTACTCCCTTTCTTACGCTTATGTTGGCATCCACCGTTACCAAGAAGGGTCTTCCTAGAATAATTGGACAAGCAGGGTCCTCCGCCATATCAATAACTAGAAAATCAGCAGGGACAAAGAATTTACCCACTTGCACTGGCACATTATCCACCATGCCTGTTGGGATGACCACCGTGTTGTTTGCCATATAAAACTTAACATCCACATGCTCTAGGACACCTATCTTAATCTTGGACCATATTGTTAACGACATTATACTTACACTAGCTCCAAGATCACATAATGCGTTAAATTTGTATTGACCAAATCCAATGGTTATAGCAAACTTACCTGGATCTAGCCTTTTCTCAAGTATGTCCATTTGGCTACACTACTCTGTAATCTCAGCCATTGACCTCTTCTTGCTTAGAATCTCCTTGAGGAACTTGCCGTAGGATGACATTTCATTGAGAGCTTCTGTGAAAGGTATTATGACGTTGAGCCTTTGAAGCATCTTGATGAAGCGCTGAAACTTCTTCTCTGCTGGATCCTTTGAAACTTCTCCTTGACATCTGGGTCGATTTCCTTAGCGGGTTCATAGAGGTGCATGGATGGGGCTGGCCTGGCATAGGCATTCTCCTCATAGTTGATTGGAGTCCCATACTTGTTGTCATAGTTGGTCAGCTTGTCGAGAGCAGCCCATGCGTCAGCTGACGGCATCGTCAGATACTCATAATGAGTATATGTGTTGATCCTATCCTTAGCAGCCAAGTCAAGAGAATTGAAGAAGATCTCCTGAACGACGCAAGGTTGTTGTCCATGTGTAGGGCAGGATCGCAATAGATCCTTATAGCGTTCCCAGGTCTTTGCTAGCGGCTCTCCAGGTTGCTGTTTGAAAGATGTAATCTTTTGGAGAAGGAGCCTTGTCTTGGCAGGAGGGAAGAATTTATTGAGAAATTCCTACTTTACTTGAGCCCGTGTTGTGAGGGATTGTGGATGGAGACCCTCAAGCCACTTCAATGCTGGACCAGCCAGAGACCACCGAAAAGCCTTCATCGAGATATACTCCAAGGTGGTACCTTCAGCAAGAGTACGACACATTACAGTAAAATTGGTAAAATGTTGCAGAGGGCATTCATTAAATCTAACATGAAAAGCATTATGTTTAATTTCTATTAAGAAAGGAGTGCGAATTTCATAGTTATTCTCACGGATTAGAATAGCCGATTCTGGCACGACGAGAGTCGGGTGCATGTAATCCTCTGCGGTGGTTGGGTACTGGGCAAGCTCATCTTCCAATTGCCTCCTTCGCGCAGCTTCCTGTTCCTTGCCTGCTCTCTCAGTGGCGAGAACAATATCCTTGGTGGCTAACTCAGCTCAAAGCCTCTGTATCAGTTGTTCCTGTGTTTCTGCAGCCGCCATGGCTCTTTTTAGTTTAGCTTTGATGTGTATAAGGCGTTCCGGTTCGTCTAAGCCGTCAAACTCAGGTGGTTGACCAGAACGGCGCATACACCTACGAAGTACCTCAAAGCAAACGTGAGATTTAACTACCTAAGGCGCGAATGATTTCTTCCCCGGCAACGGCGCCAATTTGTTGGTAGGAGGAAATCAAGTTTAAAATATAATATATAAATCAAACCAGATTCTGCCCACACAAATAATTACAAGACCTCCTCCTGATATAGCAGCGGAAAGTCAGGATCGATCCTCGAGGAAGCACGTCAGCGAATCTCAGGTAGCTGTAAATCTCACAGATAGAAAAGAAAACAGAAAGACAGAAATAACAAAGAAAAGCGGAAAATAAAGTAAAGCAACAGAAACAACTTGATACCGACTAAAAGTCCTCGATATCGAGTACAGAGATCGACACCAAAAACTCGAATTCGACAAACAGAAAGCAAACTCAGACACAGTAACTCGATATCGACAAGACGTCCTCGATGTCGAGTAAAACCTACTCGATATCGACAAAAACTCCTCGGAATCGACAAGGTAACAGATACTTAAAAGTGCAACTTTTCGAACGCAGAACACAGATTTTGATGAATTAATTCAATAAACCAAAGACTTCTAAGATAAGGGTTTCAACACCGCAACGATAACCATGTAAAATAACACATAAAGGCATAAAATATCATGCTTTTCATCAAATAACTTTCATTATTAACAAATAGGAATATAGAGGCTTTCGCATAAACCCTAATTGTTACTAACCCTTTTCACATAATGAACCCAAATTGTATTAAGATCTCTTTCGCTACAATAACACAAACAAGGATCACCTTCAAATTTTGCAAAAGAATCATGCTCATAGGGATAGAAGACGAATTGTATAAAAAGATCAAACATTTACCGCATCACCTCACATGGCCACCATCGGGCTCACCCCGACCCTAGAAGTGGGTGGACTACTCGCTCTTCATCATCAAGAAACTCATCAATAAACAAAAGGAAATAACTTGCATTAAATACACTAAAGAAAGCTTACAACCAATCGAAGCCAAAGGCCTTATTGAATTCTTAGAAACTTCTCTCGCCACAAGCTCTCTCCTCTACTCTCTCTATGTAACTAACTGTAACTGAAATTGAATTCTTAGAAATCAGCCCCTAAGGCCTTATTTATAGGCTTCCAATCCTTGCTAATCAAGGTAAGAAAGTCTATCTATATCTATATCTACTTACTTAAGATAAAATAATTGAATAAATAATTAAATCTAGGATTATATCTAATGTAGATAAAATATCTTCTCCCTTGACTTGATAGCTCTTGATAGATGTGGATAGAATTTGGTCTCGAAAATATCACCATCGGCTTCGGGATAGAAACCTAACAAGATACTCGGATAGCTCAAAATCCGCCACCGAGATGTACTTGATATCGAGTAGGAGTCCTCGATATCGACTAGCGTTTCCTTCGTCTTGTGCTCAGCAACTCCATGTCGGACAACAGAACACATGTCGACTTGGGTAGTCCTCGATATCGAGAAATTTTCCTCGACATCGACTAACTTTTGCTCGGCTTCCCAGTGCTCAGCTTCGTCGATGTCTGGTGTCTCTGACTCGATATGTGGCCAAGTAGATATCGACTAAAGGAAGTCGATATAGACTAACGCTTCTCAGCTTTCCTTGGTCGATTTTGGGCAGCTTGCTGGAAATCGACTCAGTGGTACTCGATATCGACAAGGTGTAGTCGATATCGACTTGATGTTGCCAAGTCGATTTTTCCTTGCTTCCAGCTTGATTTGTCCTGGTTCCGCTGCTTCTTGACCGTAGACTTCTATAGTTGACCTTTGAGCTTTTCTTCCTTTCTCAGAACTGCTGTAAATTGCCTCGAATTCTGCGAAATTAAACAGAAACTAGTGTAGATTCCATAATTTAGAAAATAAACATAAACTACATAGATTCTGTACTGTTCTAGCCCAAATGCATGAAATGTATGCAGAAAACGATATAAAAGTTACTATAAAACATGGCAGATTCGGCTCACATCACTCGGACATGTGTTTCTGGGTTTACTCGACATCGAGGAATTTCCTCGATATCGAGGAGAATGTTGCTCTGTATGTCTTCTCTTCGACTTCTCGATCAGGTGTTGTTTCCTCGGGTCTAGGTGTGGCTTCAAGTCTTGTCGACATTGAGTAACTTACTCGATATCGAGTGATGCTCTGAACTCGAGTTGGTTTCGTCTTCAGTTCCTCGATCAGCTTCTCCTCGATCAGTGCTCTGCTTCACCATTTTTGTTGATATCGAGGAAATGTCCTCGAGATCGAGTAACTTTTAGCTTCCGTCTCCTTTCCCTGGTTTTGTCCCGGAATGGCTCCAAATTCTGCAATATTAAACCAAAACTTATATAGACCTCTATTTCTTGCAAATAAGCATATACTACATAAATTCAACATATTCCTAGCCTGAAATATGCTAAGTATATAAAATATGGAGCTAAAATGTGCATAAAAACATGGCTATTTTAGTGGACATCAAATCACCCCATACTTAAGCTTGCTTGTCCCCAAGCAATAACTTGGATGGTCATTCAGGGGAAACCTGCAAAGACTCTCAACATAATGGATTCATTGTAATATTACCCAACACTCAATTTTCATCCTTGAAAAGGTACTTGGCGCCTACAAATCTGTGCCTGTGAATGAAAAGCAATTTCTGCACACAAAAGGGTCTTGGAAGACCTTATTTTTCCTTATTTCGTTGGATGCTTTTATCATTGGTTTTGAACTTATATGATCTAACATTTGTTATGATATATTTGCTTGACTAAGTTACAGGGACGCACAGGTTTTGTCTTTCATCAAGGGGGAGATTGATAACTCCACTCCCTTTATGAAAATCGGAAATAGTTTCAAAGGCTTTGACACAAAGCTTGTGTCAAAGGTCTTGAAGCTAAAGTTGTATTGATGAAATTCAAAACTTGTATTGTATGTATTTTATTTATATATATTATTTATGTATGGTTTCAGAGTATTATTATACATATGTTATACTAACCATACAGCGAAGATATTTGAAGAGATCTCCTTCCTTGAGCTGAAATTCGTAGAGATCAAACCTGGAAGATTATGGCTTCATAATTTCCATCTTTAGAACATTGCGAAGATTCATCCTTGGCCATGATCTGGAGTAGCTGTTGGGCAAAGATTATTCTTTCAAATGGCGCCGATTTGATCAAGTATAAAAGGAGATAAAGAAGAGAGAAGAAGTATAAGTGTCAAACACAAACATCATTGAACTACAACGCACACTCAACCCTCAAGTCAATCTTCCTTCTTCGTGTCATCTCTGCTAGGTGTTAAGAGTCGTATATTTTGTTTCAAAGTATTTGAGAGTTACACAGTGAGCTTATAGGATATATTCTGAGAGAGTGTTATACTCGAGAGTTTATAACTCAGGAAGTGAGCACTAGGCGATTGATTCACGAAGTGTAAGAGGATTGTACTAGATAGCTAAGAGAGGTGGGGCTCTTCTAGATTGGTCTAGGACTCCAAGGGAACGTGAGTTGACTAGATTACAATTGTATAGGAGAGAGGCTTCTCGGTGAGCTATTAGGATACTAAGTTTTGTGAATCAATAAAGCCGATTGAATCCTAGGGTTGTGGAAGAACCCTAGGCAGGGACTAAGCCTTTAAGGAGCCGAACCTCGTTAACAATTCGTCGTGTTCTTTACTTATTGCTTTACCATTATTTCTGCACTTATTTCGAATTGTATAACTTTGTTGTGATTCAGGTATCCCAATCGAAAGAATTGAGTTTACTCTCAAAAGGTTTTGCAAGCGTTTCAAAAGTCTTGAGATTGACAACGAAAAGTTGGCATACTCTATTCAACCCCCCTTCTAGAGTATCTTTATTCTACTTTGTTATACATTATCGAACCTTCAAAATACATAAGCAATAGCCACAAAGAAGTTGAAATTATCCATTGGAATAACTAGAAATCAAACTCATGATTTAACCAACCAAGTCTTGAACCACAGGCAAGACCAGAAGAGTTTAGTTGCTCTTAAGTTACAAAAACTAGAATCTTCAAACTTTAAATCTTCTTCAATCTCAATGTGTTTTGAATGTATGTAAATATTGACCTAAACATGTCCATTTATAGGTCTAACGTCAGCCAAAATCCTAAAAATACTGAACTAATAGGATAGGATTTCGGTGTACATGTTTTAAGCATGTTTTATAGCTTTATTTTGAGTGCATTTGCATTGCATTTAGATTAGAATTGAGTAGCTTTTGTAGGTTTTCATATGGTTTTCGATATGGATGTCTACACAAGTGTGTTTTGCATTTGATAGGATTTTGGAGCTAATATGGAGAAGATGTGACACATTAAGAAGCTTAAGGGAAGCTCAAGAAGATGTTGTAAAAGCTAAAGAAGTGAAAGTGGAAGTGAACAAAGTCAACAAGATAGAGCAGTTGGAGAAACTTCCTCTTTTTGCATTTTTCACTTCAATCAACTATTCACCTCTTCATGAGAATTTTAATCATTGAAAATAGATTTCCAACGCATATTCATATGCATTAATCGGACAACCGATGACTCCAGAAAGTGCATTACAAGACAGAGCTGAAAAAATTGAAAATGCAGGTGCGACGTGTTGTTGCAGGAGGATGGTCAAGTATGAAATAAATATAAAATAAAGATCAGACTGACTTCCCTGTCTCAGCAAATAAATACAAGACTTCCTCCCGTTGTAGTAGAAGGTTGTCAGGATCGAATCCACGAGGAAGCACGTCAGCAGTTCTTAGGTAGCAACAGATCTCACAGACAAGCAACAGAAAAGACAGAAACAGAAAAGACAAAGCAAAACAGAAACAAAAGCAAATACAGAAAATAGCGAAAGAAAGTAAAGAACAAAGCAAAGATAGAGGCACTCGATCTCGACAACAGCCTACTCGAGATCGACAACAACAAGTGTACAGAAACTGAAAAATCGACAACAACAGCAGAAACTCTACTCGACCTAGACAAGACCATACTCGAGATCGACTAAGGCCTACTCGATCTCGACGGGACTCTCCTCTGTATCGACTAGAAAGACATAAACTTAAATTGAAAATTTCGAACCCAAAACTCAGATTTTTGACGAAATAAATTCAATATAAAAAAAAGGACTTCCAAAGCCAGGGTATCAACACCACAACAATAACCATGCAAAGTGACACATAAAGGCATAAAAGATCATGCTTTCCATCAAAATAACTTTCGTTACTAACAAATAGGCATATAGAGGCTTTCGCATAAACCCTAATTGTTACTAACCCTTTTCACATAATTAACCCAAGTTGCATTAAGATCACTTTCGCTTCAATAATACAAACAAGGAACACCTTCAACTCTCGCAAAAGAATCATGCTCATAGGGATAGAAGACGAATTGCATAACAAGATCTGACCTTTACTGCATCATCTCACATGGCCAACGTCGGGCTCACCCCAGCCCCAGAAGTGGGTGGACTACTCACGCCTCATCGCAATAGCAGACATTGATTGATGAAAAGAAACTTGCATTAAACTATATTCAAAGCCTTTACAATCCCGGCAATCAACTTTCGCAGAATGCCAAAACCCTAAAAACTTTAGAACTCCTAAAACTTCTCTGTGGAACTACTTGTCTCTGACTGAAATTGAATTAAGATGCCTAATGCTCAGCCCCTAAGGCTTTATTTATAGCCTTCTATTCCTTGCTAATCAAGGATAGAATCTATCTATCTTTATCTAAAATTATATCTAAAACTTTAAAAGATAAATAAAAGCAATTTAGGAATTAAATCTAAAAAGAAAAAGATAAATCTAAACTAGGTAAGATGTCTTCGTGTTGATAGATCTCCCTTCCATGGATAGATGATGATAGATTTCGGCCTTCTCGACTTCCTTCGTGCCCAAGGAATCCCAGCTCGACTCGGACTGCTCACGGCGATGCGTTTCCAAAACCTGGTCTACTCGACATCGACAAGGGCTCGTCGACATCGACTAGGATTCGTCGTCGATTGATCTTCTCGGGTGACTCTGCTTGACAAGCTCGGATCTGGTCTCCTGGGCGTCGTCGATCTTGACAAGGATATCCTCGAGATCAAGTAGAGCTGCTCGGCATCTTCATCCTCGACTTCTCGATCAGCTCCTTTTCTCGACTCCGGGTGTGGCGTCTAGGCTTTGTCGATCTCGACCAGTGGTACTCGAGATCGAGTTGGGTTTCGGAGTCAGGTTGCCTCGGACATGGTTTCCTCGACTAGGCTTTGTCGACCAAGTCTGCTCGGACACTCTCCTCGAGATCGAGTAAGGTGTAGTCGATATCGAGTAGCTCTGGCTTCAGCTTGGTTTGTCCTGGTTCTATACTCTCGGACTCTGGACCTCCGTAGCTATTTTCTGAGCTTTTTTGTCCTTCCTTAGAGTTGCTGTAAAATGCCTCGAATTCTGCGAAATTAAATAGAAACTGGTGTAGATTCTATAATTTGGAAAATAAACATAAACTACATAGATTCTGTACTATTCTAACCCAAATGCATGCAATGTATGTAGAAATCGATATAAAAGTTACTGTAAAACCTGGCAGATTAGGCTCACAACAAACACCCCATACTTAAGCTTGCTTGTCCTCAAGCAATACCTATAATTGTCATTCAGGGAAAGAAATCAAAACTCTCAACATATCAGATTCATTGTCATATAACCCAGCAGTCAATTACCATCCTCGAAAAGGTACTAGTGTCACAAATCCATGCATCTGCAATTTAAAGAGCAACATCTACTCACAAAAGGAGGGTTATGCAAAAACATTCATAAGTGACAAAGCATTGATAATCAAGAGGACTTCAATTTAAGCTCAAATAAGGAGTAGATTTGGTAAAAGGCTAAAAGGTGGGCATTTTCTGGCAATGTGGTGCTAATGATTCGAGGAAATGGAGTATTTCCAAATTGAATTTCATACCACATTCTTTCTCATAAGATTCATCACCTTTCATAATGCTTTTACCTCTCTGACCTCAGCACTGCCTTCTCGCGAGTCGCAAACATGGGTGTCATGAATGGCCCCGGATACTTAATGCTTTGGACTCCTCACAATGTGTCCCATCTCTCCAAACTATTATCTCAGAGAGCAGGGTCAATCTACCTTTATCTCCTGAGGTGATTGGATTTTTTTTAACTCATTAAATTTTCCATATATTTCAAACAATTTCCTTCCAAACTCCAATAAATGAAAATAACGACACAATCGCCATATAATAATCTCCATAATGTAACATCATTCTCAACATAATCCCCGGATAAGGTAAAGAATGGCAAATATTTAGATCATGTGGAGCAATATATGAAATAAGGCATATTATGGGTTTTGTGATGCATAAGCATAGGTAAGGCTAGGATTTCAAACAATGAGCATTATATGGAAATATAAAGTCCTCCATCCTCTTATCATGCAACATATCAAAAGCAACTTCAAATTTTACCTCCTTCTATGGTTTTCAAGAAAATAATGCACTTTATTGTGACTTCTCTTTACTAGGCAATTTCATGCTATATCTCTAATGAATCCAATTTTGCATCGTCGAGTTCAATATAAGCTTCCATGACATTAATCAAAAAAATTTTAATGGGGGTCATTTTTCTCAAACTTTGGAAAACATGCATATGAGCACATAAATCAATAATGCATTCCAAAATAGCCATGTAGCAATTCAAAGAAATAATGCACATATAATGTCAAATAAAGTAAATATGCATAATGTAAGCCCTTCCCCCACCCCATACTTAAACATTACAGTGTCCTCACTGTATAAAAACAAGGGTAGAGAAAGAAACTCACTAGACTGGTGTGCAGGGCCTCTAAATTTCGAATGGAAGCACCTCCTAGGCCGAGTATGAATATTGATTGGTTCTATCCATGGACCTGAAAAGTATGGAAGACATATACCCACAAAAAGAAAAAAGAAAAAACAAAAAAATCAATGTCCCAAAGAATGTCCTAAAAAAGTCTATGTACAAGCTCTAGATTTTATAGTTGCTAGACCGACTTTTCCATTTAGCTCAAGGTGGCATCTGCAGGGCCCATGTAGCTTGGGCCTCAAATAAGACTCCATTCTTGTCCATCAGCTGTAATCCTCCATAATGGATCTTGTTCACCACGAAAGGTCTCATCCGCTTCTTGTTGAATTTGTTAGGGAACCAATGATCCTTTGATTTAGAGACATAGAGCTTGTCTCCAACTTCATATTCCTTGGGCTCCTCATTGGAAATCCTGCATAAGCGTACATACCAAGGCAAACCTCTCCCATGTATAGATAGATCTTTAATGGAAATAGGAGAAGAAAGATCCATACCTTGGCTTACCTTCGCAGAGACGGAATCGGGGACCACAGTGTTTGGTTGATCTCGACTAGGGCTAGTCGATCTCCACGAGTCTGCAGGTTCTGGTGGTGGGCTGCTTGTAGATGCAGGAGTCGACGAAGAGGAGGGCTTGTAAACATCGAGTAGACTACTCGATCTCGAGTAGGATTCTGCTCCTGGAGGCGTCAGTGTCGAGGAAGCAGGAGCTGGGCCAGCAGGGTGGTGGTCGATCTCGAGTAGCGTACTCGATGTCGATGAGGATTCAGGCTCTGGAGTCGTCAGCGTCGAGGAAGGCGAAGTCGAGGCAGCCGAGTGGTGGTCGATCTCGAGTAGCGTACTCGATGTTGAGTAGCCCTCAGCTTCTGTATTGCTGCTCGATGACGCTGGTGCTGGTGGAGGCTTCTGTTTCTTGTCGAGATCGACTAGGGTCCTCGATGTCGAGGAGTCTTGGTCGATCTTGACCCCATACTTAGTTCTTGTCAAGGCATCCGAAAAATAATTAGTCCATAACGACGTACCTTGATTTGTGTCGGTTGGATTTTCTGCGTCCTCTTTTAGGATTGCCATGATCTCCTCCACCTGGGCCTCCATGTCCCTTTTTTCCAGCTCCTCAGGGGTCATATTTCTGACCTTGGGTTCTCCGCAGGTGATGTAGCCAGATGAGATAGATTTCACCTCTTCCATTGGACCTGTATGCCTTTTAGTTTTATTAAAGGAATACTCAATTACCTCATCGCTGATGTTGAAGGTGAGCACTCCTTTCCTTAGGCTTATGTTGGCATCCACCGTTGCCAAGAAGGGTCTTCCTAGAATAATTGGACAAGCAGGATCTTCTTGCATATCAATAACTAGGAAATCAGCAGGGACAAAGAATTTACCTACTTGTACTGGCACATTGTCCACCATGCCTGTTGGAATGACCACCGTGTTGTTGGCCATATAAAGTCTAACATCCACAGGCTCTAGGGCACCTATCTTAATCTTGGACCAAATTGTTAAAGGCATTATACTCACACTAGCTCCAAGATCACATAAAGCATTAATTTTGTATGGACCAAATCCAATGGTTATAGCAAACTTACCTAGATCTGGCCTCTTCTCCAGTATGTCCAAATGGCTGTATTCCTCTGTAATTTCAGCCATCGATCGCTTTTTGCTTAGTATCTCCTTCAGGAACTTGACATAGGATGGCATTTCATTGAGAGCTTCTGTGAAGGGGATGGTGACGTTGAGTTTCTGAAGCATCTTGATGAAACGCTAGAATTTCTTTTCTGCCGGGTCCTTTGGAGATTTTGTGGGGAAAGGCAGCTTCTTTTTCTGATTCGGAGCCAGAACAGATGTCGGAGGTGCTGCAGGCTGCTCGACATCGGGTTGGGTGTCCTCGATATCGACCACACCCTTGTCAATCTCGGCCAGGTTGGGTGATGTCGAGTTGCTGTGCAGTACAGACGAGGGCTTTTGCAGTTTCTCATCTAGATCGAGTAGACCTTCCTCGATATCGAGTAGACCCTGGTCGACGTCGACTTGCTGTTCTTCGTTGTTCTGCTGCTTTCCGACCTCTGGCTCTTGCAGTTGATGTCCGCTTCTGAGTTTTACAGCAGCGATGTGTCCAGTCTTTCCCTTAGGATTTGGTTCTGAAGATCCAGGGAGCGCACCTGACTGTCTGGGGATTCCCGCTGCCAGTTGACCAATCTGTGTATCAACTGATTTTTTCCATATATCAATTTCTCCAAGCCTAGAGTTGACACCTTGCATCTGAGTGTAGACGGAGTTGAAGGACTGCTTAGTTTCTGAGTGATTCCTCCGTATTTCCTCCAAGACCGTCTGTATATCATCCTTTTTCTGGTCCTTTTTCGGATGTCCTGGAGCTCTGTAGGGCGGGGGGTTCCTAGGGACACCTTGGTTCCATTGTGGTTGCTGAAACCTTTGGTCCCCCATGTAGCGATTGGGACCCCCTGCGTAAGCTATCTCCTCGTGGTGTTCTGCCATCCTGACTTGCTCTGTGTGTGGGCACTCAGGAGTGGTGTGCCGTTGCGATCCGCATTCAATGCAAGGCTGGTTGACAGAAAGATACTTCACTTGCTTAAGGAGCTTCTTGTTCTGATCTCTGTAGTACTGTTCCCTTACATCCGGATCAATCTCCTTAGGAGGCTCATAGAGGGGCATGGATGGTGCTGGCCTGGCGTAGGGGTTCTCTTCATAAGTTGCAGTAGACCCATATTTGTTGTCGTAGTTGGTGAGCTTCTCTAGCACACCCCATGCGTCACTTGGCGGCATTGTCAGATACTCATAGCGAGTATAATGGTTGATTCTGTCCTTAGTGACTTGATCAAGAGAGTTGATGAAGATCTCTTGAATGACGTAGGGTGGATGTCCGTGAGTAGGGCAAGATCGCATCAATTCTTTGTAGCGCTCCCATGCCTTTGCCAGCGGTTCCCCTTGCTTCTGTTTGAAGGCGGTAATTTTCTAGCGGAGATGTGCTGTTTTGGCGGGTGGGAAGAATTTGTTCAGAAACTCTTGCTCTACTTGGGCCCATGTTGTCAGGGATCTTGGTTTCAGCCCTTCAAGCCACTTCAGTGCAGGTCCAGCGAGAGACCAGCGAAAAGCCTTCATCTTGACATATTCCAAAGTTGTACCTTCAGCAAGAGTACGGCACATGTCAGAAAAGTGTGTAATATGTTCAAGAGGACACTCTTTAAATCTACCAAAAAGGCATTATTTTTAAGCTCTATAAGAAATTGAGTGCGAATTTCAAAAGAGTTTTCAGGGATAAGAATCGCCGATTCAGGCACGACGAGAGTTGGGTGCATATAGTCCTCTGCCGTGGTTGGATATTGGGCAAGCTCAGCCTCTGCTTGCTCCCTTGCTTCTTTCTCAGTGGCGATAGCAGCATCTTTAGCAGCTAATTCCCTTGTAAGCCTTGCAATCATCTGTTCCTGTGTCTCTGCAGCTGCCATGGCTCTTTGTAGTTTAGCTCTGATGTGAAAAAGGCGTTCTGGTTCGTCTAAGGCGTCAAACTCAGGTGTTTGACCAGAACGACGCATACACCTGCAAAGTAACTCAAAGAGAACATGAGTTTCAACTACCTAAGGCGCGAATGATAGCTTCCCCGGCAACGGCGCCAATTTCGATGTTGCAGGAGGATGGTCAAGTATGAAATAAATATAAAATAAAGATCAGACTGAATTCCATGTCTCAGCAAATAAATACAAGACTTCCTCCCGTTGTAGTAGAAGGTTGTCAGGATCGAATCCACGAGGAAGCACGTTAGCAGTTCTTAGGTAGCAACAGATCTCACAGACAAGCAACAGAAAAGACAGAAACAGAAAAGACAAAGCAAAACAGAAACAAAAGCAAAGACAGAAAATAGCGAAAGAAAGTAAAGAACAAAGCAAAGACATAGGCAGTCGATCTCGACAACAGCCTACTCGAGATCGACAACAGCAAGTCTACAGAAACTGAAAAATCGACAATAACAGCAGAAACTCTACTCGACCTAGACAAGACCGTACTCGAGATCGACTAAGGCCTACTCGATCTCAACGAGACTCTCCTCTGTATCGACTAGAAAGACAGAAACTTAAATTGTAAATTTCGAACCCAAAACTCAGATTTCTGACGAAATAAATTCAATATAAAAAAAGGACTTCCAAAGCCAGGGTATCAACACCACAACGATAACCATGCAAAGTGACACATAAAGGCATAAAAGATCATGCTTTCCATCAAAATAACTTTCGTTACTAACAAATAGGCATATAGAGGCTTTCGCATAAACCCTAATTGTTACTAACCCTTTTCACATAATTAACCCAAGTTGCATTAAGATCACTTTCGCTTCAATAATACAAACAAGGATCACCTTCAACTCTTGCAAAAGAATCATGCTCATAGGGATAGAAGACGAATTGCATTACAAGATCTGACCTTTACTGCATCATCTCACATGGCCACCGTCGGGCTCACCCCAGCCCCTGAAGTGGGTGGACTACTCACGCCTCATCGCAATAGCAGACATTGATTGATGAAAAAAACTTGCATTAAACTATATTCAAAGCCTTTACAATCCCGACAATCAACTTTTGCAGAATGCCAAAACCCTAAAAACTTTAGAACTCCTAAAACTTCTCTGTGGAACTACTTGTCTCTGACTGAAATTGAATTAAGATGCCTAATGCTCATCCCCTAAGGCTTTATTTATAGCCTTCTATTCCTTGCTAATCAAGGATAGAATCTATCTATCTTTATCTAAAATTATATCTAAAACTTTAAAAGATAAATAAAAGCAATTTAGGAATTAAATCTAAAAAGGAAAAGATAAATCTAAACTAGGTAAGATGTCTTCATGTTGATAGATCTCCCTTCCATGGATAGATGATGATAGATTTCGGCCTTCTCGACTTCCTTCGTGCCCAAGGAATCCCAGCTCGACTCGGACTGCTCACGGCGATGCGTTTCCAGAACCTGGTCTACTCGACATCGACAAGGGCTCGTCGACATCGACTAGGATTCGTCGTCGACTGATCTTCTCGGGTGACTCTGCTCGACAAGCTCGGATCTGGTTTCCTGGGCGTCGTCGATCTCGACAAGGATTTCCTCGAGATTTAGTAGAGCTGCTCGACATCTTCGTCCTCGGCTTCTCGATCAGCTCCTCTTCTCGACTCCGAGTGTGGCGTCTAGGCTTTGTCGATCTCGACCAGTGGTACTCGAGATCGAGTTGGCTTTCGGAGTCAGGTTGCCTCAGACTTGGTTTCCTCGACTAGGCTTTGTCGACCAAGTCTGCTCGGACACTCTCCTCGAGATCGAGTAATGTGTACTCGATATCGAGTAGCTCTGGCTTCAGCTTGGTCTGTCCTGGTTCTGTACTCTCGGACTCTGGACCTCTGTAGCTGTTTTCCGAGCTTTTTTGACCTTCCTTAGAGTTGCTGTAAAATGCCTCGAATTCTGCGAAATTAAACAAAAACTGGTGTAGATTCTATAATTTGGCAAATAAACATAAACTACATAGATTCTATACTATTCTAACCCAAATGCATGCAATGTATGCGGAAATCGATATAAAAGTTACTGTAAAACCTGGCAGATTAGGCTCACAACACGACGCCAGCCGATCTTGAGCACCTGCGGAAGCTCTTGAGCACCTATCACGTTTGTGCCCGCCGATCCTGTATCTTCAGCAGATTCTTCATGCGGCTGAATTTGCCCCATTGGGCTTTGCTTGCACACAAAGGGAGCCGATCCTAGGGTGAGGCATTTCACACCATCAGAGAGAGAGGGAGAGAGAGAGAGAGAGAGAGAGAGAGGTCATTTGGAGACGGTTTTAGAGATTTTTCAAGGTGTTTTCTTTCCTTTATGCCTTTGTTTATGTTTATGCGTGAGTAGTTCCCTTTCCTTCTAGGGTTGGGGACAACCCAACTATAGACATGTGTGTTGAATCGATGATTTTATGACATTATTTGGTGTTTGTATCGCCATCTACATATGTGCTTACCCTTGGATGAAAGTCTAAGGAATTCGTGTTACAGTTAACTTGAAAGAAGAGAGTTGTGAACTTGGATAGTATTAGGGTCTATAACGCGAGTTTATTAATCCTAAAAAAAAGTAGAAACGAGTAGGTTGATTTAACGCAAGTTGATTGATTTACTGGTTGATTGATGAAAGTCAATGGTTTGATGATAAAAGCAAGATCTTTTAAGTGACTCACTTATTTACACATGTGTTTGTTGTTGTGATAATCCCTTTCCTTGAAAGTTTTCCCTCTCCCAAAACCGATTTCCCACATATTGTTGCTACACTTTGGCCGAATAAGCAACTAAACAAGTAACACGACTCTCTCATGTGGAGCGATCCTGACTCCTATACTATAGCGGGGTCTTGACTATAAATTTAGTTGGTCGAGAAATCCTCTCATCATATTTAGATAGAAAAAAATAGAATTTTGGATAGATTTTGTTCCAATTGACACGGATCGCCTCTGCCCAGGTGCCGCGAGCGCGTTACTTATGGTTGTGAGCGCAGCTCCTTCAACACTTCGACAATAGGCACGTCACCATAGTCGCAGGCGCAACTCTTCAACATTTTGACACTTTTCCATTTTGAATTTGGTCCCGACTTCAACGCGAAAGTTGTAGATCTCAAAAAGAGCTTTCCAACTGATGTGCCCTCAATTTCCCATGTTTTTCCCTTACATCTATTTCGATTTCTGCTCATATTTTATATTTCTGGGTTAGGAAGGCATAAGAGATCTACACAAGCTCTTGTTTAATTGGCAATATATAGAGATCTACACAAGTTCTTGTTTAATTTCGCAGAAATCGAGACATTTTCAGAGCAATTCGGAGAAGAGGAAAAGGAGTTATCAAACCACTCGACGTCTGCTAAAGAGTCACTTGATATCGACTAGGTGACTCAACGTCGAGTGAAAGCTGGCCACACATCGAGTCAATATGAAGACTACAGGAGCAAGGACTCGATAGAAGGGAGTCGATATAAAGTCCAGATTACTCGATATCGAGTGCACACTCGACATACACCCCGAGAGAGCAAGATCACTCGAGACATTGAAGACAAATCGACGTCGAGTCCTTGACTCGATGTTGAGTGTATTCCAGAACCGAGATCGAATGGCCACACTCGAGACTAGGACAGAACGAGTCGGCGTTGAGTCCCTGACTCGATGTCTAGTGGATTCCAGAATCCCGATCCCAACGGCCCAATCCGAATCCGAATTTGGAAGAACTTTACTTGGCCACAAAGGAAATGATATTTTATCACTTTGAATACCATCTATCCTCTTTGGTAATTCCCATATTTACCAAGGGGGATTTTATTTATTTCCATTTATTTTATCAAACGATGTTTTATCCTTAGATAGAGATATATAGAAATTATATAGAAGATAGAATTGTTCCTTCCTAGAATAGCTAGGATTGGAGCCTATAAATAAAGCCCTAGGGGCTGAGTTTTTATTCAATTCAATTCCAACACACAAGTAGTCTAGGCAATAGAGAGTAGAGAGAGAGGGAGAGCCAATTGGAGTTAGAAGCGAGAGCGGTTTGGCTTTGTTCAGTTTGTACTCTTTCGTTTTTAGTTTAATTCAAGTTATTTATATTATGAATATGATGTTTGCTATTGCGATGAGGCGTGAGTAGTCGCCCTACTTATAGGGTCGGGGTGAGCCCGATGGTAGCCATGTGAGTTTATGCTTCAAAGATATGATTTTTATATGCGATTTCATCATCTATCCCTAATTTGCATGATTCTTCTACGACAATATAGTAGGTAAATCCTTATATGTATTATTGAAGCGAAAGTGATTTTAATATAAATTTGGATTAATTATAAAAAAGGGTAGTAATAATTAGGGTTTATGCGAGATTCTCTATCCACCTATTTGTTAATAACGAAAGTTATTGGATGAAAAGGCCTAATCTTTCATGAATTTGGCATAATACTTACATAGTTATTGTTGTGGCATGAATCCCCGACTTAAGAAGTTTTTAGTTTATTAAATCAAAACAACAAATTTGCGATATTTTATGTTCATCGATCTTCTCATCCATCCTTATATTCTTCGGACTTTCTTTTTCGACTCTTAAATTTCTCCAAAATTTTGAGTGATGCATTGCACTAAAGTTCTATCTTTTGTAATAGAAAACCATTTAATATTTAACAGAGGTGTTAATAATTTAGGGTTGTCTCGCTCTCACATTTGATCAACAAGATAACAAAAACGAATAAACGAAACGCACATAAGAACACAAAAGCCTTTGTTTGCGCGGTTCAGTTGCCCTACATCCGCGGAACCTCTGGAGGGGAGGCTCGCCCAATTGAACTAAGCATCCAAGTTCAAAACAGGTTACAATGGAATCAGATGCACAAGATATAGACTAGCGATTTCACGAGCAACACAAACAATGAAGATAAGAAGAGAATAGGGTTAGAGATTGTTTGTTGAGGACACCGAGAAATCTCAGGTAACCAGGAACTCAGGTAGCACCCAAACAGGACGAGCTCCCTTGAAGAAATTGCCACCGTCATAACACTCTCGAGCTAGAAACCCTAAATGTTCCCCCAAACCTTATCCCCCTTGGCTTACCTGAGAAAGAGTGAGGATGCTACAGTTTCTCTAGTGTTTCAGAAGCGAGTATATATAGGCAAGGCAGCAACGGTCACAAGCTGTGAGCTAGGCCGAAAAGATTGGGCCAAGAGAATAGACCCACTCTCTGTAAAGCACAACTCAAAAATAAGTAACCAAAGCTACCAACAACCTCACATAGACACACATACCCGTCCATTAGCCACACCTAGTGAGTCAAGCTAGCCATTTGTGCCACAAATGGTTAGACCATGGGACCAATGAGCTTTTCTTGACCACGACATGACTAGGTTGGTGTAGCGTCAAGTGAGGGTTCTCCTAGCCTAGACACTTGTGCATCATAATAAACAAATGTTTTGTTACAAACAAATTACAAGGATGAACAACATAACAAATGCTCTCTTAATCCTTGTGACTTTGTCTTCCTTGGTCACCAGTAGTGAATTGAATGTTCTCCCGTCCGTCTTCAGTTGAAGAGGAGCTTAGAGCTCAGTTGGCATCCCATATATGCAGGGCATCCTTGCAAAATGAGAACTTATTAGCTGGGACAATTTTTGTGCCAAACTCTGCAGGATTAAGGTCTCTCTTAATCTTTCTCACATCTATAAGTCCATTTTCAACATGCACTCAAATAAAGTGATGTCTCACATCAATGTGCTTAGTCCTTTCATGATATACAGGATCTTTGCGCAGATATAAAGCACTTTGTCTATCAGTAAACAAAACAGGTAAAATGACATAGGTAATATTTCACACAGTATTGCAGTCAACCATGAAGCTTCTTTTTCTTCTTATGTAGCAGCAACATACTCATTATCTGTGGAAGAGAGAGCAACAATGGACTGTTGCTGAGACTTCCATGAGATGCAGTTTCCATCCCATGTGTAATAATATGCAGTTGTTGATTTCATATTATCTTTGTCACCTGCATAATCTGAGTGTACAAAACCATGCAAATCATGCTTTGAAGCATGTTCAACAAACACAAGGCAATAGTTTTTAGTAGCACACAGATATCTGAGTAAGTACTTCATTCCAGTCCAATAAACATCACCAGGATTGGACATAAAATGACTTAGAACACTAATGGAAAATACAAGATCAGGTCTAGAGCATAGCATAACATACATCACAGACCCTACAACAACATCATAGCATAGTATACATTTTTTCTTTTTCTTCAGGTGTGGAGGGACAATGTTTCTTAGTCAAGTCTAGGTGCCCTCCTAAGAGGATACTGGTGGGTTTAGAATTAGCCATTTTGAACCTATCCAAAACCTTTTCCACATAATCACTTTGAGATAACCACATCATCTTCTTTTTTCTATCTCTAGACTCTAGTGATGTTAATGCCCATAATCCTTTTAGCAGCTCCTAAATCTTTCATGTCAAAGTGATGTTTCAGATCTCTTTTAACATCAGATATGAGAGCCTTATAATTGCACATGATCAAGATATCATCAAAATAGAGGAGCACATACAAAGGAGATTTATACTTGACACCCTTAAAATACAAACAAGTATCATAACTGCTTCTCAAAAAGCCAAGCTTTTTCATGCATGAGTCAAACTTAAGATTCCACTGCCTAGAACTTTTTTTCAAAGCATAAATAGATTTCTTCAACAAGCACACATGACCAGATTTAAGTTTGTCAACAAATCCTTTAGGTTGTGTCATGTAAATAGTTTCAAGAGATCACCATGCAAGAATGCAGTTTTGACATCCATTTGTTCCAAATCCCAATCATAGACAGTAGTTATAGCAAGCATCAACCTCATGGTCTTGTACTTAACTACTGGAGCAAAGATGTCATTGTAATCAATTCCCTCTTTCTGTGAAAAACCTTTACCACAAGTCTAGCTTTGAATCTAGTTGGATCAGTAGGTTTTACACTTTCTTTTAACTTGTAGATCCATTTACAGTCAATGTTTCTGGCATTTTTAGGCTTAGGAACTAATATCCATGTTTAATTTGTAATCATAGAATGAATTTCCTCCCTCGTAGCTTTTAACCACATGTCAGAGTTTTCACACTTAATAGCTTGATCAAAAGTTTCGGGAGTATAGGATCTCACAATCCAAGCAGCAATAAAAGTAAACTCAACCAGATCAACATTTTCAAGTTCAGCAAAGTTGATATACCACCTATTAGGTTTGATAACCCTAGGCTCTCTATCTCTAGTTAATTGGTAATCATGCAAACCATTTTCACCATTTTGCACAAAAGACTCTCCAGATTGAGAGTTAGATTGAGAGGAAGAGGAGCTTACTTCCCCGTCATGTTGATGGGGTATTGCTGCATCCAAGTGTTCATTGTGGTCATTTTTTATGACCATGAGGCCTTTGTAGTTCTTCTTCTTCTGCTTGGCCATCCTGATCTAAACCACTAGGTTCAGGATCTGGAGGTGAGACTGGTCCATTTTCCTCCACATCTTCATCTTCAAGATGCTCACCTTCATGTGGCAGGAAGAAGGAGGATTGCACTGCTGCTTCTTAATCTTAACCTGCACTCTCAGAAGAAGTTGTCAGTACATTTTTAAAATAAAAATCCAGCTCATTAAAGGTTACACTTCTGGAAGTAATTACTTTGTAACCATGTGGTTGCACAAGTAATATCTTGTAACCTATTGTACCCTCGGGATATCCTAACATCCCACCTTTTTAGGCCCTAGGATGGGTAATGTCAGGCTTTCTCCCAGTCCACATTTCCTGTGGAGTCTTAAACTCGAGCACAGAAGATGGAGATCTATTTAAGAGGTATGATGCAGTTGTTATAGCTTCACCCCATTTGGAGGGTTTCATCCCAGCACTAATGAGCATGCACCTTTCTTTTTCAAGCAAGGTTTTGTTCATCCTCTCAGCTATACCATTTTGCTGAGGGGTGCCAAGGACAGAGAGGTGTCTCTTAATGCCATATTGGGTATAGAAATCATTAAAGAAATGATTGCAGAATTCAACACCATTATCTGTTCTTAAACACTTAAGCTTATGGTCAAATTCATTTTCAACAAGCATTTTCCAGTTTTTAAAACTATCAAAAGCTTCATCTTTAGATCTAAGCAGATATATCCAAACCTTTCTAGAATATTAATCTATGAAAGAAATGAAATACTTTCTACCACCAACAGTATTGACTTGGGCAGCGCCCCACAGATCAGAATGAACATATGCAAGAGGTTCTTTAGCAACATAGGTGGACTTAGGGAAAGAATGCTTAGATTTTTTACCATAAATGCAATCTTCACAAAAGCTTAAGCTAGCAGGTTTTACAGAAATCATGCCAAGTTTATATAGATTTGTCAAGCCTTGAATACCAATATGACCAAGTCTAGAGTGCTACAACATAGTAGGATTAATTATGACATTAACGCTCACAAAGGTGAAGTTCAGTTCAGGAGTACCCGGTACATGGTACAGCCCTCCTTTCTTGATACTTCTTATCAGTGTAGTCCCATTTTTAGAGACTTTCTTAATACCATTGCGAGTCCTAATGTCATAATTTTTATCATCTAATACAGATTCAGACATTAAATGTCTCTTGAGAATAGGAACACACCTGACCGGCTTGAGAACTCTTACCTTACCATCAAACATTTTTAAGGCCACATTACCTACACCTTTGATCTTCAGAGAGGTGTCATCACCTAGTAGAACATCACCACCATCATACTCATCCAAATCTTGAACATAGACTTGTCATAGGTAGACTGGATGGTACATCCTGAATCTAAAATCCAAGAATTGTTAGAAGCATCAGAAGAACAAACAAGTAACTGATGGGGGTAATCATTTTGAGAATTAAGCATAGCAGCAGTTTCTTTGTTTTTCTTATTTTCATCAGCCTTATTCTTTTTATAGCGATCTTAATGAAATGACCAGGCTTATCACAGTAGTGGCAGTTGCCCTTATTGCTTCCATCCCCTGTGGATTTATCATCCTTTTCCTTTTCCTTTTTCTTAGATTTCTTGTTGTTCCCCCTTCCCTTACCCATAGCCACAAGGGCCTCAGGCTTGGGCTCAGTTTTCTTTACAGATTTGGTTTTGAACACCTTCATAATTTCATTATTCTCAATGATGGATTCCAGAATTTTATCCTTGCTAAGATCATCATTACTATATTGAACCACATCTTCAAAGTTATCAAACTGAGCAGGTAAGGAGTTTAACAATAACACAACTTGGTGGGTATCTTTAACCTTGTCATCAACCCTTTCCAGCTCTTATGTCAATCTAGGAAACTTATCCAGATTTTCATTCAAAGACAGGTTGGTATCCATTTTGAAAGTAAATAACCTATTTAGGAGTGAAATCTTCCTAGGTAGAGATTTTGTCAAATACAAAGCCTCAAGGGAATCCCAAAAGAGATTTAGCACAAGTTTTACTTACAACCTAACGAGCCACGTCGTTAGACAACCTGATCATGATTTCTGAATGAGCCTGCTCATCCATCTCTTGTTTGGATTAATCAGAAGTGCCTTCTGGATTGACTCCAGTGACATCCCTCCAACACTTCTCCTTGATCATAATAATAGCCTTCATTTTGACTTGCCATAGGGCAAAGTCAGTCGTCCCATCAAAGGGTTTCATCCTCACAGTGTTCTCTATCATTGAAACACCAATATAATTTAGCACCTAACTTAATAAAGAGGATAAACAAGAGTAAGGCTAGATCACAACCAGCAGGTAAACACAAATAAGATAGAACGAAAGAGCGAAGAACCAGAAACCCTTAATTAAATGGAAGACTTCACATAATGCACAGATTCAACACCTCGAGGATGAAGAAGTCTGGCTCTGATACCAATTTTTGATGATGTAGGGTTGTCTCGCTCTCACATTCGATCAACAAGATAACAAAAACGAATAAATGAAACACACACAAGAACACAAAGCCTTTGTTTACGCGGTTCGGTTGCCCTACATCCGTGGAACCTCAGGAGGGGAGGCTCACCCAATTTAACTAAGCATCCAAGTTCAAAACAGGTTACAATGGAATCAGATGCACGAGATCTACACTAGCGATATCACGAGCAACACAAACAATGAAGATAAGAAGAGAATGGGGTTAGAGATTGTCCGTCGAGGACACCGAGAAATCTCAGAGAGATTTCTCAACACCGGAACCCTTCTCCAAAGCCTTCTTCTTCCTTGTGTAAGCAGGAACTCAGGTAGCACCCAACCAGGACGAGCTCCCTTGAAGAAATCGCCACCGTCATAACACTCTCGAGCTAGAAACCCTAGTTGTTCTCTCAAACCCTAGCCCCCTTGGCTTACCTGAGAGAGTGTGAGGATACTACAGTTCCTCTAGGGTTTCAAAATCGAGCATATATAGGCGAGGCAGCAACGGTCACAAGCTGTGAGCTGGGCCGGAAGATTGGGCCAAGAGAATAGGCCCAACTCTCTGTAAAGCACAACTCGGAAATAAATAACCAAAGCTACCAAAAACTTCACATAAACACACATACCCGTCCATTAGCCACACCTAGTGAGTCAAGCTAGCCATTGGTGCCACACATGGTTAGACCATGGGACCAATGAGCTTTTCTCACTATGCCAAATTACATTTCAGGCGACGAACATCCATCGCCTGACCACTCAGACGACGAACATCCATCGCCTGAACCATGTCGGCTAAATGCCGTCCCTAGAGTATTCAGGCGACGGGTATCATGTTGCACGTCGCCTGCGTAACCTTAGGTAACCGAAAAATTGTTCGTCGCCTGAATATATTGTCAGGCCCATAAGGGCTTTCTAAGCCGAGCCGAGCCGACTTCACTTCAGGCGACGGATTTATCCTCAGAAGTTCGTCGCCCCAATTTGGTTAGGAAATTCTATAAAATACAAATTATGACTCAGGTGACCATTGTTTTAGGTATGTTCGTCGCCTAAAGAAGCTATGTCCGTCGCCTGAATATGAATGGATTTTTAAAAAAAAATAGGCAACGAGTTATGTCAATGTTCGTGGCCTGAGTATGATTTGTTTTTAAAAATAATAATTGAAAAATGGTTGATGCCCCTGTTTGCAATTGCACCAAAATTGTGCACATTTTTTAGCACAAAAATGTGCACAAACAAACCTGTTTCATTTTACACAACACACATAGCCAAGTTCACAACCACATACAAATCCACGTACAAATCCGCATACAAATTCACAAATCCAAGTTTGCAACCACGTACAAATTCACAAATACAAACCTATTCACAAATCCAAGTTCATTACTTAGAGGAACTAGGAGAGGAGTGC
Organism: Persicaria tinctoria; assembly: GCA_037127255.1. NCBI lineage: Eukaryota > Viridiplantae > Streptophyta > Magnoliopsida > Caryophyllales > Polygonaceae > Persicaria > Persicaria tinctoria. The sequence goes on from JBANSL010000017.1 coordinate 27,340,273, forward strand.
GAGAGATACCTCCTAGTGCTGCGCGGACGAGGGCCGAAATGTCAAAGCATCATGTGTATCCGAAGGCTCCTGAGAAGGTTGCATATCCATAGTCGAAGCTGGTTGCGGATCCGACGAGTGCTGAGAAGGCTTTTGCGTATTCAAAGTCGAAGACGCCAATATTTATTGTCACTATCTAAAGTCATTGATGATCTAGAAGCGTGAATGTTGTGCAAAAAAGAAGATGAAATGCTAAATCATTTTTCTATAAACAAAGAAAAAGATAGTGTAACTGTGTAAGTAAAACCAATTACATAAATTGTAACTTGAACTTTTATTACTAAAATAAAACAAAGTTGGTATAAGATTACCTGATAAAAACTCTAGAAAAGTGGCTCTTATTGGTGTGCATGGAAAATCAAGCTCACAATGTCAACAACTGACTGCAAACAGAACTAAATTTCTTAAGTTAGGATACATAATAATGCTGAAAATCATAAGCTTAGCAACTCTAAACGTGTTTTGAAATCTGAGCACGTGGAAAATCAACAGACCAAAAAACTGCAAAAACAAAAAAAAACTCACATTAAAAGAACATGTCCATTCATAGATAACAACCTGTACAAATGCATCTATCTATTGTTCACAACCCAAAAAAACAAACATCACGGTTAAGGAGAGAGGAGTTCAATTTCACATTAGCAACAATAAATCAAGAAATCCCCAATTTCAGGCTTGAATAACTGCAAACTTATCAGCTTAGACTAATACAAACTGTGCACATGGGACTAGGAATATATATGACATCATATATCATCTTATGGATGCAAATGTAAATCAAACATGTCAATAACAAAGCAACTAATGCCAAGAATATGAAATTGTATTTTTATAAAAAAAATACCAAGAAGAAAATTGATCTGGGGAAAAACATTATAAATTAACAAACAAGAAATAACACCTTCTCCATCAAACATGGAAGAAAAATTGTTGCTTCTGATTCAGTCAGTGAGTACCCCTCAATCCATAATGTCTCTAAAATTTCAGGTAGAAACTCCAATACCTTGCAATCACATGAATGACTGGATTAAAAAATGAAAGGAAACATAATCTAGAATATTGAAGTATCAAGGGACAAAAATCAAGCTAAACTAACCACAAAACTCACACTTTTATTACATGAAACAACACAACAGTATCAACATTCCACAATCAGAAAACCGAGAATCAACAAATAACGCAAACAGATGCATACATTCATTTCACAAGGCTCAAAATCTAGGAATTTGCTTGAATATGACACATTTCTAGAGGCAAAAACAACAGACCAAAAAAAACTGCAAAAACAAAAAAAAAACACTCACATCAAAAGAACATGTCCATTCATAGATAACAACCTGTACAAATGCATCTATCTATTGTTCACAACCTAAAAAAACAAACATCACGGTTAAGGAGAGAGGAGTTCAATTTCACATTAGCAACAATAAATCAAGAAATCCCCAATTTTCAGGCTTGAATAACTGCAAACTTATCAGCTTAGACTAATACAAACTGTGCACATGGGACTAGGAATATATATGACATCATATATCATCTTATGGATGCAAATGTAAATCAAACTTGTCAATAACAAAGCAACTAATACCAAGAATATGAAGGATCCTGAAACAAACAAACCATACGTTCATAGCACTAATCCCAAAGATAGACAACCCAACCACTACATCTCACTATAGGCCTATTAGTCTCTGCACAACAACATATAAAATTATATCCAAAATTCTAGCTTCAAGACTCAAAAGGGTAATCCCCAAAGTAACCAATCCACTCCAGAGCGCATTCTCTTCAGGCAGATCAATACAAGATAACATCCTAATTGCAAATGAAGTCTTCCACTCCTTCTCAAGGAAAAATGGAAAATATGGTTGGATGGCTGTTAAACTTGATATGGAAAAAGCATTCGATATGGTCGACTGGAATTTCTTAATCTCCATTATGTCAAAATTTGGGTTCTCGCCCAAATTCACTCTCTGGATCAAAGAATGCATAACCACTGTCACCTGCTCGGTGCTAGTAAATAATGAACCTACTGAAATCTTCTTTCCTGAGGGGGAATACGTCAAGGTTGTCCGCTTTCCCCTTATCTCTTCTTGATTATTTCGGAAATTCTAGCCCGTGGGTTACAACATGAATCGGAATACCACAGAGTCACCTAGGTATCAAACTGACGCGAGGAGGAACAAAATTTCCTTTCTTAGCCTTCGCGGATGATATCGTCATCTTTGCATCAGCAACCAAAATTGGCTGCGACCAAATTAACAAAATTCTAACTGACTACTCAGCTATTTCAGGACAAAAGGTAAATAGGCATAAATCTCAATTCCAAGCATCCAAAAATGTAACAGCCACACAAAAAAACCTAATTAGAAACGAGCTAGAAATACCACACACCCCCAAGATGGGTACATATTTGGGCTGCCCCCTAATCGAAGGGAGAATGAAAAAGAAAGAATTTACAGAACTTCTAAAAAACACCAAATCTCAACTCCACAGATGGAAGGTGAATTGCCTCTCTCAAGCTGGCCGTTGTACTCTAATCAAAACAACACTATCAGCCAAGCCACTACACATAATGCAATGCTTTATGCTACCAAAAGCAGTCCATACGGAGCTTGATAAGATCAACCGAAACTTCCTCTGGAACAAAGGACCCAACCATAAACCCCTCATTGGTTGGTATGAGGTTTGCAAAACAAAGGAAAATGGATGACTAGGGCTGCGTAGCTCGGAGGATATGAATACTGCTCTTCAGATGAAATTACTCTGGAAACTATTAGCGGAACCAACTAGCCCCTGGGTCAAACTAATTAAAGAAAAATATCTTAAAAACCAAAATATACTCACATACCAGAAGCAAGGTACCTCTTCCTGGCAATGGACTCAGTTAATAAAATTAGTCCCTCTATTCAAACAAGGCCTTAATTGGTCTATTGGAGACGGGGCCTCTATCAAGTTTTGGCAAGACCAATGGTTAGGCCAAACACCGATAAATTCATATATCTTAGGAACTCAACATATTGACGATACAATCAACATAAAACATTTTCTCAAAGACAACAAAACATGGAACCAAGATAAACTACACGCAGAGTTACAAAACATAATTCCAAACAGCCTAATTGAAACTATCAAAACGATACCAATACCACAGCACATCCAAGTTGACAGACTTTATGGGAAATGGAGCAAAAATGGTTGGTTCGACACCAAGTCTGCAATTGATATGATATACAACCACAAGAAACACGAAACATCAGATGCAAATTGGGTCTGGGGACTTGATATCCCCCCGAAAATAAAATCTTTCCTATGGAAAATCCTTAAGAACGGAGTGCCCACTTCTGTCAGACTTTCTCGACACCTTGGGATTCCGACAAACTGCCCCCACCGCGACTCATGCTATGAAGACCTAAACCATCTTCTTTGGAGCTGTCCTGTTACGAGGGAGACCCTAATTGTAAATAACCCGGGAACATTTAGAAAAATGAATGGTTGTTTCAGCAAAGACGAGCACTTGAACACCACTCTATGGGAAATCAAAAATACGATAGGAACAAAATGCTTTGAAGATCTCGTCTTTGCTTGGTGGGGTATCTGGTACTTCAGAAACAAAACACTCTTTGAAAACATAAACCCAGACATAAGACGCATATTATCCTTTATAAAAGAACAAATATATGTCTGGAAGACATCAATTTTGAACTGCCCGGACTACTGTAAAAACAACAAAAAAACACCCGCAAAAGAGGACAAACAAAGATCTATATCAAAGAGAAAGAGAACCAAATGGGAACCTCCACCAATTGGAACTCATAAGCTAAATTTTGATGGTTCGCTCTCCACAGATGGTTTGGGCTCTTATGGATTCATCATTCGTGATTCTGTAGGAACCCCGATTTTCTCTGGAAATGGACCATCACCAATCAGCTCTGTCTGTGGCTGTGAAAGTTTGGGTCTCTGGATGGGACTTCGGGCTGCGATAGAACTAAAAATAACAAATCTCATTATTGAAGGAGACAACCTAACAATAATAAAAAGTATGAAAGGTTTGGGGAAGCCTACTGAAGACTCTGAAATGATTGTCTCGGACAATCTAGTCTCGCTGGGCTTCTTTGGTTTTGTTGAGATTCGTCATGTCTTCCGTGAGGCAAATTTGGTAGTTGATCGCTTGTCCCGTATCACTCCATTTTTCTACGGTATCTGGACTCGTGATGACTCTTTGTTGCATAGTCTCATCCGCAAGGATGCTCTTGGCTGATAGAGCTCAGCTCTATGGTCAAATTTTTTCCGTTTAAAAAAAAAAAAAAAATTAATACCAAGAATATGAAGTTGTGTTTTTATAATAAAAAAATTACCAAGAAGAAAATTGATCTGGGAAAAACATTATAAATTAAAAAACAAGAAATAACACCTTCTCCATCAAGCATGGAAGAAAAATTACTGCTTCTGATTCAGTCGGTGAGTACCCCTCAATCCATAATGCCTCTAAAATTTCAGGTAGAAACTCCAATACCTTGCAATAACAGGAATGACTGGATTAAAAATGAAAGGAAACATAATCTAGAATATTGAAGTATCAAGGGACAAAAATCAAGCTAAACTAACCACAAAACTCATACTTTTATTACATGAAACAACACAACAGCATCAACATTCCACATTCAGAAAACCGAGAATCAACAAATAACGCAAACAGAAGCATAAATTCATTTCACAAGGCTCAAAATCTAGGATTTTGCTTGAATATGACACAATTCTAGGGGCTGAGAGAGCAAAGCTCAATCTCAATATCAATCGCAATGCATGTAAAGCTCAATATCAATAACAATCTCGATATTGATATCAATCTCAAATGGAAATTGGAAATTCATTTATAACATCTATCACAAATTCTATATTTATTAGTCAAAATCTAAATCTCAATCTTGAACTCGGTCTCAATATCAATCACAATGTGTGTCAATCTCAATCTCGATATTGATATCAATCTCACACTCAAACAGAAATTAGAAATTCATATATAACGTCTTTCATAAAATCTATAGTTAACTACCAAACTCTCAATACCAATCTTAGTCTCAACCTCAAACTCAAATAGAAATTAGAAATTCATATATAAAATCTATCTCAAAATTTGCACTGATCAACCAAAATCTCAATCTCAATATGAATCTCGATATTGATCTTAATCTCAATCTCAAAGAGAAATTGGAAATTTATATGTAACATCTATCATAACACCTATATTTAACAACCAAAACTCTCAATATCAATTTTAGTCTCAATCTCAAACTCTAATTACCTAATCTCGAATTACCTAATTATAATTTATAACATTATAAATTATGGTTTTAAAATTTTATAAATATAACTTATAAGAATAAAATTACATAATTGATTTAAAAAAATAGAAAATATTTTTATAATTTATTAGATTTATTAAAAAAATGAACTTTATATTGACCTCGATATATCTCAATATCAATATATCTCAAAAATAGAAAATACCAATCACAATGTCAATCTCAATATATCTGAATATTAATCTCGATATTGATATCAATCTCAATCTCGATATGGATCTCAATCTCAAATAGAAATTGGTAATTTATATGTAACATCTATCATAAAATCTATATTTAATAACCAAACACTCAATATCAATCTTAGTCTCAATCTCAAATGGAAATTAGAAATTCATATATAACATCTATCACAAAATCTATATTTAACAACCTAAATCTCAATCTAAATCTCAATCTCAACCTCGATCTCAAGCAGAAATTAGATACTTATAATATATATATATATAACATGAGTTTGTACAAATATAGCAATAGTATGGTTTTATAAATAAAAAATCACAAATATAACTATATAACATTATAAATTATGATTTATGACATTATAGGTTATGATTTTATAACATTATAATTATAACATTACAAATTATTGATTAAAACATTATATATTTGTATGCTTATCACTTATGAGTTATTTCTAATAACTCATATTATATTCATAACATATATGAACATAATATTAACAAATACGTGAACTCATATAAAAACATTATAAATATATAGCTCTAATTATAAGTACCTCTAGATAAGTAGTTTAGTAGTGTTTTATAAAAATATTATGAATATTACCTAATGAAAATGGTTGTATAAAAACATTATAGAGATAATAATATTATAAATTACATTACTTAATTAATTCATATGATACGTAGTTAGTATGGTTGTATAAAATATTACCCAATTAATGTAAATTTATGGTTTTAATATTATAAAAACATTACATAATTAATTTAAAATTTATGACATTGTAAAGTATGGTTTTAAAACATTATAAATATAACTTCAAAGATTTAAATTACACAATTAAATAATTTTAAAATTATTGTGTTAAAATTTTAAATAAACATTGTAAATAATTTTAAAATTATTGTGTTAAAATTTTAAATAAACATTGTAAATTATGGTTTTAAAATTTATAAATATAACTTATAAGATTAAAATTACATAATTATTTTTAAAAATATAAAATACATTTATAATTTATAAGATTTATAAAAAAACATTTTTTTATAAACAAAATGTCTAATATGGTCATTCAAGCGACCAACATTAAAAATTATGTTCTCACCTGAATAATTGCTATTATTTTGTTACTCGGTCAGGCGACGAACATTCAGAAATATGTCGTCACCTGAATGATTGGGCCACTTTTGTTACTTTTGTCACTCATTCAAGCGACCAACATTGACTTCACATGTAATCTCATCGCCTGAAGTCAACTCAAGCGACGAACATTGACCTATGTTCGTCGCCTGAATGATAGTTCTGACAGAAGTGGTTTGAGTTCTTTGTTCGAGCAGCCATATTTCTCCCTTTGTTCGTCGCCTGAATATGTCCGTCACCTAAAATTGATTCAGGCGACGAACTTTGTATAGAATTGGTCGCCCAAATATGATTTGGGTTGGGCACCAAGCATTAGACATTCAGGCGACGAACTCTTTTAAATTCGTCGCCGGAAGTGAACTCAGTCGACGGAAGCTTATGGATCCGTCGCCTGAGTTGCAATCTGGCATAGTGTCTTGACCACGGTATGACTAGGTTGGTGTGTGGTCAAGTGAGGGTTCTCCTATCCTAGACACTTGTGCATCATAATAACCAAATAAACCAATATTTTGTTACAAACAAATTACAAGGATTAACAACATAACAAGAGGGACAACTAGTAAACGTGGATAGAAACGTTAAGGGCGTAAATGACTCGTTTATTACGGGATGTGATAAGTTGAGGATCAAACAACAAATTTTTAGTGTTTAAATCTGCCCCAAATTATCTCCATGGCATTTGTTTATTTTGTAATTGAGTAAACATAAAAGATCGTACCAAGTCATTCAGATTTGTGTTGAATGATGTTAAGAATTGTAACTCTAGTTTACTTCTAGGCTTTTATATGTATTTATGATATACATTGTATAAGCTTTTATGGGTTTAGGTTGGGCTTGTAAGCCCAAGCCCATGCCTTGCCTAGCTTAAAATTCTGACCGTTGCTCCTATAGCCTTTTATAAGCCTTCACAAGCTAAACCCTAAATAGAGCTTTTGGCACTGTAGTGCCGCTCCAAAAGAGAGCCTGGGAGCTCCTCTTCCATGGCTGAAGAAAAGGTGAGGTTTTGCTGGGGTTTCGGTTCCATTGAAGACAGCAAAAGCCGAGAGAAGAAGATAGAGGCGGGCTCGATTGAGGGTTCATGAGAGAGTCTCTCGTTGAGCAATCTCCATGTGAACCGAGCTCGAACCGGTGAAAGAGAGAGCCAACAGGAGATTCGAGGGTGTTGGAAAGGGGCTGATCACCGGCCTTCCTGCAGTGACACTGGATGGACAAAGATGGGAAGAGACCAAGGAAGACGGAGACGCCGAGACACCCGACCTGCTACTGCAGCCTTGCCGAGTTCATCTCCATGGAAGAAGGGGGTTTTCGTTCCTATCTCCTTGCTATTTCCTTGATTGTCTTGTTGTCTTAGATGCCCTCTTAGGATCTCTGTAATGCTTTCGTTTTCGCCTTTAAGAGCATATTGGATATCTTCTAGAGCCGGGGACGTAGGGATTAGCCCGAACCTCGTTAACACATCGCGTGTGTCTTTGCTATATTTGTTCTTGTTTTCAGTTTAGGATCGATCTAGATCCTATCTTGCTTAAACCGAACTATTTTGACCACTTCGACCTTAATCGATCCATGAGCGAGTGCAACCTTAATCCTAACAAATGAGAGTTTTGTGCTGACAGTACGTGCATTTGTAGTTGTTGGCCTTCAATATGAAATTATAGATTGCTCATGTCTTTCTATTCGCCTTTGTTTGACTGAAATCTTGACTGCTTGCAGATCGCATATTATCTGTGAAGTCTTCTTTGTTTGTTCCTTCTATTGCATCATATATGATAGATTACATAGGTTTCATATTGTATAGTGGGCTAAAAGCCCGTTAAGGCCCAATACCTGTGTAACCTATATATATATGTTATATCAATGAATGGAAACCCTCAAGGAGGACATTACAATCAATCTCATGATCTCACATGGTATCACAGCCTAAGATCCAAAGACCCAAATTTTTCTCTCTCCCCTTCTTCTAAAAACCCTAGCCTCCCCCCCCCCCCCCTCTCCTTCGGCCGCCCCTCACCCCTCTCGGCCACCCCTAGCCGAGATCAGTCCGCCACCTCCCCCTTGTGCCGCCACCCTTTTTCCCCCGTCGTCCCCAGGCGCGCCCGCGTCGTGCTCAGCGCGCCCGCGTCACCCTCAGCGCGCCCACGTTGTCCTCAGCGCGCCCGCGTCACCAGCCCTTCTCCCTCTCCACGCCGCCCTTAGCCCTCTCTTCTCGTCCCCATGGCTAACCCACAACCTACCGACCCTATTAAGCCGCCCTACCATTCCGCCCTAACCATCTCCAACATAAAAAATTGCATCCCTATCATTCTTGATCATGAGTCCAGTACCTACACCATGTGGTCGCACCTCTTCACGACCCATGTTAAGGCTCATAAAGTCCTCCACCACATTGACTCCTCCGCTAACCGCCCTACAAGCGAAGACGACGATCTCTTCGCTCAACTTGACACCATTGTTCTTCAATGGATCTTTAACACCATCTCAAAAGATCTATTGACCACCATCCTTGACCCCAAAGACAACGCCTTGAAAGCTTGGAAGAAACTTCAGGATCTCTTTCAAGACAACAAGTCCACCCGTGCTGTCTATCTCGAGCACGAATTCTCAAGTTGCAAGCTTTCCTCCTTTCCGTCGATATCTGCCTACTGTCAGCACATCAAGACCCTGGCTGATCAGCTCGAAGCTGTCGACTCCAAACCCAGTGCCACCCGTCTTATTCTTCAGGTTCTCTCTGGTCTCCCTTCTGAATACAACGCTGCTGCTACTCATATTCAGCAGACAGAGCCTCTCCCTACATTCGAGAAGACCCGGTCTCAACTGATCCTGGAGGAGACTCGCCTTCACCGTCAGACAACCAACGCCGCCAAAGACAAGACGGCGTTGGTCTCATCCAGTGACATCATCGAGCAACTCGCCCTCCAGCCTGGCCGCAGCAACGATCAGCAAGGACCTAGAGGCGGCGGCCGCAGCGGCGGGCGCAGCCGCGGCGGCCGCAGCAACTGGCGCCCGCAGCAAAACGATAACCGCCACCCCTCTTGGTACCCCAACCCTGGCTACCCTCCTTGGATGCCCTATGGCTACCCCGGTGCGTCGTTTCGTGGACCTGCCCCATATCCCAACCGCCAGCAGGGCTTGTTGGGTCCTGCTCCCCGTCCATCGTCCGATCAGGCATACCCGACTGATGTGCACAACGCCTTCTCTTCCATGCAGCTGACACCTCTTGACGGATCTTGGTACATGGACACTGGCGCTACCTCTCATATGACGAACTCCTTAGGTACTCTCTCATCTCTTTCTTTTAAGGGTCCTGCTCATTCTATTATCGTTGGCAACGGTGGTCGCCTTGCTACTTCGGGCATTGGCCACACCACACTACCAACCCCTACCAATCCTTTGCACCTAAACAATGTCCTTATTGCCCCCAAACTTGTCAAAAACCTTATCTCTGTCCGTCGGTTTACCACTGACAATGATGTTTCTCTTGAGTTTGATCCGTTTGGTTTCTCTGTGAAGGATCTTACTACGGGGGTTACTCGCCTGAGATGTAATAGCACCGGGGAGCTCTATCCTGTGTCGTCGCCTTCACCATCCAGCCCGTCAAGTCCAGTCGCCCTCTCGGCATCATCATCCAGTCTTTGGCATGCTCGTCTTGGTCATCCCAGTCCTGCAGTTTTAGATTTACTTCGTTCTAAGAGTCTTGTCATTTGTAATAAAGAGCACCGCTCTAGTTTATGTTCGTCTTGTCAGTTAGGCAAGCATGCCAGACTTCCGTTTCAGCGATCTTTAAACACTACTTTCGCACCTTTTGATATTATTCATAGTGATATTTGGACATCTCCTGTGCCTAGAAAGGAGGGTCATAAGTATTACCTTTTGTTTCTGGATGATTTTACACACTTCTTATGGGTTTTCCCTTTGCACTTTAAATCTCAAGTGTTTCCTATCTTTGCCAAATTCCACGCTTACATCAAAACACATTTTCACGCCTCTGTCAAGTGTTTCCAATGCGACAATGGCCGCGAATTTGACAACAAGGATTTTCACACTTTCTTTAATACCAATGGAATCTCCTATCGCTTGTCCTGCCCCTACACCTCTCAACAAAATGGCAAAGTCGAACGAATCATCCGAACCATTACCAATATGATGCGCACCCTTCTTTTCCACGCATCCATTCCCCTCCTTTATTGGCCGTATGCCTTGGCCACCACATGCTACCTCCTCAACATACTCCCCTCAACCACCCTCAACCATCGCTCACCGTTTCAGGCATTGTATTGCACTATGCCTATATATGATCACCTTCGTACCTTTGGTTGCTTATGCTTCCCTAATCAGTCATCCACTGCCCCCCACAAGCTTCACCCACGTTCCACCCCTTGTGTCTTTCTTGGCTACCCGTCTGATCATCGCGGTTACATTTGCCTCGATATCAAGACTCACAAGATCATTCTCTCTCGCCATGTCACCTTTGATGAGTCGCGATTTCCCTTCGCGTCTCCCACACCCCCTGTGTCGTCCACAGAGTCTGAGTCACCATTTCCTCACTTCATTCTTCCCCAGAGCTCTCCCGGTGCTCCTGTGTCTCCCCCTCCCCCACCCCCCCCCCCCCGCTACCATCCATCACCAGACCTCACACCCGCAGCGTCTCCGGTGTCTTCAGACCCCGACAGATCGTCTCCATGACCACCGACCATCACCCCGCTATACACCCCACATCCCCTCCACCAACATCCACGCCTCCCCTACGCGTGCCCGCGCCCCAAGTTGGCGCGCCCGCGTCCCGAGCTGGCGCGCCCGCGTCCCGTGCTGGCGCGCCCGCGTCCCGTGCTGGCGCGCCCGCGTCCCGTGCTGGCGCGCCCGCATCCTTAGCTTCTCCTGCCCCCATCTTTCCCGACTCCCTTTCACCCTCTACCTCCACCCAGACCTCCCTCTCCCCCGTTCCCACCTCCCACAAAACAGCCCTCCTAGACCCGAATTGGCAGGCGGCTATGCTCGACGAATACAGGGCCCTTACGAAGAATGGTACTTGGGTTCTTGTGCCTCGCCCTCCTGAGGCGAACGTCATTCGCTGTATGTGGCTCTTCCGTCACAAGTTCCGCTCTGATGGGACATTGGAGCGCTACAAGGCCCGTCTGGTGGTTAACGGTAGATCTCAACAGGCCGGTATTGATTGTGATGAGACCTTCAGCCCTGTGGTCAAGCCTGCCACTATCCGAGTGGTCCTGAGTCTGGCTCTGTCGCGCAACTGGGGCATCCATCAGCTGGATGTCAAGAACGCCTTTCTGCATGGTCATCTGAATGAGACGGTTTACATGTTTCAGCCTCCGGGGTTTGCTGATGCTGAGCGTCCACAGCATGTCTGTCTCCTCAAGCGCTCTCTGTATGGTCTGAAACAGGCTCCACGGGCATGGTTCCAGCGGTTTGCTTCTCATCTGCTCCGCTTGGGTTTCACTGGCAGCCGATCGGATACGTCTCTGTTTATCTATCGCAGAGGCTCGGACTTGGCTTTCCTGCTGCTCTATGTCGACGACATCATTCTCACCGCCTCTTCTGATGCTCTTCGAACGTCCATCGTCTCGAAGTTGAGTGCGGAATTCGCCATGTCTGATCTGGGTCCGCTGTCTTACTTCTTGGGGGTTGCCGTTCAGCGGCATGCGTCTGGTCTCTTTCTCTCACAGAGTAAGTATGCTGCTGAGATTGTTGCTCGGGCTAAGATGGTCAACTGTAATCCCGTCGCCACCCCAGTCGACACATCCAACAAGCTCAGTGCTCATTCTGGTCCTTTGGTTGACGATCCGACATTGTATAGGAGCCTCGCTGGTGCTCTTCAGTATCTCACTTTCACTAGGCCTGATATCAGTTATGCCGTTCAGCAGATCTGCTTGTTCATGCATGCCCCTAGGGAACCTCACTTTCAGGCTTTGAAGCGGATCATTCGGTACATCAGCGGCACCCTAGAGCTCGGCACCACCATCACTCCTTCCTCTAGACTTGACCTTGTGGCTTACACTGATGCGGATTGGGGTGGTTGTCCAGACACACGTCGCTCCACGTCTGGTTACTGTGTCTTCCTCAATGACACTCTTGTGTCCTGGTCGGCTAAGCGTCAGTCCGTCGTGTCTCGCTCCAGCGCTGAAGCCGAGTACAGGGGTGTTGCCAACGTTGTCTCCGAGTGCTCTTGGCTCCGCAATCTCCTGCTTGAGCTACGATGCCCCTTGCAGAAGGCCACTCTGGTCTACACTGATAACGTCTCCGCCGTCTACTTGGCTAGCAACCCAGTCCAGCACCAACGCACGAAGCACATTGAGCTTGATCTCCACTTCGTCAGGGACAAGGTTGCCATTGGACATGTCCGCGTTCTACATGTCCCGTCCTCCTATCAGTACGCTGATATATTCACAAAGGGTTTACCTAGACAGTTATTCATTGATTTTCGATCCAGTCTCACTGTACGGACACCTCCCGTATCGACTGCGGGGGTTTGATAGATTACATAGGTTTCATATTGTATAGTGGGCTAAAAGCCCGTTAAGGCCCAATACCTGTGTAACCTATATATATATGTTATATCAATGAATGGAAACCCTCAAGGAGGACATTACAATCAATCTCATGATCTCACAATATATGCATGTGTTTAGTGATCGATTACTTGTCCGAACGAGTTTATTGGACTCATATATATATGGAACCAAATGCTATATTCTTAGTACATGTAAACAAAAGTTGTGATTGTTACTTACAATATGTTATGATCTGAAATGCTAGCATTTCACCAAATACATTAGATTTGCAGCAGGGCTTGGCCTAGGCGTTACTTGATGTACGAAAACGTCACACTTGCTTGTATTCAGGGAGGGTTACTATACTAGGCTAATGGTAATATTGAGTTAAAACCTTGTTAAACTTGAAGTTTTGCGTTTACCTTGTCGTCTTCATCAGTATTAGTTTCCCCAAAATTATCTTGTAGCTGTACAGACAAGCGTATAGCAGAGTCAGCCATTATGGCAATACCTATCGAGAAATTGGTTAGCCCAAATGCCATAGCAATGACTCCTATGAGAAACGACAAACGGTTAAGTTTCCTCTCCTTTTGTGATTCACTTGCTAGCGTATACCCGTAATAACTCGTCCATACGAGCATCGAAACTGAGATTGCAGTTATGAAGCTCTGAACAACAATTTGGCTTATCTTCTTCTTCTCCTCTGTTACAAAGTACAAAGTTGATGATCAGGCACGAAACCAGAAATTAAAATTCAGGTAGGGTACACAGACTAAATTCACATAATTTTATTAACAAAACACTTAATTTAAAAAATAAACGAATAATTTTTATAAATTTTCTTTAAATTTTTTACTAATTATTTTATTTTTGTAAAAATGGGGAAGGGCTGGAGCGGACCCCGGCCTGCCTCTCTGTCCATGTCCATCCCTGTTGATGATATTAAGATGGCAAATAAACCTAACTAATAACATATATGGTTCAACTTTGTCTACGTACACCTTTATGGTTCACCCCCTCTATCTTCTTGCTGAGAGTGAGTTGTATGTGGGGAGGAACCTCTTATTGATATATTAGTACTAGCTAATTCATTAACATAACATGTACATGTTTTCTGGTAGTTAGAACTGCTAGATAACAGATGTATACATACATAGAATAGAATAGATATTACCTTGGATAATCCCATACTTTGTATCCTCTGACAAAGCCAATGCTGTCTCAGCAACTAAACTCAGCCCAAGGATGAAAGAAAAGAGACCAAAAACAACGGTGAGAGCTCCAACCATGAAAACGTATCGGGTGTCTTTGGTTTCTAGCTCTGTGGCGTAGCTTCTTGTTTCAGTTACAAGCATATACCCCGTGTAAATGATCCATATGAGCGCAAGCATTGGCACCACAAACACCACAACCCGCGAAGCATCCATCATATGTATTGTTGTGTTGTGGTGGTGGGAGCACTGAAATTGCATTTTCTGCAAAACACAATTCAGAACCTTAAATATGGAGTTTTGAAAGTGGGGTGTGGGGGTTGAAGGGCAATGGAAATCTTTGTAAATGGGAAGATGTCGTTATCGTTGTCTAATTCAACTTAAACATCATTTATATAAATGTGGGTGACTTTGTGGGAGTCAATTTCCCTCTCCAAACTGCAATTGACATCCATATAACTCTAACCTTTATTTTTACTTGGTTGGTAGATCGATGTTACAAATTTTGTGATCCATGAACCACAAAGTGGTCATGTTAGTGTGCCTAACAAAAGTTACACAAATATATTTGGTCAAGTCTCACCTTGAGGTTTTCTCATATTGAATTTTGAGGTTTTCCCTGGAAAACCTCAAAATTGACCGAGTATAATTGAAAAAAATGTTGATTTAATGTAATGTGTGTATAATTGACCGAGTAAATGACAAAGGATATAGTCCCTAAAATTTTGAGGTTTTCTCATATTGAATTCCGTGACTTACAACACATTTCAATAAACTGCCTAAAAGAAATTAGGAACTCCTACATCCAACCGTACACCTCTCGGTGCAACACTAAATTATTTTGGAGATAATTTCACGTTAAAAATTATTTTAAAAAATATATTTACATTTTAAATACTTGTATTTAGATATTTATAAACTTTTAATGAAAAAAAAATCATTTTAAAAATTTTAGGGTCAATTGCGAAAATAACCCAAAAACCCGGTTGGGTTTGCACCCTCTATCCCCTATCCATATTAATTGGAAAAACTTAACCCTAACCCCTTAAAAATTGCATCTCAACCGGTTACAATAGAGGGAGAGACCGGCTGCAGTTATGGAGGAGAGAGTGAGATGTGTGTGTGTGTGTGGGGGGGGGGGGAGGGGGGGGGGAGGGGGGGGGGTGGGGGTTAAAAACCTGTCAACTCAACTGCCGATTAGAGAGAGGGTTTATAAAGAGGGAGGCCGAGAGTTGCTATATCTCTCTCTCTCTCTATCTCAGAAAGTCGAAAACAGAAGGAAGAAGAGGAAGGAGTTCGAAGAAGAACAGGAGAAAGTATGCAAAGAAAAAGAAGAAGCGGATATCAAACAGGCCACACACCCCGAATACAAGTGACGGACCTTCGGTTATCAAGTAAGTAAACCCTAACACCACCGATTATTTACCGATTGCACAAATTGATAGGGCGACGAACCGAGTGGAAGAACCCAGTGTGTTTGTCATTGTTTGAAATGGGATGAATAACGAAATTTCTATTCCAGGTTCTCTCTGTGAGGTAAGAAGTAACTGTGGGCATGTAAAAAATCGAGGGATCGAAAATTTTGGGACAAGGGTTTTGACGAGGGGGATAGAAGGGAAATTGGGGAAATGAACAGTTGATCTTGAACATTGGGTAAAATTGGGGATGGATGGGGTGAAATGGAGGAAAATGGATATATTGGATGTAGGTAGATGGGGAAATTGGAGGAATGGGGGGAATTGACGAAATTGGAGGAATTGGAGATTTTGGAGAAATTGGGGAACGGCTTATGTAGAATACGAAATACCAGGAATAGGGTGACTTGAATATGTTTAATGTTGAGATACCTTTGAACAATTAATATATGGATTTGTCGGCAATTTGATTTATGTCATGTTTGTAGTAGTAAGATGTCATTTTATAACTCTATATGTCATGTGCATTGTGACTGGTGTTATTATATACAGGCTTTGTGTGGAGCGTCCTAAGGTTTTGCTTCCCAATTCTACAGGATATCCAGCAAAGGAGAACATGTTGACCGCTCTGTAAAAAGGATTCCTCATTCATAGACAACAGGGGAGGTATGAATATTTGCGTAGTGATGATCCACGAAATTTGGTACTGTTGATGCGCGAATACCATTTTCACCCCATTGTGCAGGCCATTTACGTTGTCCCTGAGGTCTGGCACTACAAGGGCCGTTTTCCCTGTGTAGGGGAGTTTGTGGGCCATACGTCATCCGGTACATGCAGCAGCTCGCGATCGGGGACATCGACTTCCAGGGCCTCCACGACGACTTCATCGCTATGTACCGGCAGCTGCTATGTGTCGCTATCTTCCATCGTGGGTTCGAGGTCAGCACCGATCCTTAGTAGTCTCTCTCGCCTTCTAATATGAAGTCAAAAATGTTGTTTGGATGTTTGTTGATGAAGGGAAAATAAGTGGTGCTTATCAACAAGTTTGGATTCGATCAACAGATTTGACAACAGCTTTGCGACGTCTTAGTAAAATGGGTCGTTCGAAGTCCATTTTGATCGGATTGGATCGTGTCATAACCTGTCGGAACGAGGACGAAGAGATCTACAACTTTATTGTTGAAGGTTTTTCCAAAATCGACCAAGAACATGGCCGAAAATCAACATCTTTGCAGCTGTTCACTGTTTGGACGAAAGTAATTATCTTTCCATATTTAATTTATCATTTTATCATTATATTTATTTAGGAATAATGTAAATTAGAATAGTATCTATTAAATTACTTTTTAAATAATTGATATTATATCTAATTAGTTTTATCTTTATTAATTAGGATATTTTTATCTAGTTATGATTAAATTTGGCAAGCAATCCTTAGCCTCTAAGGAAAGCAACCAAACCCTAGTTATTTTTCTATTTAAACGCTTTATTCATTCAATAAAAGGAGATTAAAATTGAATTTTTGACTAAAAAAATCAGATTTGGAGAGTTCTTTTAGGGAGGAATTAACCGAGTTCCCCTGCGTGGGATAGGTCGATGTGCGGTTCTTAACTTTGTTTGTCTTGTGTGTGTCGACCTTGTAGAAGTCGTTGACAAGTGAGTGCACGTTCACCCCGCGCACTTGTGCAGCAGCTAGTGCGTGCGCACGTGGGTATTGGTCGACGTTGAAGCGTCTGCAGCTGCATAGATGTCCCGTGAGGTTGACAAGCCATGTGAACTGACCATTGCGTACCTTTAACTCGTGGGGACTAAGTGGTCTGGTCACCCATCGAAATGGACAACCCGAAGTTGGCTTTGACGGCTTTAGCGACCCAGTCGCTGACAACTTTCCCAGGAGCGGAGCTGTTCTCTCTCCGCTTAACCAACCACTCCCCGACGGTCTCAAGAATGGCATGCATGAGCGTTGTGACCAGCAAATCCTGAGGATTCTTGAAAATCGAGTTCAAGCACTTGGAGTTATTAGTGGTTGTGATGTTATACCTGTTACCCGGGTAGTACACCCTTGCTCACTTGTCGAACCCGACCTCTCTGAGGTATTGACCCGCTGCGGGAGCCATCACACAGAAGTCCTTATATAAGGACTGGAACTCGTCGTATGTGTATTCTTTGACCATCGAGAAGAATTGGTCCTGCATCGCGCTGATTTTGAGCCAGAACCGGACGTTCTGAAATGAGTTCCATGTGCATATGCTGTGCTTGGCGAAGACGTAGCTGTCCCGTATTCCCTTCTCGATGCTAATATGGTGGTCAGATACCCACATCAGATCGGTCGTGTCTTCAACAACACGCAATATCTACCTGAAAAAGAAACCCCCACGACCCATCATTCTCCTCGTCAACCATTGCGAACGCAATTGGATATACGGAGTGGTCGGCATCCTGTGCAGACGCAAACAACAAGCACCCTCGGAACTTCCCCTTCAAGAACCCCCCCGTCCACTGAAATGACCTGGACATTCAACCACCGCAAACGTTACCTATGTCATGTGTTTTATAACTAATGACATGTTATAAATAGTGTATGTCATGTTTAAGACATGAGGTCGTCATGGAGAGTTATGGGTCGATGTAATGGTAGTATTTTTGCATTGTAAGAGATTTGACAATGAAGGACATATAAGGTGGAGACAATGAGAGACTGACCTTTCGTAGGTGGGGGGCGGCCCTCCACCACACTCCAAGGATCACGAACGCATACTTGAATCGTCCCTCCGTGTCGCGTTCTATCCGGGTGCACATGCGAGGGTTGGCCTACTCCAGCATGTGCATGTACGAGTACATCCTGTGATAGCTTTCTTCGTCCGTTCCGTAGGTGGTGTCCCTCGCCCTCAACCGCGCTCGTCGCGCCTTCCAATAGTTGGGCGTGACCCCCATGTGCAACTTCGTGAGAGCCTACACTTGCTCCGGCAAAAAGGCCTTCTTTGAACCAACGAAACTGCACATTTCCATTTACCAACAAGATGGGTGAGTTATTTTTACCGTATGTCCAGTTTGAAAGCAGTAGATGTCCAGTTACATTTAACCCGGTCCATTTTAAAACCTCATGGCGTCCAGCTCAGTCGGTTAAGGTGCACACTTATTGTTATGTGTTGGGGAATTGCATTGGATGGATACTAATGTGGTTAGGGTGAAGGACATACATGTCCACTATCCGCTGCACCATCTGGGTGTATGTCGCATGACGTTTTTGTCTCATCATGTCGTCCAGGTCGCACGTGTGCTCATCCATAAGCTTCCCAATAATCCAAATCCGTGTTTTCTTGTATGTGGAAACCCAACATGCCCACTTGCAGTTGGGAGCACCGCAGCACACAACATACAAGCTCTTCGTCGACTTCTTCACCTTTGTCATGAAACACCAAGCTAGGGCCGCCCACTTGATTGTCTGTTAGACCTCTTCCTTCGACCGAAACATTTTTTCCTTCCGGAGCTGAACGATGTGTTGGCGGGGTTCCAATGGGTTCACCGCAACCATTGGTTCACATTCTACAGGCTCCGGAGTCGGTCCCGACTTCCCTTTTCCGCGTTCCAAAGCTTCCTCTACTTCCCTCACAGCTTTCTTGGCCTCGAAATCCTATGACCACGACTTCGTCGGAACTGCGCACCCGAGCTCGAGTTTCACCGCATTTGGGATTACTTCATCGTCGGAGGAGGAGCTTCCGATGTCAATGGGCACCCGTCCATCCCCACCAGGTGGGGTGACTACATCTTCGGGGTCATTGCTCATATAAATGACATGCTTTTCACGTCTAATTGCCTCGGCTTTCTTTGCCTTATGCGCTAACTCCAACTCCAACTCGTCATTTATCCCTAACTTGTCAGTACTATGATCTAACTGGATGCATTGCTTATCGAACTAGACACTGGTTTGGTTTGCCTGGACACTTCTGGCTACCACTACTTCGTCTTCTTCACCACCAGGCAATCGGGGGCTCGTACGTGCGTGATCTTCTTGGGTCACCGGCGGCCCAGTTAACGGTACTATAAATTCCTCACCTTCCGACGCAAAGATACCCACCCCGACTGAGTCACCCATTGTCGATCCTTGTGTATGTGCCACATCCCAAGCAAGCTTGCTTCGCAGGGAGACATGGAGGTCGATAGGCCACGATCGTTCTCCAGTTAGACCGTGTACAAACTTGAAGGCATGCAGGTCTTCGTCATCTCCTATTGCAAACGGCCTGCACTCCTCCTTATTCGGCTTGACATATGTGAGCTCCACCTCATGCCTCCTCCCATCGACGTTAAACTTTTACCATCACGTGTTTCTTCAGTGCAACGTAGTCAATACATTCGCCCACCAGCACAGCCTTCTGGCTCTGTGACCCCTTGAAGACCTAAGTGCCCCCTTCACAAGCCCACCATCCTCCAAACACCACAGTCACAAATACGATTGAATTGTCCCCTGTTTATTTACATAGGGAGGGGGGTTACAGTCAGTTTTACATGAAGATGTACTTCTTTTTGCGGCCCACTCTTCTCATAAACTTAACGAAGAGACTACATACCCATTTTCTATCTACAGGTGGTGGCGAGTTTGTCCAGTATATTCCACTAGTTGTCACGTTGTTTGCCCTCGGGTGTCCAGTTAATATTAACTTGTAACACATCAACTTTAAGATAAACCCTGGCTCACTACCTTCTTCTGCGCTGGCTTCTCTCTGAATGTTCAGATTTATTTCCACCTGGTCCCCAATAAATGCAACGCCCCTCATTCCCTCTCATCTCCTTATATAGATCCCCACATCATTGGTCACCAACCCTCCTTCTTCAATCTCTACCAGTGCTTCTCCTTCCTCCATTTAATGCTCGCCCTGTAGTGCATTAATGTGGATTAATCACTGGACTAAGGTGGAATTTCAATGCTTATTTCCCTCAAAATTTTATAAAATGAAAAGATCACTTATATTAGAAAATATATTTTATATTTTTTAAAACATGATTTTTTCCAATAAAAGTTTATAAATATGTAAATAAAACTATTTGAAATGTAAATATATTTTTCTAAATTTTTTTCAGTGTAAACTTATACCCGAAATAATTTAGTGTTGCACCGTGAGGTGTACAGTAGGGTGTAGGAGATCTTGACTCACCTAAACGGATAAAATTTTCCTACATGACAGCCAGTAACCACCCATCGGACAGAAGGAGATGAAGCAAAAACTACACAGCCCTCCAACTACATCAAAAGAGTAGTACAAAATGGAGTTTGCTCTTGACTTTATTTCTTTAATGACGATAAGTGATGGAGGACCAGTTGGACTCAATTGTGGTGGATGACTATTGGAAGATCGATGGCGGTTGGGACTGGCCAAGGTTGGATCTCGTGCTTCCCCCGTCATCACTTCTTATGTTGGTTGCGGTTGCGATCTCGGACAATGAGGACTCTATCACCTGACTTGGAGACAAATGTGGGGAATACTCTGCGAGAGAAGGCTATACCTCTATTCAAGCTTTAGACAGGTTTTAGAGCACTGATGTTGAGTTCTTTAGATGCGTCTTGAAACTGGAAGTGAACGAGAGAGTGAAGTACTTCATATGGATGATGTGCAAAAGTGGGCTGATGATGTGCGCCTATTTTGCCATGTTTTACATTAAATTTTATATCGATTTCCGCATGCATTTCATATCATTCGGTTAATCTATGTAGTTTATGTTTATTTGCCAATTATGGAAGTCTACACTAGCTTCTGTTTAATTTCGCATAAATCGATACACTTTACAAGAAATTCGATGAAGGAAGAATACAATGGAAGAGCTCGAGGTCAACTACAGAAAGTCCAAAGTCAAGCAGGAACTGAGCTAGGACACATCTAACAGAAAACAAGGAAGAAGGTACACGACAGAACTAGTCGACGTCAATCAGACTGGTCGATGTCGAGTACTACATGGTCGAAATCACCCAGTCGAGCACCAGACCACTCGAGAGCACAAGGAGTACTCGATGTCGAGCACTTTACTCGATGTCATGTCGAGTCCGAGTCCGAGCCGAGATCGAGGACGAGTACACAAGAGGAGTAGAGAGTACGAATTCTACTCGACGTCGACCACTTTAGTCGATGTCGAGTACATCCTGGCAGCAATATGAGTCGAGCTCGAGTAGAAATCCGAGTGTTGAGCTTGCTTCTACACCAAGGCACGTGGGAAATCTATCATGAAGAGTGAAGATCTATCAAGTTGAATATAATTATCCACATTAGGAATTCTTACTTTAACTTTAAAGAGATTTATTTGTCTACTTACCAAAGTTATATCTTAGGAAAGAGGATAGTCAAATATAGATATAGATAGAATTGTTCTCTCATTGATTAGCAAGGACTTGAGCACTATAAATAAGGCCCTAGGGGCTGAGTTTTAGGATCATCCAAGCCAAAAACAATTGTTTTACATAGAGTTAGAAAGAGAGTGGAGGCGGAGTGGAGTTAGAGCGAGACGAGACGTTTTGGTGATATTTGGTTGTAAGCTCTCTGTTTCCGACTTAATGCAAGTTAGTTCTTTTATGTTATTGATGTATGTTTTGATGATGAAGAGCGAGTAGTCACCCAACTTCTAGGGTCGGGGTGAGCCCGACGGTAACCATGTAAGGTAATGCATCAAAGGTACAACTTTTATTGCGATTTCATCTTCTATCCCTAATATACATAATTCTTCTACGACAGTCGAAGGTGATCCTTATTTGTGTATTTGAAGCGAAAGTGATCTTAATGCAAACTTGGATTGATTATGTGAAAAGGGTTAGTAACAATTAGGGTTTATGCGAAAGCCTCTTTCTTCCTGTTTGTTAATGATAAAAGTTATTTGATGAAAAGGCACGATCTTTTATACCTTAGCATGATTCTTATATGGTTATCGTTGTGGAATTGAAACCCCGATTCTGGAAGCTTTTATATAATTGAATTCGAATCCACAATTTCGTGTTTACTTTTGTCTTTATTTCTACAGACTACTCGAGATCGACAACTTTTAGTCCACGTCGAGTACTATTTAGTCGACGTCGAGTACTCCCTGCTCGACATCGGCTCGTTTCTGTTTTCTGTTATGCATCTACAGGTTTAGTCGACAGCGTAGTCGATATCGAGTACTTCTACTCGACATCGAGTACTCTTTTGGTCGATTCTGAGAGCAATTTGGAACGAGAAAGATGAGTGCCGACACGCTTCCTCGTGGATACGATCCTGAATACCCTACCACTACAACGGGAAGGTTTCTTGTATTTTATTTGCTTGGACAGGGAGTTGGTTTTCTTTCATATAGTTTTATATTTGCATACTTGATTTCCCTCCACAACAACTGATGACCAACTCCGAACGCACACACCGCCATACAGGTAACTCTGTTATTTGTCCTGTTTGTCAGATTCAGGAGGAGACTTTATCCCATATTTTTAAAGAGTGTGGGGTTGCTGAATATCTTTGGGTGCAGGTACGGTTGGTAAGAGAAGACTTGGGAGATGATGGCATACCCTTTGCCTTGTGGCTCCGATCGAATATTACCTCGAAGCAGGATTGGAAGGATTGGGTGAAATAGAGCTCTGTCTTTGCCATGATAGTTTGGAACCTCTGGAAGCGTAGGAACGCGTTGGCCTTCAACAACAATCGGGTGACGGATACTTCTCTGGAGGCATGTATCCAAGGGGTGCTGGAGTACAAGATGGCGATCGAGAGGACTCTTGGTAAAAAGGCGGCCACACCTAGAGCTCCGGTGGAAGTCGGATGGAAGCCACCTGCCACCGGAAGAAGGATGGACAAAACTGAATATCGGTGGTGTTGTGAAGAGCTGGGGTGGCGCTTCTGCAGGCGGTGTCCTGCGGGATAGCTCGGGAAACTGGGTCCATGGCTCTGTGCAAAACATTGGATCATGCTCAGTCATTGCTGCAGAGTTGTGGGGGATTGGCAAGGGTCTAGAATTGGCCTGGAATCTTGGCCATAGGAAAATTATTTACGAAATGGATTCAAAGATGGTCGTGGAGCTGATCATGAAGAATATCAAGACGTCTCATCCGCATTACATGTTGGTCACGAAGCGCCAGCGCTCCCGAAGTAGAGATTGGACTGTACAGTTTCGACATATCTTTCGCGAGGCTAATACCCTTGTCGATCATCTCGTGCAATTAGCCTCATCGTTCACCTTAGGCATTACCCTCCTCGGCTCCTTCCCTGGTGGAGTGGAACCGTTATTGCTCGCGGACACTCAAGAGGTCACTAAGACCCGTCTATGCCCCATTACTGTCATACATTAATGTTTTGTTGCTAGTGCTTTGCTGGGTGGAGCTTCTGCTCTCACCCCGTTGTTTACCCAAAAAAAAGATAAGTAGGGGGGGCAGAGTTTTATTTTTGGGGAAATTCACAAAAAACTACCCTTTAAATATATGAGTTTTTCCTTAACCACCCCTTAAATTCAAAATTACATAAAATCACCCGTTAAATAGTCTTTGTTTACAACTCATCATCCATTCATCTATTTTCGTTAATTTATTATTAAATATATTATATTTTAATATTTTTAAACTCAAAGTTGATTGTAAATATATTCAAAATTTGAATTTAAGGCTCGATTATATTTTTTAATTTTTTTTATCAAGGATAATTATTGAACAAAAATATTTAAACTACAGAAAAATAACAACATTTTAAAATATTTAAAATATAAATAAATAAGATTAATTTACATAAGATTTAAAAATTTTATAAATATTTTCAAACATAAATTAAGATAATAATTATAGGCTATATTTATTATTATTATTTTAAAATAAATAAAATAATCCTTAAAATATAATCGAGTTCATAAATTTAAATTTTGAATATATTTATAATCAAATTTGAGTTTAAAAATATTTAAATATAATATATTTAATGATAAATTAACAAAAATAGATGAACGGGTGGCGAGTTGTAAACAAATGCCATTTAAAGAGTGGTTTTATGTAATTTTGAATTTAAGAGGTGGTTAAGTGAAAACACCCATATTTAAAGGATGATTTTCTATAGATTTCCCTTATGTTTTTTTTTTTTGGAATGGATCGAACACCATGCACCAATATAGACCAATAAGCTTATTCTCAACAATATACAAGATTATAGCTATGATCATAGTTGATCGACTGAAAGGAGTTCTAGGGAAAATAATACACCCACTATAAGGAGTCTTTGTATCTGAAAGAACCATTCAAGACAACATATTAATTGCACACGAAATATTTCACTCGTTTAGAGGAAGAAAATGGAAAGAATAATGGATGGCAATTAAACTCTACATAAAAAAAGCTTATGACATGGTTGAATGAGATTTTTTGTTTCTTGTTTTAAAGAATTTTGGATATATTCAATGATAGATTCATTGGCTGGATCGAAGAATGTATGAAAACGGTTTCCTTTTCGATTCTCGTCAATGATGGCCCAACATAAATCTTTAAAACAAGACGTGGACTCGGACAAGGAGACCCCATCTCCCTACACTTGTTCATCACATGAGCAGAGATCCTGGCACAAAAATTACAACGAACTTGTAATGAGTCGAGGAAAACAATTGGTTTCGACACCATTAAGACAGGAACTTGAATACCCTTCCTATCTTCACTGAAGATATTATGATCTTTGCCAAAGCAACGACAGAATCATGCCTCAAAGTTAAACAAATAATTGATGACTAATGTAGTATATTAGGACAAAAGGTGAATTTTAGCAAATTAGCTAATTCATATATGATATTTTCCATGAGCATGTCTTTCCCTTTAAATACAATTCCTCCATAAATTCACCTAATTCATATATTCCTACACCTTCTCCAGACATACCTTCACCTATTCCTATTCCACCTGCTCTACCTATTCCACCGGTTCTTCGAAGAGCAAGCAGGCCTTTTGTCCATCCATCATATCTTCAAGGTTATTCTTGCCATTCTGCACATAGCCTTCCTGCTTTTTCTTTCCATGCCTTGTCATCATCATTTCAAGCCTTTCTTGCAAATCTCTCCACTTTAAATGAACCTTGCAGCTATGAGGAGGCTGTAATAAATGATGAATGGAGAAAAGTTATGGACCTTGAGTTGCAGGCTATGAAGGACAATAATACTTGGGACATTTTTTTATCTACTTAAGGGTAAATGGACAATTAGCTCCAAATGGGTTTACAAACTGAAATTCGAAGCTCATGGTTCCTTACAAAGGAACAAGGCTCGGCTGGTGATCAAAGGTTGCACTCAAAAGGCTGGCATTGACTATGAGGAGTCTTTCTCTCATGTGGCTAAGCTCACTACAATTAGAAGTTTGGTAGCTGTTGCTATGAAGAAAGGTTGGTCTCTTTCACAATTGGATGTGAATAATGTATTCCTGCATGGGGATATTGACACTGAGGTGTTCATGAAGATGTCCCTTGGTTTACAACATGTGTTTCCAAGTATATCAATGAAACAAGTCATTATATGGCCTAAAACATGACTCCAGACAATGGTACAAAAACCTCTTTGATGCTTTGATTTCGCATGGCTACACTCAGTTTTCAATGACTATTCTTTATTTCATAAGAAATCTTCAGAGCATTCGGTTTTCCTAGCAGTTTATGTAGATGACATACTCATTACTGGAGATGACCCCTCTATGATTGAGAGTGTTAATAATTTTTTGAATCACTCTTTCAGGATCAAAGATTTGGGGACTCTGAATTACTTTCTGGGCATTGAGTCCTCTAGAGAAGCTTCGAGTCCTCTGGATCCAAGCATCAAACTGAGCATATCCTCTGGCACTCCTCTCAATGATCCTTCATAGTTCAGGCAAATTGTGGGAAAATTAAATTTTCTCACTAATACCCGCCCAGACCTTGCATTTACGATACAACATCTTAGCCAGTTTATGCATTGTCCTATAGATGTTCATTTAAAAGCAGCCCTCCAAGTTTTGAGCTAATTTCAAGGTACTTCTGAACTGGGTATCTTACTGGGTAACGATGATGATTCCAACCTTCAAGCATCATGTCATTCTGATTGAGCTTCTTGCCCCCACGAAAAGGAGATTAGTCAGTGGTTATTATATCACTTTGGGGACTTCTCCTATATCTTGGAAGTCCAAGAAACAAGCCACCATTTCCTTGTCCTCTGCTGAAGCCGAGTACAGATCAATGAGGTGAGTTACTACTGAACTAGCATGGTTAAGTCATTTGTTATTTAAGCTTGAGGTTCCACGCATTCGTCCTATTCCTCTCAATTGTGATAGTCAGTCAGCAATTCCTATAGCAAAGAATCATGTTTTCTACGAGAGGACCAAGCATATAGAGAGATAGACTGCCATTATGTTCGTTCTTAGTTATTAGCTGGGCTTATTACTCTTCATAATGTTCCAACTCATGCTCGGTTAGTTGATGTTCTAACCAAGTCATTACAGGGTCCTTTACATACGTCTGTATTATCCAAGTTGGGTATGATATCTTCTTCTCCGGGTTGAATCAACTCCAACTTGATGGGGGAAGTACTTATCAAGTTGTAATTTAATTCATTCAATCAATACAAAATCAGTATCTCTCTTCTTTTCCTCTCTTTTCCACTCTCTGTTTCTGTACATCAACAATATCGTTGCAGGTTGCAAAAGGAGAAGTTGTGTTATGATTGATGGGTTGGGTATAGTTGCAGGCTAGTACCAGGTTGGGTTGGGTATAGTTGTAGGCTTGTACTAGGAAAAAAACAACAAACCCAGTATATCCCGCTCAAAGAAAGGTTTGGGGGTCGAGGTGTATGCACCCTTGCCCCAACTAGGTCGAGAGGGTGTTTCCTAATGACCCAAGACAAGGCATCTAAGACAGACACGACTCCACAACATCATACAAATGAATATAGAAGACGAAGGATAACACACACTCTAGAACTTATATAATAATAATAATAATAAATAAAAATCTTGCGCGTGAGTAAGATTCTTGCTAGAATTTGGGTTGCAAATGAGGTAGAGCGAGAGAGAGTGTATACACTCTATTCCCCCAATTGTAGCCGTGTTCCACATCAAAACTAATTTCTTCGAATATCAAAGATGAACACTTTGGAGATACAGAGGGTTAATCGAGGTCGAGGTTTTACATTCTCTCATTTCCGACCACTGGTAGTGGTATTCAATTATCAATATTGCCACCAACAACAGTAGATGTGGTAGGCAAAGCTCACTCCTTGTCACCAAAACCCCAGCCACCAGACTATGTGTCCTCACTCCTTGTCACCAAAACCCCGGTCATCAATTTACGGTTATATGCCTCCCTTTACCTTCATGCCTTTAAGATGACAACATCGACATAAAGGATTTAGAACACCTGATGGTAAAGGGAGACGGATAACCGTAAATTGGTGACGAAGATATGAAGGTAGAAGGAAAGGGGGGAGATTCGAGAGGACAGATAGTTGGTTTTGGCCTTTAAGGGATATTGAAAGGTTTTAATTCTCCCTATTATGGAGAAGAAGATTAACTTTACAAATTTTATAATTTTTGTCTAAAGTTTTTTTTTTTAGGTAATGATTTGGATAGAAGACTATCCAAGGGCATCCTTACGAATGAGATCCTGAAGATCTTTATTAGCTCTTATTTGGACCCCGTAGGCAGAGTGACAAAGGTGTGCAACCTTATCAACCACTCTGTTACCATCGCGAGGTATATGAGAAAATGAAACTTTTCCCATATCTCTTAAGATGACCTGTATATTAGACAGAGTCATTTATACCTTCCATGGGCATCTTATATCATGTTTGAAATAATCAATGATAATTTTGGAGTCACCTTCAATGATCATGTTTTGTATATTCAACTTCTTGGCTTCCATTACGCCTAATTTTAAAGTCGTTGCTTCATCCATTAGTGGTGATAAACGCCCAAGACGCGTATATGATATTTGAATGGGCTTTCCATTCTAGTCCCGAATGATAATGCCAGCCGAACTCAACCCAACGAGAAATGAGAAGCCATCAAAGTTTAGCTTGTATTCTCCGTTTGGTGGTTTTACCCATTTCTTTTGTTTCATCTTTTCCATTCGCTGTTTGTTTCTATCCATTGAAGGACAGTTCAAGGGATGATCAAACTGAACATGATCTTCAAACTGGCAAGCATGAGTCCAGTTCTCCGATTGTCTTGCACAGAACGCGTTAATAGTATTAATTGTCGGAGTCTGTTGGTTCCTAAAAACAATTCCATTCCGGAAGTACCAAATTCCCCACCATTTTGTTACTATCGTTTGATCTTTTGCATTTGATAGAGTTTGTACTTTGTAGCCATCCTAGCACCTCCCTCATGTCTCTGGTCCTGCCAGTAATTTGTTGGAGCATTTGTATTTCCCTTTGGCTTAGATGATTCCTCATCAGATCAGGGAGGCATTCAACCAGAATGTGGATATCATCATCCACACAGTCGAGGCACCTATCACATGGCATCAACGCCCCAATATTTTCTTATTAGTTATATTTGAACTCAAATTTTTTTTTTTCATTTTCGAAATTTAGCCTGACCAATATTGGTTTATTAGGTTATATTTTCTATATAAATTTTAGCCTTCGAATTTTAGTCAACTTTTTTATCCAAAAAAAGTGTTAAGTAAAACATGAAGTATTTTAATATTAAAAATTAAAAATACTACTCCCGATTAATGTGCACGGACCTTACAAAAATTAAGATTTATCCAACTTTACCTGGAGTTATTTTAACAACCCGTGTGATCTCAAGTGATTTCCGTCTCAACTAACGAAAGACATCGTAAACCAGAAGGTGCTTGCGTGGTAGTATATTTTAAATCCGCCCAGAAACATATGAATCGTGAAATCCTAAGACACTCAGCCCAAGCTCTGCCTCTGATCCATGACTTGAATATGTAAATAAAGAGCGGCCATTCCGGGGTTCGAACCGGAGACCTATGAGTACTACCCACAAGTCATTTCCGGTGAACCATTCCGGAATGGTTGCCTCTGATCCATGACGATTATAGGTTTAATCACACACATATGGAAGAGGATGTCAAATTATAAAATTAGAATGATGGGAAATAAAAAAAAAAGTAATTCAATAATATTTGAAAATTTAACAGTCTTTCTTTCTCACGAAACGAAACACAATCTAGACCCAAGGATATAGTGAAGTAGTCCTGTAAACCCTCCTAGGTACCTACATGAGTACATAATTGAATCATGAATTCCTAAACGTGTTACAATCGGTTGGCCATGCTGCTTGTCCACTTAAAAGATCTTCGGATCAGACGTGGTGGCGTGAAGCTCAGTCCGAACATCTCCTTGAGTGCGTGTCCTTGCTCCGAGAACTTAACAAGCCTGGCAACAATACAGGCACTTTCCTTGATGTGGTTCATGTCCTTTGCATCTGACCAAAGTCTAGAAACAAGCTGTAGCCTCCTCCTCTTGGTGCCCAGCCCGATGCCCCAGTTCTCGTAAAGCTTCTTCCTCTCTTCTTCAGAATATCTTCTCTTGATCAGCTTCCTCAGCGCTTCCCTCTCCCTCTGGAGTGACTTCAAGCTGTTCCATAAACAAAGATGTATTATACTAACTTGTTAGGAATTTCCTAAGCATTGCCAACAAAGACATTAAAGAGCTATATCGTCTACAAACATTGGTGCAATTATCTGATATAAATTTAACCATTTAGCAATGTAAAAAAAAAATAAAAAAAACCCACTAGGCAGATCCTAAGAGGTCAGGAGCCACCAAGGCTGATTTTTAGAACACTCCATTTACATAAAAGTTTCCTTTTAACGTACTGATTCCTTTTCATACTCGTTTTTCTCTCGTCGCATGAATTTTTCAGGATAGACCCACCCTAGAAGAATTATTTGCTTATTTCTTTCTGCCCACAAATTTGATAAAAGGAAATGGAAATATGCATGAGAAAGACATGTGCAAAAAGGGAGAATACCTTGAGGCTGTTGTTGGACTCTGCCGCCCCTCTTCCACAGTCTGCTGCCCCTGGGAAGATCTTTCCTTGAGGAAGCTAAGCCTCCTTAGCTCTACTTCAAGGTAGATGGAATCGGTTGGATCTCCTTTGAACAACAAAAAAAAGTAGGTCCTGTGAACTAGTGAAACGTTGCAAGCATGCCAAAGTTCTACAATTCTTCCGCGTAGGCTCTCAAACTGGTTAAACCAATCTGGAGAAGGTTCAGCATTTGTATTTCTCTGGTTCTTCCCAGTTTCATCAGACTGAGTCCCGGATTCCCAAACCTACGGGTACAAACAAAAATAAGTTACTCCATCAAAGGAAGCGAGATAAGTTCAGAGTTCAACTATTATGTCAATGAGAAAGTAGACTAACCTGACAATCTCTAATTTGCTTCTCATATTGGAACCTAGCGTCCTTCAGTCCAGCAACAAAACTTCCAATGGTCGGGATGTCTTCATCAGCCATATTTTTGCTGCCCTGAGATTTCAAGTCATCCACAAAATCTGTGCCTGCAGAAGAATGAGAATTGTTCCTCGACAATTTTGCAGAGCTACTACCATAATCATATGGAGAAAATGTTTTATTGAACCCTCCTGGTCTTCCAGGGAAAGCTTTCTCCAACTCACTGGGTGGGGTTCTATCAAAATATTCTTCCATCCCAGACTGAGGTGAGGATAAGTGATTGCCAGCCAAATTCTGGGCTCTGAAGCTAGAAGTATTCAGACCAATACCCTGTGGACACGATTGCTCCAAGAATGGGTGATTAAGCGAATTAATAGTCCTTTGTACATCCTGGATTCTTTGTCCCAATGTACCATATGATATCCCATTTTGATAGTTATTTCTAGTTGAGTTTTCCCCGTTTGCAAGATGTCCATTTCCAAAAGAAAAAGAATCTAATACTTGGCCGTCTTCACTAGTAGGGGAGGAGAAAGACTGTAACTGACTAGCACTCCTCACATCTTCTGTCTCAATGCATCGAACTTCCTTGCACTGATCTTCATGAGCTTCTTGTTTAGTTGATTCAACTTCATCGTCGACCAATGAACCTTCTTCAATATCCTCACCAGAAGACTGAGTTCTCATATAGCTTCTAAGACCTCTTTCTTGACAATGAGGATCAAGTTCACTAATTTCAGATGCTGAACATTCATCATCCCATTTCTCTGCTGCTTCCCACTTTGAGCGTTGTCTATGACCGGCCTGCTTCAGAGAATAAATACAGAAATTCAACACTTGATGAAATGTCACTCAAAAAAGACATGACTTGCCTTCAGTTGCCAACACAAATATACCTTTTTACTAGAAGGTTCATCGTTCCCAATCATCTGCAGCAAATCTTCAACCCGAGATTGAGCAAGATCACGCTGTTTAGTTAGCTCCCTGTTCTCCTTTTCCATCTGCACCACAGAAAACGTAAGACTTCACAATAAAAACTAGCATGTGTTTTCCTACTTAAATTACCAAGATATCTACTGCACATTAGAAGTTGAAAAACAAAAGGCCCAGTTCTTCTCAAGCAAATTGAATACAGAGTAACATTTAACTCAAGCTAAGATAATTTGGTCATACAAATATAGCATAAATGAATGGGAATATTGAAGGGAGGGTTAGAATCCAAGGTTTTAGAAGGAATCGGAAAACCAAGTTACCCAATTCATAGTCCTCAAACTCTAAATTCCTATACCCCCTCTATGCCCTCTCTGGCATGATTGGACATATGATAAATTTGCAACATATCCCATGCAGTTCCCAATAATCCTCACTCACATTGAATACTGTCAGAGCCAATTTTTTTACCTTTTCAATTTGAAGATCCTTCTTCCTTATTATAGCAGCACAGTTACAAGAAGATGAGGTAGGGGCTGGAGTTCTCAACTCACTCTCCAGTCTAGCCAGTTCTTTCTGTAAATGCTTTACCAAGGCTTTGTCAGACATGACCACATTGACCTGAGCATTGGTAGTGACTTCTTTTGCGCAACTAGCAAATAAAAGTGTGTTTCTAGACTGCTCAACATGACTTCGGGCAGGGCTCAGCGTGCAGATGATGCTTGTCCTTGCATTGCCTCCCAAACATGGTTGCAAGATGCGTGTTAGTTTTGAGTCCCTATAATTGATGTGCCCCTGTCTTCCATTGCTGCATATCAGGTTTAAAAAACAAATGATCAAGAAAGGAATAATGATACAAACTCAACTAAAATTTTCACAATTATCTTTATTTTTCCCATTAGCTAGTTAGTTTATTCTATTTTCCTCGCATCCCAGATCTATAGCCCCAAATAGTTCTTGATGAACCGCTTTTTCTTTAATAGCTAGTTCTTAGAATAGGTTAACATTTTCAGTATTGCTAACTTTGCACTTCCAGCATCATCATTTTACTAGCATATTCTTAGAAGTAGTTATCTCTTAAAGTTGTTTCTCCGTATACAGGTTCGATCGCATTTGTTGGGATACAGCTCTAATCTACTGAGTTCCAGATTCTTGTTCTCAGTTTGTTTTGTTGTGCTTAAGGAAATTGTTCAGATTCTCATAATAAATTAGTTCACATTTCTAATTGTTTCTAACAAATAACATGAAGATATTTGTTATGTCACTCTTAGGCATGCAACTGTCATTTTTTGTTATTTATGATTGGCATGCAATCTTTTACACTATTCAGAATCTAGGCAAAACAACTTATTTGACTGCCAATTTCATACATCATACTACAGTACTTGCTACTGCACATGAAATCAACCAATATCAATAGCACAAGCAAGCTATACAAATTTAAGAAGCATATTACGCTAGATAGTTGAATAGAAGGCAAATAACAATGATAAAGAACAGTGACTAACCTTAATTTGCGGATAACATTTCCCAGAGTCAAAAGACTCCGATTAATGTGGCAACCTTCTTTTAGTCGTGCTCCTGCGGATAAAGCCTGTGATGCACGCTCACTTCCTGCTAGATCAATAAAAAACTGAAAAATAACATAGCTTTAGCATTAAGCATGTTCCTGACACCAAGTGAAAGAATTAATGAGAATCATATTCTGCATAGATATTGAAATTACAAAATGTGATTTCACATCTGTAACAAAAGCCTAGGTGCATAGATAACGCAAGCTCTATTCTGTAGGGTATATTTTCGAGATAAAAACCTACGTGAGTGTACTTACACCAAAACAGATGGTTTCATAATAGGTAAAGTTTCAGAATTCAGGCTGTGTGCCTAAAAACTGTGCAAGTCACCACTAGAAATAAAGGAATAGCTTCATTCTTACCACACTAGCAGAGAGGGTGCTCGAGTTTTCCTTGCCAAGAAATTCACGAGCAGAACTTTCAATTGTCTGCAAGAGAAAAATTAAGCACTATAAGGAAAATAAATATATTAAAGTAAAACTAAAAGAATGTAGAGAAAAACATATATCTTCCAACAGAAAGGATGGTCTGGAAAGGAAGCATACCAATTTAAGAATCTGATGTGATCTTGAACTTGTTTCATTCAATGATGTCTCTCCTATCTTCCTTTGAGCTGGAAGAAAAAACCTTATCTTATGTAAAGACACTACAGATCTACTCAAATTGCATAATTCCATCCTTAAACTATCCCTTACCTTCACAAATGGAAAGAAGCTTCTTTAGGTGGTTCCAGTCCTTCAGTGTTTCCTCCGTGAGTTTCTCAACAATAGTTCCTCTCTGTGAGTTACACACCTTTATTAAAAAGTGCTATTCTCCATGATACTATCCTGAGGGGGCAGAATTTACCTCTGGATCATCTAGAAGTCTGAGTTGAGTATTATCTGGACTGAGAAGGTCTCTAACAACTTCATTGTATATCTCCATTGCAGAAAATTTCAAGACAAATGCTCGCTCTTCATGCTGATATAAAGGGGAAAATGTGTTACCAAGGAAATCTTCAACTCAATATGACAAGTAGTATGGATCCATGATTCCATTACCCTTTGGATGTAGTCATATATATCAGACACTGTATACTCAGTTATTCCACTCATGGTGTATGTCTTTCCACTACTTGTTTGGCCATATGCAAATACACTTGCTGAAAGAAGTATAAGAAAAAGATGAAGAAATTGTTAGAAGCTTGAAATTTGTCGTTCATAAATTTGTGTTCTTGAGATCAATGGGAAACCGTGAAGCACTTACAGTTAATACCACTAACAACAGAAAGGGTGATTTCTCTTGTCCCTTCTTCATAGACCTGCTTAGTGGAGCAATCGCCTGAAAATACTCTGTCTACCAAAAACATGAACCCCAAGGAAGAAGATAGAAAGCGGATGAGAGAAAATGTTATTCAGTCAAACTTCCAACTGTGCAGCAAACTTCATTTCAGTTAACCTCGAGGAATTAGAATAAACAAGCCATCAGAAATCAGCATTTACTTACCATATGAATACGCAGTTGGGAGACCAGACCGCTCCTGAAGGCTATTCCTGTACAAGATGGTGCTGTCATTGATACATTCCCAATCTG
The DNA here is from genome assembly GCA_037127255.1 of Persicaria tinctoria. NCBI lineage: Eukaryota > Viridiplantae > Streptophyta > Magnoliopsida > Caryophyllales > Polygonaceae > Persicaria > Persicaria tinctoria. Next base: position 27,375,564 of record JBANSL010000017.1, read on the forward strand.
CCACCTCATTTTTTGTGATCTCCTTGTCATTCAGAGGTCTCAACCTCACCAAAACTAAGATCTTCTCTTCCCGCCCAGCCATCCTTCCTTGCTTGTTTTCCCACCTCTTCAGCCCTTCAATATCAATTGATCCCATTCCCAGGAGTTACAATGAATCCAAAACCCATTTCAAAAACAACCAATGGAGTGAGCTACCAATTTCTCTTTCACTATGCTCTTCCTCTCAGCCTCAGCAACAAAGCTTTGTTAATACCCCGGAAAAAAGGGCAATTAAATTTGGCTAGAAGTAATAGTACAACCAACAGCTAAGGAAGGCATCCACCTGCAACCGAAAGCTAATTGTAAACATCACCTAATAAATTAGAGATGCTAATCATGGATAAGTTGAGGATTAATATTCAGTGGTTGATTGATCTTTGGTCCCAAGCAAACAATAAAATCATGGAGGGACACTAAAAACATGTAATTATAAAGCTGTTCGCTAATATCCCCACCCATAAAGCTTCTACGTCAAGCAAGATTAAAAGAGAGGACGGACTGAAAGCAATGGACCCCATCCCAAACCCCTTTCTCTCTCAAGTTACGGGCTAAGCAACCACACCAACAATCAATTGGGACTTTCCTTTTTGGAATCATTTTTATTTTAATCTCTTTTGCTTTACATTGACAACGCAGCTGAGGCGATAAGAAGGATTCTCGAATTACTTTGATAGATCATCCATCCAACTGACTGATAAAACAGTTTACAGAAAACATGAAAAAAGACTCAACAGCCAAAAGCAGTTTTACAAATTTAATTTTAAATAACTTCTGCGTTTCAAATCCTTGGTAGCATTTTCCTATTTCAAATCCCTAGTAGTAACAGATAACTTCTAGCATTGAACCAACCAGGAAGAAATCACTCACTTCATATAACTTGTTCCCAGCGATTTCTGACAAGCCAAAAACATGAGAGAAAGTATAAGAAGAACAAGTAAAATACCGGCAAGTGCGTAATGTACACCTCTTCAAAGTTCAAACCGACAATTTGCTCTGCCTTGTGGATTTTGAACGATTCAACAGAGTCGTAGATCCTAAAACTCCTGTACCAAAACCTATCTACTCAAACACGAACCATAAACAAACTCGAATCTCACACGAGCGATTACTCCGATGACATCAACTCCAGAGCAAAAACAGAGATAAGCCTACGAAGCTCCACAACCATGACCGGCAATGGCGGACGGAGAGAGTGGTAAAAAAAGATAAAACTGCAAACCTCCCCTTTCCCCCCGTCTCTCTCACTCCTCTCTCTCTCTCTCTCTCTCTCTCTCTCTCTCTTTCTCCCTCGCTGGGGCGTCAACATCTACGGAGGTATAATATTTCTTCTCACACCGGCCTGCCAAAAGGCAAAAGCAAGGTACGGAGTTGAGAAAGGGAGAAAAAATGAAAAAATGAAAAAAGAAAAAAAGAGATGAGTTAAATTTACAGTTATGCCCTTATCATTTATAACCAATTCCTGGAGGTGTGTCACGTGGAGGATAAAAGGGTAAGGGAAAAAGGGTGGTGAGGAGGCCCTGATTCTGTGTGGTATGGAACGTGGAAGTGTGCGTGCAGCTTCAGGCGGAACTCGTCGGTTCATTCCATGATCTTGTCTTTATCACCGTTTGATTTCTAAGGACGACAGATATTGTGGGGCCCTTTAGATGAGCTTACGGTGGGTGCTGCTGTAGAAGAACGTAACGTTCAACAGGAGCGTAACTCTCATCGTTGAATCAAAGATACCTTGGGATTAATTGTTCAGTTAATGTTAATCAGATTAATGTTTTATTTTAATCAAAAGATTAATTTTTAATCTTTGTACTGTATTTGTGGGAGAATGTGAGAGATTTGCATATTTATAGGGCATTGACCGTTGTATATAGGGCTGTTACTTGAGTCGAATAGCTCGAGCTCGGCTCGGGCTCGGCTCGGAAAAAAGCTCGACTCGGGCTCGCTCGAATTAAATATGAGCCAAGCTTGAGCAGAATTCTGAGCTCGAGCTCGGCTCGAGTAGCTCGTATAGCTCCTTTTATGGGTGAAATTACAGTTCTCCCCCTATATTTTATTTAACCCCATGTAAATAGGTTTTATTTAACCCCTTGTAAATAGGGCGTATATCTCGTTTCGTAGGTGAAATTACAGTTCTGTCGCTAGGTTTTATTTAACCTCTTCTTCTAGAGAGTCTGTCGGCCGCTTTGCCTTTTGGACTCCATTCACTTTGAATCACAGATCTACATTTCGTGAGTAGCTCGAGCTCGACTCGGCTCGGCTCGAGAAAATGAGGCTCGAGCTCAAGCTCGGCTCGTTTGTAAACGAGCTAAGCTTGAACACCCACTACTCGAGCTCGTTAGCTCATATATCAGCCCTAGTTGTATAGTTACTTTGGTATTTAGTGTATACTCCCCGTTCAAAAATATAAGTTAGTATTACTTTTTCAATTTTTACTTAAATTTTATTAGTTGATGAGAGTTGTGAATAATTAATGATAGGTATAAATAAACTAAGTTTATTATTTCCTTAATTTGTGTTGAAATATCTAAAAGGACTTATATTTTTTAATGGAGGTAATATTTTTTTTTATATTGAAAAAATTCGAGATCAGACAAGCCTGAAACTCGAGAGGTCAACGAATGTGCAGACGGAAGACCGTCATAATACATCATAATACATAAAGAAGGTGCAAAGCAAACATACATTACACCCTGACACAGACGAATACAAGCAGAACCACGATCATCAAGGTGGGGAAGTAGACTACAGACGAAGTCAAGCGTTATCGCAAGATAGGACCGTAGGCCAACGATATATCAGGAGTCCTTGTGAGCAGTAAAGACTAACCTCCATGGAGACTTTCCGTATGCTGATTCGCCCCGTACACACTTCCACCATTACAGCCTATCCCGACTCTGACCGCCAGAACCCCAACAAGAAAGCAGAACACCAAGATAAATTCGAGCAAGCCGCACAAAGACCGAGCAAATCGCACCCAAATGTTACTACGAAACCGAAAAATAAAACTAATTCAGTGGGATTTAGGATATTCACAAAATTAATCAAAATCTTTATTATTTGGTTTCCAATTAAAATTTTCCAAACATTTTGTAATTCTTCTCGTGCCTTGCAAGGTAAAAGAAGGGAAACAGATCTCGAAAAATCCGATCTCACTGTTTGGCATGTGGGTTTTTAAGGTGAAGGAAAGGATGAGAAATTGAAAAAGGGAAAGGGAGGGGAGGGAATGGGTGGGAACTTCACTTTTCCATCAAATTCCACCGTTTTAATGGATTGTGAAATCCCATCAAATTAAACGGTTACTTAAATTTGTGATTCATTTCCTTTCTCTTAATTGTCCACCCAAACATCACTTTTATTTTCCCTTCACTTCTCGTCCTAAAAATCTCATCAAATTCTATCATCGGGTGTTAGAGTGCAAGGATGGCGAGACCCGATTAATAGGCTACGGTGACGGAGATCGGCACAGAGATTACAGCCCAGCAACACCGCACAAGAGGAAGGCTAAGGGCGGAGGGGCGAAGCGGGGACGGATGGGTGGTCTGACAAGGAAACAGAGGGTGAGGTTGGAGATCGAAACCAGTCCGTTCCAACAAAGATCAGAGCCGACAGCAGCGCCTATCGGCGGTGGCCAGGGACCGCCGGCGAACAAGAACCACTAGCCCGCATAAACGAAGAGGAGGAGATGGCAACCCAAGCGAGCATGAAGGTTGCAACCCGAGGAGGCGACAAGGCCCATCCACGAAGATGGTGGCACCACCGCAAGGAGAAGATGGCGAGGAGGCGAATGAGGTGTGGTTGAGGGTCTTTAAGCACTAATTGGGCATGAGGAAGGGACCATGAACCAAGAACCACTAAAAGCCCCAATTGATTTTTTATTTTTCAAAACTCCTGATGAATGATTTCAAATTAGGTGATTGTCATGTTTTTGTTCATCAACAGGGACGCCAAAACAAAGGCGTGGTGCAACTGTGATACAGAGGCGGCCGGAATCGAATTGGGACGGTCGGAGCCGGGGTAAGGCGGCCAACGATGGGGTAAGACGGCCGGAGTCGGGTTATGACGACCTAAGCCGAGGGTTAGACTCCATCTCTCTCTAGTTTTCTAGAGAGAGAGAGAGAGAGAGGAGAGAGTGGTTACTAGGTTTTTAATGAATAATCTAAAATAAATAAATGGTAGTATTTAGTGTATATGTTTTGGGTAGTTTAATAAGCCCTCCCTTCCTTGGGTTCGATCCTCGTCGGCGGTTGTCTCGGCTTGTCTTGGATTACCGACCCCCTTCCTTGGGCTTCGCTAGCCTCCTAGCCGGATCTACTTCGTCGTTGGACGGTTTGGCTTTCTTGGGCTCTTGGAGGTCTGTCGTCGCTCCTGGTGTCTCAACTGACCTTGGCAAGTTCTTCCTTTCTCGACTTGGTCATCTGACCAAATTAAATTAAATTAAATTAAAAAACCTATCCCAACAGGCCAACACCCATCGACTTTTGTTACTCGCTTAACTTTATACACATCTCCATTTTGGGCCCAATTTCTTCTTTACTCATTTGTTTTGGGCCCAAAATCATTTTTAATCCTCGTCAAAACCGATTTATGATAATTTATAATTCTTCGATATTATGAATCTATTATCTATATATTAACCTCCTCAGAGATTTGCCCCGACCTTTTCTAGAGTTATGTTTGCTTATTTCTAGCGGTGGTATCTCATTGAGCTTTGTGGTCTTTCTTCTGCAACCACGCGAGAGGTCGTTGACGTGATCGAGATCTGATGGCTCGTTGTCGACCGAGTCCAATTCTGAGGTCTCCACTTTTGTTCCCCAGGGTGCCCCTGTGTTGCCTCTACCAACCGTCAGGAATGATGACACACATTGTCCCGGTTCCAACATTGTTCACCTTCGTTAGTTCTGGGCTTCTTTCTCTAGTTTATTTGTGGTGCTTGGTCTCTGCTATTTGGTTTTGTATTTTTCGTTTCTTTCATAACGGTTTGTCCGTAGCCGATCTTTTCGGCCTCTCGACTCACTGGGCATGTCCGGTAGTCGAATTCTTTCCGGTTCAAAAAATATATATAAGCCCTCTCTCGTTTCAACTATTTACATTTTTCAAGTGTGAATTTTGAATATCTTTTTTTATGATTTAAAAAATTCAATATTTTTTTTTAAAAAAAGCTACTCCAGTTATTGGGTTTTTTCATGAGATAATCAAAGCTTTTTGGTATTTCGCATGGTAACCCTGTATTTTCTTACTTTTTTTTGTGTCACACCATTTTGGGTTAAAATATGTAATTGTGAACTCGTTTGGGGGGAAATTGTAAATTAAAAGTGAAACCCATCTTCAATCTCCCGTATTCATCTGAAGAAAGAGAGAAGATAGAAGAGGGAAGTCAAAGGCTCGAGGGTGATGAAGGTAAGCGGCGACTGAAGGCGATGGTTACAAGAGGGCAGAGGCGGCAACTTTGGCGAAAATGATGTCGGTGAAGACTACCGGAGACAGGTATATATGGAATATCTTGGTGTTGAGAAATTATAGCTAAAATGGGGCTAGAATTTGGGGTTAATTAGAAGTTCAAATTTAAGGTTGAATTGGGGTTGGAACTGAGATTCAAATGTAGGGGTGAATTAATTGAGATTCAAATATAAGGATGAATTGAAATACGAATTGAGACTAGTATGGATTATTTTGTTGGTGTTTGATGCTGAATTGAGATTCAAATTTAGGGCGTGTTTGGCAGGGGATGTCGGGGGTGGGGATGGGTTTTCGGGTTCCGCGCCCACGTGTTTGGCAAGGGGATGCGGGGGGTGGAGGAGGATGGGAAATGGGGGATGCAGGGGATGAGACGGAGTGCAACACGCACCTGGTCGAAGGGGGATGGACGGGATGGGAAGGGGAAACGTCCCATATTTGCCCCTTCCCCTTCCCTCTCTCCTCATAAATTCGGATCTTCACTCCATTCCCACTCTTCACACACACGCCTCAAACTGAGCGATCCCAAGAACGACGATTTCTTCCAAGAGCTTCTCCTTCGTCCTGCATCTTCGATTAGTCAGGTAATCCCGTTCATCTCCAATATCTATGTGTTTATTGTTGAGTTTCGGTTCCAATTTGATGGGTTTGATAGTTTTCCCCTATTTCGATTGAAATCCTAGGATTTTGTTCAAAGTCGTGATTTTAGGGTTTTGATTGAAATCTATGATTTTGGCTTTCATGTTTAAGGTTTTAGGGTTTTACATTGAAAGCTTTGACTTTTCCTTCCAGAAAGTAAAAGGGTTCAATTGAAATGTATATTTTTTCAGTGACATGGGTAAGTTTTTAGGGTGTTCGATTGAAACCTCAAAGTCTGACAATGACGAACTGAAACCAAAATCCCGACATCTTAAGATGCTTGATTTTATAGGGGGGCACTTGCACCCAATATTTAAGCATACCAGTTTGTTTCTAGATTACATTGCACATAGCTTTGTGTTGTGGCTTTCATGTCTGATGTCTCATGAGTAAGAACACCTCTTCATAACATGCTTTATTTTTCCTCATTGGAGCTTCAATTTGGATGTAACTATCCTGACTTTGTATTATCCCTTTATCAGTGATCCACCTTAACATCTACTTTCATTATGCATATCCATTCTGTAGTTCTTCATTGGACATAAATATGCAAACCAGTTAGATATCTTTATGTTGTAGTTTTGATTTGATCACATGTGTTGTAAACCTAACATTTGTTAGGCGTGTTTCTTTATTTATCTGTGTTTCACTGTGTATTCTTGCATTAGTGATTTTAAAAGTATGTGTTGCTAGTTGTCTTGTACGTTATACGACAGGACTGTGTTATTGCTACAATTATGGTTATCAGTAGTGGTTTGTGCTATGGCCTCTATTCTAAGCAAATCTTAATTTGTTTATTAACTCTATGGTTATCTTAAGGTTTTGTGCTATGACATCTACTGAGCAAATCTTATACTTTCTTGATATTTTTTTGGTTATCATAAACTGGTTTTTTTTTTGTCGTTGTTTGTTTGCATTTGTTGATGGGGTTTTGTCCCAACTAATCACTCTACATGAATCCACTTTCACTCCAGTATTTTGCTTGCATTTTATTTATGTTTGGGTGATCACTGCTTGCAATAGATGATGAACTGAAGCCAAATACTTTCATCCTTAATTTTGTTTGGTTGATCACTAGTGGCAATAGGTAATGAACTGAAGCTGATAATTGTGAACCTGTTTTTTTTATGGCTTTCATATCATGATATCATCCCAATATGTCATTGCTTCTTAACTGATTACTAGATAAAGATGTTGGTCCTCCTCTGATTCTTGTTCCTCCTCTGATTCTTGTTGCCCTAGATGGATGTTGGTCCTCTCCTTAATTTTTCTTTCTTTTCATATACGTGTTCACTTCATCCATGGAAAAGTAAAAAGACCATAGGCTGTTGACAATGGAAGTAAGGCATGACTCTTATTTATCCCTTCTTATGTGACCATTACCTTCTTTGATGATTGAAGAGTGTGACCATTACCTTCTTCTGTGAGATTTGAGATTTCTTTTTTTTTTTCTGTCAAAGTATGTTAAAGTGTTGGTTAGTTTTCAAGATTTCATGTACATTCATGTTGCTTTCTTATACTTTTTGCTTTCTGTTCCAATATGTTGTTGCCTCTTCCATTCGGACAATATGTTTCAAATGTCTTCTGTAAACTTTGGTTTGAATGTTGATTCTCACAATATGCTTCCCATGTCAGCGTAGGAATCATGTGGTCGTACGACGACTCCGACTTCGACACTGACTCCGACAGTGACCGCAACTATGCCAGCGGTGACCCTTGCAAGTACCCCTAGCTTAGGACGCCATACGAGCAGGGCCAGCCCAGTCGTCACCGGGCAGAGGAAGATGACGACGCACAGTCCGATCGTCGTGACCCCGAAGACGTCGTGGAGGATAATGCACTGTGGGCATACGCCGCCGACGAACTGAAAGAGCTCTGTGCCCATGTCTAGGGGCTCCTGGCCCAGGACGCCCCGAGGGAGCACGCCCTGATTGCAACGAACACTCAGCTGCAGGAAACTAGGGAACACAACGTCTCCCTCACGAACAGGCTCGTCGCTTCTGAGGCGAGCAACGACCATCTCGTGTAGAAGGTCACCGATGTGTGCTCCTTCATGTGTGGCTGGTGGGTAGAGCACGCAGGGGACCAGCTCCGGTGTGAGAGGCTCTCCCTCCTGAACAGGCTCCTCGGGTGGATTATCCTCCTTATGCTGGCGATCATGGTGCGTCTGGTCACCAGGGCGTAGGACATCAAGCCTCTCCTTCATGTTGTTACCCCTTTTTGTGAAGATTTCCTAGCGTTGTTGTATTTCGTATCTGGTAATTGTGAACTTGTATAGAAACTCTGGACTTCGGCCCCCATTTTGTGCATTTCGAGGCCTCGGATGTAAGGCATGAACATTAGGCAGCGCAACCTCGACAATGATTACCCCCTTTTGTAAGCCGAGTGTTTTTGCACCCTTTTGCAATGGTGCATTATCATAACTGTTGTAACCCAAACAATTTCCGTAAGTTATGTATGATATGCATATGCCTCGGCTACAATTGACGTTGCATTACTTTCATTCTTTTCCTTCGATCATGTCTTACACAAAATTAGTGAACATTAGGCATTTGTCAATATGTCTTATACAAAAGGTGATGGACATACGCTTCCAGTTTTGATCAATTACATGAAGTAGTGGTTTGCATTCTACCAATATACAAAATGACATGAAGGCCACACTCTAGCGCTTCGAGCATCCAAGGTTTACCTACCCTTGCGACGGTCGTTCCAAATCTGCTGAGCAATGTCGTCCCTCAGCGCCTTGATCTATGTGTTTGACCCCAGAGCCTTGTCGAAAGGGAAAAAAGGGTCATCGTCATCATGTCCAACATCTTCTCCCCCATCGTACGCGTCTTTCAGTTTGCCCATTCGGCGGTTTCCATGGGATAATTCTTACCCAACCTCGTGCAAGTATGGATGTTTTTCAATGCTTTTATAGCCCAAGTATGTCCATCTGGCACCCTTGAAGCATGAATCCTCCAATCACATTCTGAATTTGCATACATAGTTTTGTATTGTGTTTGCTCATTTTTTACCACTACAATGACAAAGCCCTCTTAAACACAATAATCTCTCACAACATCTATCAAAAGTGATTTGTCCATAAATATCATTCACTCTTTAAGATTGATTTTCCCAAAGTCACGACCTTCATAAAACTCCCCATTATCATAAAGCCTATCAAAATAATTCTTTATCCATTTCCAAATCATCTTCTTCAAGAAAATCAGTCACATCCTCATCTTGTACAACAATACCTTCCACATCGCTATTTTCTACTACAACACTAGCCATATTGTCATCTTCTACTACAACACCAGCCACATCACCATTTTCCACAACAAAACCAGCCACATCAACACCAAGCATGTCACCAGCTCCTACATCAACTGCCTTTATTGTACTTAGATTGTTTGTAATGGATGCACTTCCAGATGATCGAGAATTGTTTCCATCTTTTGGAATATGTAAACCTCTTCTTCTTGCAGCAATGGTGATGATTGTCTTTACTCGGTCATGTAATTGTGAGTTCATAGAAGCATTCTGCTGACCAAAAATCAAAGATGTTATATGACTTGACCTTGTAGTAGTTGAGTTCTCTAGATGCCTCTTTGATTTAATCAGACCCCACGCGAATTCCACTTTCTTACATGGTGAATCACCACATCCAATTGCCAAATTAATCAACCTCTTCTCATGCAATGACATGAACATATTTATCAAATCAATATCACTCTTCAATTGAAAGTTTCGACTACTTTGTGCATACCACAAAGTTGGCTATTCGGGAAGTGTCATCCCAATTTTAGCAGCCTCTTCTAGTAAATAGACAAATAGGTCAAGAATAATGCTTTCATCTAGACTGTCCACTTTTATTTATACATATTCTGATTAATTATAATGCATTCTCACCACTTTATTATCTCCCATTCTACAAGAAGATACAATTTATATATATAAAAAGTGAAATGCGCCAAAATAAACCCCAAATACAAAGCCTAAAATCAAATCGCAATTTTAACCTTAAAATCAAATCTAATGTAGCCCCAAATTTGATCAACAATTCAACCCTAAAATCAAATCGCAATTTAGCCTCAAAATTCAAACCCTCAATTTCGCCCTAGTTTCTCATCAACTAGAATTTCCTATCTAACTTCGATAGACGTAGCAGAAGAAGGTGTCGTTGCCACTACAACCATGCACTGCCTCTGGTAGTCATCACCTCCAGTCGGCGCTTACCTTCATCACCCTCGAGCTTTCGGCTTCCCTCTGCTATCTTTTCTCTTTCTTCAAACGAATACACGAGATTGAAGATGAGTTTTGCTTTTAATTTATAATTTTTGCCCAAAAGAGTTCAAAAGCACACATTTTAACCCAAAAGGGCACAACACAAAAAATAAAAAAAATACAAGGTTACCATGCGAACTACCAAAAAACTTTGGTTACCTCACTAAAAACCCAATAACTAGAGGTCATCACATGAAATATTTGTTATTTTTACATTTATATTGTTTATGTTATAAATAAAACTAGTATAGTAATGTGCATTACATATGAGATTTGTAAAATAATACTCTATTCTCAGATCACAATTTATGTCATTTTGCATTCTCTACTTGTATCAAAATAGAATTCATTTTTTATTTTAGAATATTCAATCTTCATTAATAATGACAAATGTTAATTCCCAATGCAAAAATACATATGAGAGAGAGAGAGAGAAATCTTTTTTAAGTAATAGTTTTAAATTTAAATTTTTATTAATTAATAGTTAATCAAATTTAAAACTCTTTGAATCTTCCTTTAAATTTCACGAATCAATAATTCAGATTTTAAAAACAATAAGAAAAACATACACATTAACTGTATCTTAATAACCTTACAAATTCTTAAAAGGACATGAATTGTTATAAGAATAATCTATATAATTACCAGTAGCAAAGCAAACACATCATTTTTTCAAAATCTTCAAACAAAAGTCTTCACACAATCCAAAATATATTAAATAGATTTTTCAATCTATCAGGATTAACCATTAACTACAATAAAAGCTCTTTACAAGTCTCAAAAAATATCAACCCATAAATGGCGAAAGTACTGGCAAAACAAACGAATATCCCTGTCTCTTAAACACTAGAAAAATACTTTGGCATACCTATAATCAATTGCAGAGTAAAAAAAAAGTGCTTTTATGATGCAATTCAAAAATATCAAAACAGTTGTCAAAATGGAAAGCTTCCTCTCTATCCTAAGCTAGACGGGAGGTGCTCATCCGGACAAATCTCAGCGCAAAAAAGAACTACCTTATGCAGAGGTTCTTGCTCCCAAAAGGAATTCTACAAAAGATTGACAAAATAAACAAAGATTTTTTTTTTGGAATAAACTCTGTTCCAACGATATACACCTCTAGTTAGTTGGGATGAATTGTGCACCCCTAAAGAATTTGGAGGTCTTGGCTTCCGAAAATCTGAGGGCATGAACATTAGTTTACAAATGAATTTGGCCTGGCAGATCTTTTCAGAGCAAGAAAATTTATGGGTAAAGGTAATTAAGGAGAAATATTTACATACTAAAACAATCATGAACATATCGACCTATAATACCTTCTGGCACTTTGGCCGCCTACTTAGTCTTATGGACAAATTTAAGCAAGGATTTCATTAGATTATGGGTAATGGAGAATCTATTAATGTTTGGACCGATTCTTGGATAAATAACACCCCTCTCGAAACCTTCAAAGATCATCATGATCCAAACCTTAAAGTGGAAGATCTATTAAATACCCACAAATGTTCATGCCCTAATGGAACTTTTACCATAGCACAAATACCCACAAATGTTCATGTCCTAATGTTCATGCCCCTCCCCCTCATAGCACAAATCATACAAACAATTCAATTCTCATAATGGGATACACTGGACAAGTTAATTTGGAAGTTAAATCCTAATGGAACTTTTACCATAAAATCAACATGTAAATTTATTAATAATATTACTACCGAAAATAATGAATACAAGTGTATTTGGAAGTTCCAGTTACCACCTAGGATCCAGTACTTCATCTATTAAATACCCACAAATGATACTTTAATATAATGTCTTCTCAATTCTGCCTTTTGTAACACCTAAGAGGAAGATTATGCTCACCATTTATTTCTGAAATGTCCTATTACTAGATCACTAATTACTAGGGGTGGGAACAAATCCCGCAAGTCCCGATCCCGGTGGGATTTAGGACAAAATAGCGAATCCCGTCCCGCAAAAATTATACGGGACGAAACACGGGACGATCCCGGTGGGATCTCGCAAATCTCGTCCCGTCCCTCATATAATAATAATAATAATAATAATATAATATTATAGAATAATAATAATATATTATTAGTATTATTAATTGAGCTAATATTATTTATAATTATCATAATAAATTTCAATTTATAATAATAATTGATCATAATAATAATATTATTATATAATATTATAATATAATTTAATAATAATATTACTTTATAATAAAATTATTATTATTATTATATCATATTATATTTTTTTTCTTGTAAAGTATAATTATTTTATAATAAAAACAATAAAAATATGTAATAATAATATATTTTTTTAATTATAACTTGGCATTATTATTATTATTATTATTATTATTATTATTATTATTATTATACCCATTTAGATCTATAAGAGGCAAATAGCTACATACGGTATTCTTCCCAACTATCAATCGATAATGAGACAATATCTGGTGAATCTCGTCTCAATCCCTTTCTGTTTCGATCTAGTAAGATAATGTAGCTAAATATGTTGAACATTATAATTAGTTATACAATCATTGTATGAATTAATAATAGTATTACAATATTAATAATAATATTATTATTATTGAATAATATAGTTGAGAAGAATACCGTATTCAACATATTATACAAATTAATGAATTATGAAAGCATTTTTCACTTTGCAAATATATATAATATTTTATTATTTTTATTTGCGGGACAAGGCCCGTCCCGTCCCGACCCCGTCCTGTCCAGAGATCATCCCTTCCAGAAAAAAAAGTGTCAATCCCGTTCCGTAAAAATTTCGCGGGACGAGTCCCATCCCGACTCAATCCCGTCCCGTGCCCACCCCTACTAATTACACACTATGCACAAATAACTAACAACTTTTTTTTTTTATCAATAAGACCAACTAGTTAGATCTTGGATGACCTCACATCAATCAGAAATGAAAACCTACATTTCGATGACCTTTGCTTCATATGGCAAACCATATGGGACCTTAGAAACAACATTATCTTCAATAAAAAGAAAATTGAGCGTATATATGCAATTGCACAACTGGTATTCAACAATATTGCAAACTAGAACAAGACACAACCAAAGGAAAATTGCACACAACCTAAACAACAAAAACTAACAAGGTGTCAAAAGCCACCAAGGGGCTTTTGCAAGATAAATGTAGATGTCTCTATTACGTTTTCCGGAGAATGTCGCATAGGTGGCATTATCCAGGACAATGTGTTGTGGAGGGAAACTAGTTATCAAAATAAATATGAAATATATAATCAAACAAACTCCATGTCCAAGCAAATAAAATTACAAGAATCTCTCCCGCTGTAGTGGTAGGGTATTTAGGATCGTATCCACGAGGAAGCGTGTCAACGCTCGCCTTTCAAGTTCCGAATCCTCCTCTGTCCTCTCGAAATCGATCAGAAGCTTTACTCGATGTCAACCAAGTTACATGATGTCGACTAGAATTGGTCGATGTCGAGTGTCAATGCAGTAAAAACCATAACTTTAATGTAATAAAACAACAGAAGTAAACATGATTTTGATGGATTTAATTCAATAAACTAAAAGCTCTTAAGGTTGGGGTATCAACGCCAGAACGATAACCATGTAAGAATCATGCTGAAGGTATAAAAGATCATGCCTTTTCATAAAATAACTTTCGTCATTAACAATTAAGAAGATAGATGCTTTCGCATAAACCCTAATTGTTACTACCATTTTCACATAGTTAATCCGAATTTGCATTAAGATCACTTTCCCTTCAATAACACAAATAAGGATCACCTGCTACTATCGTAGAAGAATCATGCAATTCAGGGATAGAAGATAAAATCGCAATAAAAGTTGTACTTTTGAAGCATTACCTTACATGGCTACTATCGGGCTCACCTCGACCCTAGAAGTTGGGTTACTACTCGCTCTTCATCATAACAAACATCAATAATATCATAAAAATAACTACTTGCATTAAATCAAACAACAGCTTACAACCGTTCGAAGCCAAATCACTTCCGCTTTTACAACTCTAATCGGCCAAAGCTCTCCAAAACCTCTCTAAATTGCCTAACTAGTGTTTGCTCAATTACTTTAGAATAGAATTAAATGATCCTAAAACTCAACCCCTATGGCTTTATTTATAGTGTTCAACCCTAGCTAATCTAGGAAAGAACATATCTATCTATTTCCTAAGATAAAAGATAAATTGCTTGAGATAAATTGTTCCAAATAAAATAATTAAATCAACTAAAATTCCCCCAAGTAAATATGGGAATTAACTAATGTGGATAAGTCTTCACTCTTGATAGAAGATTCGTACCTTGGTAGGTAAGTAAACTCCTTCTCGGATTCGTCCTCGATCTCGACTCAGATTGCTCCAAGGATGTACTCGACATCGAGTAGAGTACTCGACGTCGACTAGACTTCGTGTCCTCAACTGGTCTTGTGCTCGATCTCGACTTCATGAGGTGTTGTCGACTAGGATTGTACTCGACATCCAGTAGAGTACTCGACGTCGACTAGGTCTGTCGAGTGACTTTCTTCTCTTCTTTTGCTTAATGTTTTCTGGCTCAGCTTCTACTCGACCTTGAGTTGCTGTAGTCGACCTCGAGCACTTTGAAAGTTTTCTTCTCTTCTCCAAATTGTTCGTAAAGTGTCTCGATTTCTGCGAAATTAAACAAGAACTAGTGTAGATCTCCATAATTGGCAAATAAGCATAAACTACACAATTCATGCATTATTCTAACCCAGAGATATGAAATGCGTACAGAAATCGATCTAAATGTTAATGCAAAACATGACAAATTAGGCGCACATCACAATGCTGGTCAAGTTATTGATATGTTTCAATGTAGGATCCATCAAGAATTTGTGTTTCAAACTAAAGCTCAAGTATTATGCGCTGGTGATAATGCATATTTCATATAGGCATTATAGGTAGTTCTTATTGCATTTAGATATGAGTTTTGCATATGTTTTAGTCTAGTTTCATATCTTTCTTGTGAAGTATTCGAATTCGAAATCTACGCGTTTTTAGTGTTTATTCTGCAGTTTTACATTTTGACCCTGGATGGGATCTTGGAGGAGCTTAAATGATGTATTTTGGAGCATATGAAGGCTAAGGAAGGAGCTACAAAGGAGCAAAGAAGCACAACGTCGAAGCTAAGGGAAGTGGTCACTGTTAGGATCGGTGCCCGCCGGTATTCTAATGGCACCCGCCGTTACCCCGTGTTCAGCGAAGCCGATTTAAGTCCGAATATACTATTATTATATTATATTTCATAGGGTTTGCACGACTCTAGTTATGTTTCATTCTTTCATATTCAGTCATAAGTGATATTTGGGTTAGACAATGAACACAATTAGAGAGAAGAGAGATTTGTGGCCTATGAGTTGCTAAACTTATAATTTCGCCTGTGATTCGAAGACATGGTTGAATGAATTGTGAGGATTTGATTTCAATTAGTTATTTATAAGTATATTTATCATTTTGTTCTTATTGATTATATTTGTGTTCCTTTCTATAATTGATCACCATGTTAGAAATCATATTCTATGCTATGAATTTGTTGTTATTTTCTAGATAGCAAACGAAGCCATTGAATAAGTGATATTTCTATGTCTTTATAGTGGGTGATTTCGACGATAGATGTGTTAGGGA